>JAZKJV010009790.1:0-342476 GCA_037367405.1 Ottelia alismoides
TGACATGGCACGGCGGCTGGACTGGCTTCTCCTTCTTCTTCCTCCTCACCCGCCCCTGGAGCTGGCACGGTTGATGCGGAAGATGACGATCCACCTGTTTCTTTATTCACCCCACTGGTAATAGCAGGCGGAGGCAGGGCCCTACCGCTCCTGAGAGTAACAACATTAGAACACACAGTAATATCATTATCAGACACGGACTGGACATTACATTCTACCTGCTCTTTCTTCTTGAAATTGTTGGGGTTGGCTTCGACCTGCGCCGGAATAGTGGTTCGAATGGCGGTCAGGTCGTCAAGCCGTTTTGTCATCTCCGCCAGCCCTTTAACAAGCTGGGATAGACACTCCATGGTGGGACTAGCAGGGGACATATCAGAAGGCTCAGCGTGCAGACCACGCTGCTGTTGGGTAGATGGGTGGGGAGGCTGTTGCTGGTGGTGTTGCTGTGGTGGTGCAGGAAGTTGAAGCTGTTGATATGACGGAGGAGGATACTGCTGATATTGTAGAGAGGGGGCGTACTGGTGGAAAGGCTGTGGGTGGCGGTACTGTGGCTGCTGCTGATAGGGAAAATTCTGCCTCCACTGATGTGTAAATTGGGGAGGCTACTGGTGTTGCTGGTGAGGCTGAGAGGTTTGACCAAAACGACCACCCTGAGGTTGGTGGTACTGTCGGTTGGCAAATTGCTGACCCTGGGGTTGTCCCTGAGGATGGGTCGGCAGCGCATCATTACTTCATACCCCATTGACTTCTTGGATCAGGGGTGTTGGTGGGAAGACTGGATCAGGAATAGAAAGGAACTCTGGCTGGTATACGACCATCTGCTGATGCGGCGGGCCCTGGTCGGGCGCCTGCACGTAGTACACGTGCTGGACTGCCGGTGGCTGCTGGCTCGGCAGAGGCTGTGCTGCGGTTGCTGCTCGTCCTTCTTCTCAGCGGGAGCGTCTGATGGTGTAGCCGACTGGACAGAGTTGATCGTGCCGACCAACAGCTCGAGGTACTTGTTGATCTGATCTAGCTTATCCAGGTTCTGGGTCCTCTTCTCGATCACAACGAGTTTCTCAAGGTCCTGTGATCGCTTCTCAATGATATCAACCTTAGAGAGATAGCCCCCGATAATGCTGAGGTTGGAGCTCTCATCTCTCTCTTCTTCCTTGGATGCAGCCATGTGAACTTGTTTCTGGAGGATCTGGGGCTACTTCTGGTATGCCTTGGATGAAAAGAGGGCGGCCTCTCCTTCGGCCATTTCTTCAAAAATTTGCCAGACAACATCTTCATCCTTGTTGAAATGGGAGCCCCCACATGCTGCGTCCACAAGCCGTTGGCTTTCAATATTCAGTCCCCCAAAGAAATGCTGGACCAAGATGGTCTTAGGGATCTCATGGTGGGGACACTTCTCCTGCAAGTTAGTAAATCTCTCCCACGCCTCGTGTACTGACTCATGTGCTCGTTGGGAGAAATTACTGATACGGGCTCGCATCTGGTTGAGCCGACCGAGAGGGTAATATTTGTGCAGGAAGGCAGACTTTAACTCCTCCCAGGTCGTCACGACCTTTCCCAAATGATTGACCCAATAGAGGGCCCTGTCCTGTAGACTGAAGGGGAAAGCCATCATCTTTACAATGTCCAGAGGGACATTGGGATAGTGTGTGGTACGGCAAATGCGGGAGAATTGCTGCAGGTGAATGTATGGCTCTTCGTTTGTGTTTCCATGAAAGGCGGGGAGAAGGGCTATGAATTGGGGCTTCATCTCGAAGTGAGCGTGTACCGGTGGAATGAGGATCCACTCGGTCATCTGGCTGTCTCCCGGATTATACGTTTCTTTGAGTGTCGGCTTCGGTGGTGGTAATTCAAGGTCATCATCAGGAGGATAATCACCTCCTCCACCTCCACCTCCTCCTCCCCTGCCTCCTCTGCGTCTGCCTCCTCCTCCATCGTCACGGTTCATCATGTCATTCAACATATCCTGGAATGCGGTCTGTGTAAGGGCCTGCTCGATCAACTGCTGCTGAATAGCCTGGATAGACGCCAGTAGTTGTGCATTAACTTGGTTCTGATCTGGCATCTGCCCCTTTGGGATGGGTGGCTGCTGACCCTTGCCCTTTCCTCCTGGAGCCATGTCAGGGTCTGAGTCGGACGAGATGAACTCCGGAGTAGTCTCCAGGGCTCGCACTGGCTTCTATCTGCAGAATGAGATAGTCCGAATCAGATCACTTGCAATGAACTTTCAGCTGCCGTGATTAAGCTGGAATTCAGGTCAACCCCAGCATGTTGTGAACGGAAAAAGGATGTAGACTGTAATCGACTCCCACTCACAACGACGGACGTGGGAAAAAAGTGCTCCCAGTTTATTGGGTGGCCAAGAGAAAGGTAGAAAACGAGGAGTCTGGAGATCGATCCGCAAAGTCCGGATCGGGTTCTCGGGAATCGCCTCGAACTTATTGGCGGAGTTGAGTCCATGGAATCGATGTAGGTGTCGGCATGGTCCCGACGAAAGCCATCCATGGATCAACTTCGCGAAGCACAAGAGAATGTCGGATATTGGAAGAATGATACGATGGTCAACGAGAAATAAAAGGAGTGTAAAATAGTAGAAAGGCTCGGTTGAGCGGGGTGGTCAAAGGGAGAAACAACAAAAATGTGCGCAAATGCGCGGGACTTGATCTTTGAACCTTAATCTAGATCCATATAAACATAATACAAAATCGGGTTCACCAACTCACGCCATGTGAAGCCGTGAAAGCTCGGCTATTTATTATCTTTTCATTTTTAGAGTTGTGATTTTCAGGCATATCTTATAACAAGTCCTTAGTACGCTACCCTATAGGAGAGAGAGTACGGCCGGAAGAGTATCCCGTACTTGTCCTCCTCCTGTGTAACCTGTAGTCTGTACTTTTTGGAGTCCTTGTAACCCTTCCTGGATCCCTACTCAGCCAAAGAAAAGAGAGAGGAAGCCGATAGGCGAAACCAATACTTCAGTTCTCGCTCGCAACGGAATCACCCGTGAGCGTGCAAGAACCTACTCGGACGCAGGACGATGAGACAGACACCCCCGTGAAGGCGTGGCCTATGCTCAATACTTTGGACAGGGTCGGTGCTCTCACAACAGAGAGTCACCATTGGTGACCAAGTCCTACTCGCCTACGTATGATAGAAGCGCCATTACTTCGGAAATCCATGCGATACACAAGGCAGTTGCAGACTGGGTTTTGGGCTTTAATCCTTAGGGGTCGCACTCGCTCAAGGAAGTAGGGTTTTGGTCCCCCTCCAAGGTACCTGAAAACAATGAGGGCTTTATGAACCCGGTACAATGATAGTCCATTACAAATTTTAATTAAGGTCAAAGTTTATTTAGCAGTCCCCTTGTTTTATTTTTTTGGTTTTCACTTTTTTTGAGTCTGTTTCATACCAGCGCCTAACGTTTTTGTAAATTTTCATTTAAGTCCTATGTGCTCAAAATCAGAGGAAGATAGCGGAAAAGCCGTGCAAGTGGTTCCATGATGGAAATCTCACCATTGAACCGAATGATGCATGCTGAGTTAGAAGACTTACAGTGCATCCCAGCTTTCTCCATGTGGTATGCAAAACAGAATTTTTAAACCTATCTACATGTCGGTATGTAAGGCGCAAAATCGTCCTAAACATAAGCTGCTATTAACGTGAAGAACCATAAGTCGCTCATTTATCACCAGCCCAAAGGGTCCGGTCTTGGCTCACCCCTCCTCTGTACTCAACACACTTGAGCTTAGGAGAAAGCGCTTTACAGGGCTTGCTGCGGCACAAGGGCTAAGAGACAAATAAGCGGCTTGTTTAAATTTGACTAGATCCAAGCGAAGTAGACTATAGGAACATGCATTCTTATTAATGTTTGGACCTAGCTACCGAGTCAAGCAACCTATATCTAGGGGCTCCAAGCACACAAAATAAAGTAAAAGAAAGGCGGAAAGCTCAAAACTTCGGAAAACAAAATAAAAGAAGGCGATGAAAACTCGAAAAAAAAACCGCGATGAGGCCCCCAGGTGAACAATCACCCGGGCACTGGACCTCATTGTGAAGAGTAGAGTCCTGTTTAATTACATGCCAAAAATTCTCTCTCTCTCACCATAAATTACAAAATAAATAATCCTAAGTGTCTAGCCTATCTAATGCACATCTCCTTGCTTCTTTGGTGCACTCTCCAGATGGTCATGAGAAGAAGACCATCCTCCTCCAAGCTTGGCTGCATTGGCCTCCTAAGAAGCCATCCTCGCGTGGCGGGCCCTCGCATCAAAGTCACAAAAAGAATGCATTAATAAAGCTCAATCAATAAAATAGAGCAGATAAAATAATCACAAGACATAAATCAATTAAGCATGGTGATCAATAGTAATAAAAATAGCTGCTCACAAAAATGAATGACAAATCAAGAATCTTTTTATACAAAAATGACAAAATAAATTAGGCTATGCTCATTGCTCCTCGGCAACGGCGCCATCTGATAACACGCATAAACCACGAGGGTCACCATGAATAAATAATACAAAGGTGTCGCTGAGGCGACCGCTCGCAGAATACGGGGGTTGATCAGCAATTAACCCACAACAAGAATACAACAATAAAGCACAAAATAAATGTGAATTAATCTTTATTTACTCTACCATAAAATGTACAGTGACAAGCATGTAGTGGTCGAACCACAGAGAGCAATACAAAATACCATAGCCTACATGTATCTCAGAGTCATCCTTGTGTGTGAAGTGGGTTTGTTTTTTATTTTTTTTTCTTTTTTTATAGTAATTAAGTAATATATATACATATAATATAAATATATTAATTATATATATACCCATAAAGGGTTAGTATGTAGCTTATAATACATATAATATATATAGGTATTTATAAGTATAATAAAAGATATACATATATATTATTATATATATATTTATATATATTAGGGTTAATAAATAGATATATAAATACAATAAATTAGATATATATATTATATTTTTTTCTCTTTTTTTGTTTTGGAAATACATATGTATACATAAAAGGGGTACTATAATATTTTACAAAAATACTCAAAAATAGTCACAAATTCTTGGCTAAGGTCTTTTTGGGATTTTCATGGTTTTTTACTATTTTTATGATTTTTGGGTATTTTTGCAAACAATTTTTAGTATTTTTAAATAGCTAAATAATAGCAAACAGTGGACTAGGTACTGGCTGTCACAAAAATCGACATTAAAAATAGCTAACAGCCTCAAAAATTTTCCACACTATTTTTCTACTAAAGATAATAAAATATAGCATAAATAGGGCCTGAGTTTATATTTTTCTGATTTTTCTTTGATTTTTTTATATTTTTTTGAAGTTTTTGGGTATTTTTGAATTTTTAAGGTTTTCCTTTTGCGATTTTTAGGGATTTTTGGACTGACACTAAAATAGCTCAAAATACACCATAGGGAATTTTTTTTGGAATTTTTCGAGGCATTTTGATATTTTTTTTGGGATTTTATATTCTAGACAGTAAATAAAAGGCATGTTTTTGATTTTTAATAAATGCAAAAATGCAACAAAATGGAAAACTAAAACACTACAGGCGGGTGGGTCTAAGGGGACGGTCGTAGACCGTCCTTCTTGTCTCTAGAACCGTCCCCTCTGATCAACGGGGATGGTTCCTAAACCGTCCCTTCAGCCACCGTCTCATTTGACTATATGGCGTGCAAGGGTACACTAACAGGAGCTTAAGTGTATTTTTACAAAATTTTTCGATTTAATATGGAGCACAAAATAAATAGACAAAGCATTCAAAAATTAAATGGCCTGGCAGGGATATTTTTTCAAATAAAATAGTTCACAGGGGCATACATGCAAAAATTACAATAAAAATACACTTTAACTTTTATTTTCAGGACCATTTAATAATTATAGGGACCCGGTGGGGCTTAAATGCGAAATTTCACGTGCCTCACGTGGTTGCTGCACGTGAGGCGCGGAAGGACTAAAGTGCAAATCTTAAAACATCGGGGGTCCTTCTGCAAAATATACATTTTATTTACAACTGAGACTTTTATTTTTGGCATTAAATAATAAATACAAAACGTGGAGGGGATGGATGTGAAATTTACCCCTAAACAAGACGTGGCATCCAACGGCGCAGCTCTCTTCACTTGCCACGCGTCGTCAACTCCTCGCCCGATGACGCTTCGCCGATGGAAGGCTGAGATTAGATCAACCAAGCTGATCTGACGGTTGATGCGACGCTCCATCTGACGATGTTGATTCGATCTGGGCTGGGACCGCGATCGGACGGTGAAGACGAAGGCACGAAGAACAGGGAAGAACTCCCTCTTCCCCGACCTTCGATCCGGTGCTGCTCACTCGTCCGGCGCTCCCTTGGGCATCCGATGGTCCAAATAGCTTCCTGGCAGGGCTCTCTAGCTACTGGAGGTGTCTGATCGAACAGAGGGGCCCTGGAGCGGCGCCACGAGCTCGATGAAGAAGCGGAGCTCCAGGTACCTCCGCTCGCTTGGGATTCGTCTCCTGGCGTGCTTTAGTACGCCTAACCTGCACAGAAAGGAAGAGGGGCTCGAGGCGATGCTCCTCGACCCGAGGTTTCGAAGCTGCAACGTAAAAATGAAGGTGGGCGGAGGGGCTCCGGCGAACGGCGGAGGTGGAGCCCCGATTCGCCAAGACCGATGGTCCTGGGTTGATCTGAGGTGATGAAACAATGGAGAAGGCGATGGGAAGCGAGATGGAATGCTTGAGGCGGGCAGAGACAGTCGGAACAACGGTGGAGAAGTCGCCGGAGCCAAGCTCCGGCGAAACTTCGAATTTGGGTTTTCTAGCTAAGGGAATTAACTAACAACTAATCTAACTACTGGAATGAAACGCTAACATTAAAAGCTAACTAAAAACACCTAAAAGGGCAGCTCTTATACCTGGGGGCCTCCAGGGAGCAGGGCGGACGCCGGAGCTCCGCCACGACAAAACTCTCCTTCCTCTGGCCGAGTCAAGGTGCTGGGCTACTCCCCCTGTCACGAGGAACAATCCAGGAGCAAGATCTAGGCTTTAGGTTGGAATAAAAGTGGCCAAAATGAGGAAGGAGGCGGAGCTTGTTATTTATAAACATTGGCAAGAGGCCTTATTGACCGGCGATTATTGCATGATCTAAAGAGTATTAGGTTGATCCAAAGAATCGGCGAGCTTCAGTGATGATTAGAGAACAATTCTTGTGCAGGAAGCATCTTCGATTGATGGATGGTATGCCCGGGAAAAATGGGAGAAGATGGGCGAAGAGACACGCTAAGTCACATCGGGCGGCTGGGGGAGCAGTTGACCGAGCGGTCAACTGTTGACTGCCTGTGATTCGTCCAAGTCAGCCGCTAGGAGACAAAACAGGGAATCTGATGAGAAATTGAATTATTTGACGCCTTAAATGATTTTATTAATTTTTTCTTATAAAAAATGTGTATTATTTCCTCTAGTATTTATTTACGATTTTTATTGAATTTTTCGAGGTGTTTTATTATAGTTTTATTTGTATAATGTGTATTTGTATGTATTTACATGTATTGTTATGTATTTTTATTTTAAATTTGTTTATTTTCTTTTATTATTTTATTGGCTTATTTTATAAATTTATAATTTATTTTTGTGAGTATAAAGATATTTTTGTTGATTTTTATGAGTTTATTTATATTTTTAAATAAATAGGTATAGATGTATGTAGGTATACTTATAGGTATTTTATCTATGTATTTTGTACACTTAATTTATTTATTGTATTTTCTTGATTTTTATTTTGGATTTACATTTTTAATGAGTTATGTGTAATGTATACATCATTATAAAAATATAAAAGAATAAAAGAATCAAGGATTAAAATCCTTTTTATTTATATATAGGTATATAGCATAGGTATTTTGTCTATGAATTTGTAGACTTATTTTATTTTACAAATTAATTTTGGTTTTCTTTAACTTCTCTTATGTGTATGCATTATGTACATTATTTACAAAATTCTAAAAATATGAATTTATACAAATAATGAATATTGAATAAAATGCATATTTTAATCAGTCCTATATACACAGAGGGCCAAAAACCTAACTTCTGCATATGGACTCCAAAAATTATGAAACCAATTTTATAAAATAGTTCTTGGAATGCTATATACAATTAAAGGTGAGTTTGGGTGATTTGGAATTTTTATTTGCAAGATATGGGTCTGTGAAGTTAAGATTTTGGCTTTTTATTCTGTGTATAAAATGTACACCGGGTATTGTTTTTGCACAAACTCAATTTTGTATTTTTATTTACATTATTATCTACAACTTTAGTGTACAAAGTTTCTTCATTTGATGAATAATTAATTATGTACAAAATAGGTGCCAAAAATGCATAAATAAATGAATTAATAAATGAGGTATTTATTGTATACTGGCCCTTATCTCCCCCTACTTTATTCCTTGTCGACCAATACCATGCTGGCCTTGGTCTCGGGGTTTGGGTCTAAAATATTGGCAATATTTTATTCCTTTTTCTTTTCTCCTCTTTATTCTATAATTTTGGCATTAAAACCTTATTTAATGTGGAATTAATACACTGAATCATGAATGCTATTATGTGCAATTTGATGTTATTCACATGCATTTGCTGGGGTTTTTGAGGCCAAAATGATAGAATAAAGGTGATGAAATGGAGGTTCATCAGTGGATACACCTCTACCTTGGTCCTTCATCGCTGCAAACATCAGCCACACCTTGTTGTCACCACGTTGAGACCTCCAGGTGCGATTTGAGGGGTTAAAGACCATTAGAAAAGGGATTAAAAGGAAAAATTGGGCGGTGGTGGTTTACGTATAGCCAGATTTTTGGTGAGTTACGTGGTTCGATTGCATGAGCTTTGCGCGGGTTGGTGAAGATGCGCGCATGGGCGTGGAAGAGGGACGAGATGGCTACAGGAAGGTTAAGGTCTCGAGGGCAATGGGTGATGGTAGAGGTGTGGAGAAATCGATAAAGTGGCACCCTCGTGAAGCTTCTGACAGAATTCAGAAGGAAGTCAGACAGTTGACCCTAGGTCAACAGATAAATGTCTCCTGGTTGGTCCACATGGACAAACTAGGAAATTCCAAAGCAGGAATACCTTGGAAAATACAAAAGAATTAATAAAGGAATTTATTAATTTTATATTATAAAATAGAAAATGTTTCTAATTTTATGTAGAATTTAATGCCTATGTTTAATTACTTTTATGAGGTGTTTTATTACAAGTTGATTTTTAGGATTCTATTTATAGGTATATTTACTTATGTTTTGGTTATTTTATTTTTATTTCGTATTTTTGATTTCATTATTTTATTTTCTTATTTTATAAAATTATAACTTATTTTTTTACATAAATATATTTTTTATTTTATTTTCCTGATATAATATATATGTTAAATAGGGATTTATGTTATACAGGTATAAGTATTGTATATTCATCTATGTATTTTATGTTCTTATTTTATTTTAGTATTTTATTTATGGTGTTATTGTATTCTAAATATGTACATATACTTCTAATGATATTTACGAAATTATAAAATTATAAAATTATAGAAATAATAAACAACAACAACAACAACAAAGCCTTTTCTCACAATTAAGTAGGGTCGGCTACATGGATTCTTCGCCTCCATTTAGATCTATCTTGGGTCAATCCCGGGCTTATATCCAGAAAACTAAGATCCCTTCGTATAGTCTCTTTCCAACACTTCTTGGGCCACCCTCGAAAATTATAGAAATAATAAAGAATAAAAAATGAATATTTTATTCAGGTATATTGTACAATAAGGGTCCAAAATCTAACTTTCACAACTTAACTCCAAAAAAATGAAACTACCTTCATTATATACTTTCACTGTATATTATTTTTGTATGAAATCAATTGTGTATTTTTATTTGTATTTTTATCTACAACTTTTATGTACAAAGTTTACTGATTTGATGAATAAATAATAAAGAATAAAATAAGTCCCAAAACTAATTATTGACATATTTTTGTAAGGTTGTCTGGCTGTGTTTTGTGTACAATTTGCCAACCTATCTCCTCCTAATTCCTACCTTGTCGACTAATTCATCATGATGACCAAGTCTCGAGGGCTTGGGTCACTTCAGTGTCCTTGACATTTCACTCTTTTTCTTTTCTTTTCTTTATTCTTTTATTTTAGCAATAAATACAATGAATGTACAATATTTTATACAATATTTTTGTACAAATTAAAAAGTGTTTATTTTGACAAATTAATGATAAATACATGCATTTAGCTAGGGTTTAAATGTTAAAATGAAAGAATAAAAGTGATGGCATAGAGATTCATCATGGACACACAAGTGATGGCTAGGGGGCGCACATGGGAGGGCGCACTGGCAGGGGAGGGCACAGGTGGAGGAGAGTGCATGGGAGGAGGTCTACCTATACGAACTGATCCGTCTCGGCGAGGTGAGGTGCTGGGGCGCAACCTCCCTCCAGAACCTGGTAGAGAAGGGCAGCGTGGTCGGTGGGTTGGGGGGGAGGGCGAGATCGGGGTCAGGGAGGAGGGGGATAGGGCAAGGACGATGGGGATATTCCTCGGGGTCGGGGAAGAGGGGTGTCGTCGGGGTTGGTGTCGGGGAGGAGGGGCGTCGTCAGGGTCGAGTCAAGGAGGAGTGGGATTGGGCGAGGTCGATGGGGATATTCGTGGGGTTCAGGGTCGTAGGGGAGGGGCATTGTCAGGGTTGGGATCAGGGAGGAGGGACGTCAGTGGAGTCGGGGGCTAGGGAGAGGACGGGATTTGGGAGGAGACCTAAATCCTCGATCTCCCTCTTCTTCTTATTTAATTCGAGTGAGGCCCAAATACCTTTCCTCTTCATTCATTTTCAATCGATAGAATGCCTCCATCTTCCCCTCCATTTCGTTTTATTTCTACCTCAACCCTCTCCCATTACCTCACATCGGAGCTTCTATGTCTTTCTTTCACCTCCATATTGGAGCTCTTTACTCCTCGTCCTTTTGTATTTCTAGCTCAAGTCGAGTTCACAACTCGAGCACTTTTCTTGCATGCTAAAGTAGCACTCCAGAGCAAGGCATTTGACTTATTGATCAAAGCATCGTCGGATACAAGACTTCGTGAAGGACAACACCCAAGAGCTCCATCTCTTCGTTCAAGCACACTTGATACCCATGTCTCATCTCACTACGATCATGAATCAACCATATTGAGAACCATCTATGCTGCCTTTCGCTGGCTTGAGGCCCTAAGCACAGTGTGCCGCACCTTACCGTATTCATTGTCGGAGAAGAACGTGCTAGGACTCTACCATCGGACCAGCTTTATCGGAGAAGGTTCCTCTCGCTCCACTCTACAGAAGAATACTCAAGGAAGAGGAGGCCTGAGTTCCGTCCACCGTCTGAAAGGGGAGTGGTTTATTTGTAAATAATTGGAACATAAATGATGAAAATGTAAAATATTTGACGGATACCTTCATAGTTAACGAAAAATTGGATGGAAGCTAACACGGGGTTATGGGTGTAAGAGTTGAGCATGATCAAGGGTCATGGGTGATACCTCTGTATATGGTGGATCACCCTATCATTTTTTGGGCACATCCTAACGACTTTTAACTGTTAGGAGATGCAAATAACAACAACGAATAAACGTTCTAAACGGATCATCACTAATGATTTAGCAATAGATATGGCATTCATTACTAATTTCAAGTATAAAAATATTTCACAACAAATACTATTCATCATTATATATGTAACAACATAATACACAGTGACGGATAAAAAAATGTCAATATGGACTCATTTCGGAGTCGTCTTTTCAGGAATTGTTATAAAGTGGAAATCCAAAATTCTAAATATCACATTGCTTTTTCCGTATCCTTTTTTATATTCATCCCCAAAGCTGTAGATTATATGTCCCTTTTATCAACTATGAGCATCCAACAAAACACATACACATATTTTTTTAGGAATTTTTACACTTAATCTTTAGGTATTTCTCCAATAACACTTATACCCCTACCTTTTGCAATTACACTTATATATACACATGTATAAGATCTAATATATTAGAGAGAAAAGTAACCTATTAGTATTCCAATTTTTATATAACTTTAAAATAAATAGAATTTAGGAAAATAAAATACCAGAATGCAGTTTTGCAACATCCTTATATGTGTGTATGTATTCTTACAAAAATTCCAATAATGCCATCAATTGGTGTAATATACGGGCACATGTGTAACAACAGACGTGTGCAACTATTAATTTTATAAGAATGTAGAAAAATAAGAGCAATCTCACAAAAAAAGGGGCATAGAAAAAATCATAAGGAACAAAAGTGCAAAAATTCCTTTGTTTCATATCATATTCCACGAGTTAGCAACATGGCATTAATAACACGAGGGTCGCCACGGCTTCAATACGTTTCTACTTGGACGTTACAATCAACATCACCATGAATATGATGTTTTGCTTAATTATTAAAATTTCCATACTCATTACGTCAATGCAGTGACATATCAAGTGATGATGTCATCATCACTTTTTAAAAATTTTAAGAAACCTTTTTTTGCGAAGACTTGATGACTCATCCTGTACTTATTCTAAACGACGTCCGTGAGCTTAAAAGAGGACTTGAAACTGGAAATTTCCATGTTGGACCAATATGTTTTTCCAGTCCTAGGTCCTTCTCAACACGAAAAAGACAAGCATGCAGATTCGCGGACTGCTGTAACTCCTCACCAATCCGGTGCCGCTCGATCAAGATCGAGCGGTTCACACGAAATCGGATTTTTTAAATCCCTTATCGTGTGAACCGCTAGACCTTGATCGAGCGGCTCAGGATTGATGGAGTTAAAGCAATCCTCTGCAGTACTGTACTGCAGAAGATCCTAGAGTGAAAACGCTCATTAGTTGATATATAATGAATGTGGCCTTGTTTCCGACGCATATTAAAATTTATTGTAGAACAACAAATGTGGATGTGGATGCATTTAATTTCTTGTTCCGCCAATACAGATGGCATCTTATTTTCTTCCATTCCCCTTTTATATCTGTGCCCCGATTTTCTTCCCAAATGTATACAACTAGATGGATTGTGTTGCCGGGTTGTCTAATACCAATGATTCATGAAAATTACCTTTTTTTATATAATAGCTGATAAATCATCTTACATTATGTATGTAATAACAAATATTATTTGTTGCAAAGTTACCTGTTTAGTTTTAGAAATTTACGATGATTGTCTTATTTGTTACCTTGTTATTGATACCATCTTATATCCCAAAGATTGTATATAACAACCCTCTTTGAAATTTGCATTAATCATATCTATCTAAGCAATGATTATAAGAAAAAAAGTCGAGAAATGCAACGAACAACAGTCGCTACATGATACAGAATTTGTCAGATCTTCAATTTAATTGGACCCTACCATGGAGTTGAGAGAATCTGAGGACATGATATTGTGTGAGAAGTTCGTCTAATATTTGATTATTGAGGACATAATGTTGGAAAGACACATCCATTGCTTTGGGCGAGAGGCGGAAGGTGCGAGGTGCAAGATGCACGCTACAAGAAAAGCTGCAGCACGCAAGGATTTAGCAAGCAAGTGTCATCGCCTGAGACCTGGTGAGGACTTGGCTAGGACTATGCTCGCTCAAAAATCTCTAATTTATCATCTTAATTTACATGTATTATCCATTTCACTTAAACAAATCCACCTAATTAGTATTCAATTAAATTTAATTAATAATTAAGGTCTTGTAATTAATTAAACATTATTTATTGGTTTTAATATTTGGTTTTTGTGTTGTAAATATACCTATATTTTGTGCTAGCATTTTATGCATTTTCTAATCATTTAAAAATCACATAAAAATATATAACAGAAATTTGTAAATAATAATATGTGTGATATTTATTATAAAAAATATCATAAAATAATAAAATAATTAAAACAAGTATTTTTTATACATATAAAAATACTTACAAAAATATTATATTGTATAGCATACTTCTTTTGATTTCAAGTTATGCATGAAAGTTGTAGATCTTGAAAAGATCTACAACTTTCATGTTGAGCATTTTATCTAATTCTTTCTCTAATTATTTGTTTTTTTAATTTACTTTGTTTTTCTCATTTTCCTATTTTTTTATTAGGACACGTGGCACAATCAAGTAATTTCTTAGTCCGACCCTTTAGTAAGAGTCACTTCTCATATGGGCACTTTGTTCTCCATCCAATATTCGAAAGACCATCATCTAATCTCTTTATAGATATAGTATGCCTATGTATTTTAATATATTATTAATTTGGAATTTATTTTAGATGTTTTAATTTATATTTATATTTTAGTGTATGTTATATAATATATACAATTATTTACAATTATAAAAAAATAAATGTTAAGGAATAAAAATATATTTATTTAATATATAGCTACATAGTACAATAGTACCCAGAGAACTTGCTTTTGTATCTTAACTTCATTTTAAATGAAACTACCTTCATTAGATAAATGATTTAATCTAAAATACAATGAAAATGAGTTTGATAAATTTTGAGTTCATATGAACGAGATATTGGTCTTTGAAGTTCTGTTTACGACCTTTTCATCTGTGTGTACTATGTACACTATGCATGATTTTTATTGGTCCTTATTTTGTATTTTTAAGCATTTTTATGCACAAGTTTCATGGTGGAAATGTCTTCATTTGATGTGCGTAAAATTGCGTATAAAATATTGTAAGTTTTGTCTATATAGTATATTGAACACCTAGGGTTTCTAAATGTTTGCCTCTTTTTGTTTGTATTAATTTGCCCTTATCTCTCTCTGCTTTATACTTTGTTGTCCAAGTTAATATTGAATTAGTCTCGAGGTTTAGGGTCAGTTAGTATTTGCAATACTTCCTTTATTTTTCTTTTATTTCCTTTATTCATTTATTTATATTTAAATACATATATTAATATACTATTTACATACAATAGTCAGTGTATTAATTTGTACAAGTTAGAAATATTTACATGTATTTATCTAAGGATTTAAAGATAAAATAAATGAATAAAAGTGAATGAATGTGTATTCATCATCCCCCTATACTTACCTTTGGTAGTCCCTAGCAAACATTTATTAGGAGAATAAGTGATGCAAAATAGAAAGATAAATAAAAGAAAAATAAAGAAAGTTAGAATGATTCTAACTTTTAAACTTGTTTTCACAAAATCAAACTTTGCAGCTTAGTTAAGACCTTTGGATTCTTATTGTGTTTGGACCTTGTTGGGAACAAGATCTAAAACTTAACAACCCTCAAGTTCCACAAGTCTCTTCTTAGGCCTTCTCAATAGCCAGATCAGAATAAGTCTCTTCACACGTAAACCCTTATGACTATGAGTCTTACTTGTACAGTATAAGTGGATGTATCGCTTCTCATCAGAAAAAGCAAGGAATAGTCTCCCTTAACAATATACCCTAATTCTCCAATCTAGCTACTCTTTCCTCAAGGACCGGTGTATTCCCTTCTAAGTTCAAGTGCAACAGACTCAAGAAGAGGGGGTAGAGAGAAAATGGATTGTGACCAGTATAGTCACATATCATATGGAGCTTAACCAGTGTAGCCAAGTCTATTGCTGCAGGCAACCCTTGGATATTTGACTCTGAAGCATTCTGCCTTGCTTATTTCATACATACTTTGATGGGATTGAATTTTTCTTTAACTTTTGCCCATCTTTTCTTTTTGGAGTTTTTGATTTTGTATTTTTTGTATTGGTACTATATACAACATCATTTACATAAGGAATTTTTCCTCTTGAGCCAGTAGGCTATCCCTCTTTTGAAGTTTTATTGTAACCCACGACGTCATGTCTTTAGACGTACATGCCACTAGACCGGGTTTGGGGGGGGGGGTACTGGCCACTTATTGTGACTAGGTATGTTTTCACATGCTTGCTTACTAAAGCTGAAGAATTCAGCCCTCACCACCTCCTCAGAGTTGAGCTAAGTTTAAAGTGTAGTGTTCAAGTTAGGTCAGTATCAGCAAGAGTCGTGTGTGTGCTTAGAACTACTCTACTTAGCTTAATCAAGATGACATATGAACATAGTTTTGTGAACTCAAAGAATTAAGTCTCATAACCTGAAAATTCTTATTTCCAATTACTATAATGTTCCTATGAAATTAAGTGGATTAAGGTCTAGACTAAGCTCCAATCTTCAAATTTTATTTAGACTTGTTCAATCATCAAAATCATTCCGAAAAATGCTCATGCAATGCAAGAATCTATTTTTGTGAAAAATTTTTCTAATTTTGAACTTTTTATGGGATTTTAAAAAGTTGTTTTTGCAAATTTTATAATTTTAAAATGTTTTCAAATTTTCATGGATTTTGGAAAGGGTTAGTAAATTCAAAAATATTAATAAATATTTACAAAGGAATATTTTTCAAAGGTTTGAAAGGCATTTCACAAAGATTTTCGCAAAGGTTTTCAAAATATTTTTCAAGACATGTCGCAATCATTTTCAAAATCATTTGTAAAACGTTTTCAAACCAACTTTATTAGATGAATTCCAATAGTTTTCAAACCCATTTACAAGGGATTTTTAATCGTCTTCATGATTATTACCCTTGCCCATTGTAATATAGCCATATTATTGAAAATACACAAGTACGAGTTATGGCTAAAGTATATACGCAGTAGATACGACCCCCTTATACTTATCATGAACTATGTCCTCATTGTGATCAAGGAGCAAAAACGAAGACATAACTCGTGCTAAGTATAGAAAAGTCTATACTACCATGACTCAATAATTTAATAGAAATCGATCGTGCCCTCTATACTTAGGATCAACTCATCCTAAATATAGTGGACTGTATACAAACGGGGAAGATCGAGGGATAGAATGTACACAATCAACGTATAGATTTGTCTCCCCTATATGTAGAGTGAAATATCCCTAAGTATAGACAGAATACCGGCAAGTTGGGAGGCAGGCGAGAGAATAATGGAATAATAACTCAACTCACTCATCCCTCATATACTTAGGATGAAGCATATCCTAAGTAAAGCACATAGGAATGAGATGAATGAATAAATGGAAGAATAAATGATAAAACAAAGAACAATCAATCAAGAAAAATATTTTGGGGTTGTTGTAAGTCTGAATCTGTAGATGTTGCGATGTCTTCTCTGAATGCCACGTTGATGGAATCAACCACGGACATGAATGTGTCATGATCCATATACGACTTCGACAACTATCCATTGACTATAAATGGATGTGCATCAGATGACAGTTCTGATATTAAGATTCTTCTGTTGTCATGAATTGTTCTCACAACATATGACCCTTTCCACTTGCTCTTCAATTTATCTAGGAATATCCGTAATTTTGCATCAAACAACTAAACCTTCTGACCTAGCTCGAAATTCTTCCTTCGGATGTGCTTGTTGTGCCAATGCTTGACATTCTCCTTGTACATCAGTTTGTTATCATATGCAGAGTTTATTCATATCTTCTTTTCGATTCTGATCACTTTTCTTCACTTCAAGATTGTAGATGTTCTCTGCCCACAATAATTTATGAATTAGTTCCACAAACATGTGACATGGCTTCCCATAAACAAACAGATAGGGAGACATCTCAAGAGGGGTCTTTTAGGCTGTACGATAAGCCTAGAGAATAGAATCAAGGAGTTGGGACTAGTTCTTCCTACCAGGTCTACTTATGAGGCATCGTCTTTAGAACTAAAGGTCCCTCCCATCTTTTGGCATTCAGTGCAACCTTTCACATATGATGTTGCTTCCTTAAATAGTGTAGGACATCTAAGGCCATGCTGTAATACCTTGGTGGCCATCTTGTTTCCAAAATGTTGTCCTTCATCTTCGATCTTATGATAATGCTCGAGGACACTAGTGTTCATGAGGGATGCACCATCTCTAGATACAATATGCGCATTCCTTGAAAAGGTACTGATTTTCCCACTAGTAGAAAATGGATGTTAGAAAAAATTTGCCTTTCTTGTATGTGTTCCAATTTTGTGGAACTACTGTTGAACGTGTGTATCATAGCTGCTAATAATGGTCTGACAAAATTAGAATCATTGCCGATGAGGCGACCGCTTAGTACTTGTGATCAAACAATAATTAACCCACACAATGAAAAGGCAATTAATCAGATTAGGCTAAATTTTATTATATCCTACTAAAGATGTATAGTGACAAATATGTAGGGGTCGAACACAGGGAACAAGGGTGTAGAGCAAATGTGACAAAAATCAACACACGAATTTGTCTTTCAAACACTTAACCAATTTATGATTTTTGTGGGTTTTCCATTTTTTTAAATATATTTTTAAATTTTTAATTATATATTTTGAATTGTTTTAATTTTATAAAATTAATTTTATTTTTATATTATCTAATTTTTAATTTTCTTTATCTTTTTAAATATATAACATAAGAATATATAAGGTTGTATATATAATATAAGGTAATAAAATTATAAATACACTAAAAATACTCAAAATACAAGAAATAAAATATTTTTAGATTATATATATTTTACTATTTTTTAGGATTTTTTGGGATTTTTTGCTAATTCTTAGGTATATTTAAAGTTAAAAATATCCCAAAACATGGTTAAAAAATAGGCTAGGCCAAATGGTTAAAAAATAGGCCAAATGGTTAAAAAATAGGCCAAAACATGGTTAAAAATATCAAAACAATGTCCAAAATTTTCAAAGTCAATTTTAATATATATATAGTAAACAATATAAAGAAAATTATAAAATAGAAATGAATTTTTGGATTTTTTGAGGATTTTTTATTTTTTATAAAGGATTTTGGAGCTTTTAAAATTTTATGAGTTTCCCTTATCTATTTTTAGTGGTTTTTGGTCTAGAATTAAAAATTGCAATGATATAATAAATATATTTAGGATTTTTTTCAAAATATTTTTATATTTTTGGTATTTTTAAATCAAACAGAGATAAAAATGTGCTCTTTTGAATTTTAATAAATACTTAAAATGCCTAAAATGCAAAAATAAAAATATGACGTGAAACTAGATGCTAGCAGGCACTTAATCCTATTTTTTGAATTTTTTTAGAGCACAGATGATATTTTTAATAAATAGAAAACATACATAAAAATTAATGAACTACAGGGGCATAAATGCTATTAAAATTAAAGGTAGGGAATATCATGAGATTTACCCAGAATTATATAACTAATATTTCAAGTTTCTGGACAAAACAGAAAATAAACACTCACGAGGGTATACATGCAAAAATGCCACCTCACGTGGTTCCGCACGTGAGGTGGCGTGGACTGGACTAAAATATAATTCGAGAAAAGCTTAAGGGTCTTACTGCAAATTTACCAAAAGTTTTGAACTACAAAAATTAATTACGAGACGAGGTCATAAAGATACAAAAACCGAGGGTATGGACTATAAATTACCCCCTCCTACGTGCGATCTAATGATGGTGATCAATCCACTAACCCATGTGGCAGCTTTGGAATGCGTGATAACGGTTCGTGGATAGTCGGCTGAGATCAGACTTCAGGTGAAGATCAACGGTGGAGGCATGGTTGTATCCAATGGTTGTGAAGTAATCTGGTAGGAGGAGGCGATCGGACGATTGGTGCTTCACATGAAGAACAGGGAAGAAAGTCTCCTTCAATGAGCTTCAATCAATGATTCTAGGTGACTCTGACCTCCTCCCTTGCTGCAAGATGGCTCCAAAGCTTCCTGGAGTGATTCTGCAGTTGGAGATCTCCTCAAAATGGTCGGAGACCTTGCCAAAAGCTCAGATGAGGCCTCAAACCTGAAGGCTCCTGTCTATCTTCGAAATGCCCTGCATAAATGTCTTTTCTTGTTGTTTCCTATAGGGAGCAGGTGATGAATCCGCGATTCATCATCGCAATATCTTGATCTTAGCAAAATCCACGAGTAAATTCCCTAATAAATGTCTATAAAATCAATAAATTAACAAAATACCTCTTTTAAATAAAATACACTAATTATTGTATATAAGTTTGTACAAATAAATAACACTAAAAAGCCGCAAAAATAAAGGAGTTTTATACCTGTAAATAGCCCAAAACTTCATGTATTTTTAATAAATTCATTTCAACTCTTTTTTGCCTAATTCTTTCTCTAACTTGTTCATAATAATGTATATAAAAATACAAAAATACAAAACAAATTTTACCTTAAATAAATGCTCCTAGATCCCAATGGGAAAAAGCCGTAAAGACCAACTTCCAAGCTAAATTCCCGCTCCGTATGAACTCCAAATTCACCAAACTCACTTTTAAAGTTCAAGTTAGAAAATTATCTATCCAACGGAAGTGGTTTCATTAAAATCGGAGCTCGTTTGCAAAAGTTGGGTTTTGGGACCTAGATGTACATTGTATACCTTGTATATATTCATTCTTTCTTTAATTTTTATTGTATCTTTCATAATTGCTAAAAATACAAAAATATCATGATTGTCTTGTATTTTAATTATATTATTTTATAGTATTTTTCCGCTGTAAATATCTCTTATTAAAAAGAAAAAAAATACAAATTAGAAAAGCAAACAAAAAAATGTGTACATGTTGTATGTATTTACTTGTAAATTCACCACTATTTTTTTCCTCTTTTTTTTGTTGTATTTAAAGTAGCATACTTTATATCATTATTTATTTATTTATTCCCATTCTCTACAATAACTTCTCTACCACCAACTTCTATTCAACTCCACCATTTTTAATAACTCCCATTCCACTCCATATTCTTCCACCAACCTCCCATTCAACTCCACCAATAATTCAACTTCCCATTCAACACCACCACCATTCTAACCTCTCTTTCTCTTCTCTTTATATTCATTTGTACATCCTCATTTTTTCCCATCCACCATTCTTATAGAATAAGGAGAGAGCTTGGAGTGTTTTGTTGGTGACAGCGGCGAAGCATCGTCCTCAAGTGACGACCTCCTTCAGGTGAGATCCGCGGAGCTCCGCTTCGTGTCACGAGTTCCCCATCGAGCTCGCATAGCTTCTCCGATTTTCATTTCGCCAATCGGATCGAGGCGACGACAGGAGTCCAGCGTAGCTGCTCCGCCAAACCGGCGAAGACCAGGTAAGTATTCCTCATCATCCTCTTGTTTTCTTATCTTATCTAATATTTTATTTCTTTGTTGTTTTATCACACCATTTGTTTTTTTTTCCCATTTGTTTAGTCTATCATCATCACCACCACCCACCCACCTCATCATTTTTTTCTCATCATGTTCATTCCTTGTTTTAAACAAAATTAAAAAAATAAAAAATTTTAAACAAAAAAGAAGTCCTTTTATTACAACACCATCATCATAGCATTTTTTTATTTTATTTCATCTCCATCTTCATCTTCATAACCATCATCATCATTTTTTTCCCATATGTTTGTGTTTTTATTTCCTGTCTAAAGAAATTTAAAAAAAAAAATAAAAAATTTTAAACAACAAAAAGATCCTTTTTTGTTATTACAGCAGTAAAAAAACAAAACAAAAAAAATCAAAAAAAAATCAAAAAAAAATAAACAGGAGGACTGCAGCCGCCCGCCACGGCCCCCTGTCTTCCTCCACCGCCGCCCGCAACCATCGGCGCCGCCCAGCCCCTCCTCCTTCCCGCAACCAGCGGCGCCGCCCCTCTCCGACCGCGCGGCCCCGCCGCAGCCGCGCGCGCGGCCCCGACTCCTCCAGCAACCGCGACGCAAGTCCCGCGTCTTCCCAGTGACGCCGCCCCGCGCCTCCCTTCGCCGCGCACCGCCGCGGCGACGCCCGCCTCCTCCGCGCTCCTCGCCGTGCCTCCGCGCGCCGGCGCGGCGCGGCGCGGCCGCCGACACCACCCCGCAGGCGCGGCCGCCATCCACCCGCGTTGGGTTCTTCTCCCCACCTAGGAACGAAGGTGAAGAAGAGGTTCTTTTCCTTACTTTTCTTATTTGTAAAAATTACATCTTTTCTTTCTCATGTTTTTGTAACTACAAATAGGTCCCTGTATATATTTGCTTTGTAAATAATGTTTTCTGTGTTGCACAAAGACCCCTGTGTTCGACTAGCAATTTGGACTTCAATATGGCATCTTTTTATTCAATGAAAAATACCATTGTACTGAGCAACTAATTCTCTACATTGTGGGTATTTATTTATATTTTTGTGACTCGTGGGTAATTAATTATAATTGTTTAACTGAAATTTTACATAGTTTACCCATTCTGTGCCATTAAATTAATATCTCACAAACGGTTGCTCTAACAATTCCATAAAAATTATATATGATGCCTTGATATATGATGTAATTACTGTCCAAATTTCACATCAATTGGAGTTGTCTTGTGCCTACAATAAATTATTGAGTGATTTTTGTATTTGATTTTTAATTAAATCCACAGACATCCTTTTCATGAAATTTCAAGTCTCCTGGATTGCTCATCTAAATAGCTACTTGAGATAATTTGCATTTTGATTAATTTGATAACGTGGATTTACTAAAAATTATTTACTCACTGTCACTCTATTTTCACTAAAAAATTCATAAAAAAATTCATAACTTGTCAAAAAATTCCAAAAAAAAATACTGTAGTCTTCTTGAATCATGTTTTAGTTCCAGTAATTTTTTCATAATTTTTGCTTTCTGTTTGTATGATAAATTGCGAAAAACCCCATAAAAAGTGTGCATTTTTAGTTATTGCATTTTAACCCCTAAAATTCCAAAAAAATGTGTTTGTGTTCATCTCTGGATTAGAACTCTAGGAAAAATATGAATTAGCTAATTTGGACTTCTTTTCCATTAAAATTAATTTGGCCTTGTTGTATGTTTTCTTAGTGTTTTAATTCAACCGCATCTTGCATTGATATTTCTTTTTGCATTAAAAAAATCTAAAAAAGTACGCATTGGAAATCTAGACCTAAGTTTGCGAATTAACCCCCAAGTTGTTCCTTTGCCTCCCTGAGTTCGACCCCGGACTTGCCCGGGATATAAATTAAGCCGAGACACTCTTCACGGAGATCTTCTCTCGGTTCTGACCGAATCGCTAAGTACACGTGCTACAACGAACACGATTTAATCATCGTATCTAGCGACTCGTCAGATGGCGCCGTTGCCGGGGAGGCAAACGGCTTAGGGACTAATTTAAAATTTTGGATTTAGTTTTCCATTTACTCGGGTAGTCTGACCCCCGAGCCCACTTGTAATTAATCCATTTCCTTTCAATTATTTGTCTTCATATTCTTGTATATATTTGGTTGTTTATCTCTCTAATATAAATCTCTTTTTCCTTGCGAGGGCCCGGTGGACTTGGAGTGCATCGGAGGTCGACGGACGCGACGCACGCCGACTGTTGAAGAGCTTGGAGAATTTATTTATCTTCGAGAGAATTTTTGTAATTATTGTGTTGTAATAACTTAGGTAATTCGCTCTTTCCAGCGGCTCTTGTTTGAGAGCTCGCGTTTGTATCTGGACTGGACTTTGGACCCGCTCGTGGTCGTGTGGTTGCTTGACGTAGAATAGGACCTGCACTTGCGGCTCTTAGAGCATATTTTTATTAGAATATTTTATTGCTTGTGCTCGTAAATTTTTGGACCACACATCACATTTAACGAGACGCACTTAGACCGCTGGGCTATTAGTCAAATTAAACTTGTTCATCACTCGCTAATAGAACTGCTTGTCTAGGAACGGTTTCTCGTTTGCATTCATATTAGTATAAAATTTCAATTCTGTCTTGCATCCCGCATGTAGAGCGCGAGGATCACTGTAAGTCTTCTGAACTGGGCATGCATCATTGATTTCATTATTTGCATCGGTTTTTTTCGACTCCCTCCCCTTGGTTTTTGAAACTTAGGTTAAAAGGAAATCGGGACTGATCGTTAGGCGTGCTTTGTTTGGTGGACTAATCAAGTGATAACCAAACTTAAAACCGGGACTGCTAATCAGAGTTGACCAAAAAAACTGATTAAAACTAACACTTGTTTTGGGAGAGCAAAACCCTCGTTGTATGCTTGGCTAATTGTGATTGTTGAGAGGTGAGGACGCATCCCTAGGATAGTGCCCAAAACCTACTTTTGAGCCTTGCGTAATTGGATTGATATCTTGATTTATCACCTAATTAAAACTGAAAAGATAAACGGTCGGACTTTTGCGACCATCACTGTGTTGAGTAGGTGAACTCAGGGTTTGCTCTTGTGTTTGTTTGTTTTGTGTGTTATTCGGTGCACTTGCACGCTTTCTTCCTCGATCTGCTTTATTCTCCCATTTTCCCTCCAAGATGTCAGAATATTGGTCATCATATCCATGTCATTCTTCTTCGACCATATTTCGATCATCTCCACCCTCTCATTCCTCTTCATACCCACACCCCAACCGCGAAGTCAGAACTCCGACTGACTTCCGCACTTCTTCGTCCTTCTCACCTACCCCACATTCTTGCACCCCTGACCCACAACCACCTTGGATTGACTCACTATATTCTCGTCCGCTTGTTGGAATCAAGGAACAAATCAAAGAGCAAGCGACTGCTGAGATGAATGATTGGCATAATCAGTTGACCCCACATACCTCATTTTCATCTCGAGTTGGGACAGAACAGCAATTTTCATATACACATCCCGACTTGACCTTAGGGTACAACATGGACGATCAGACAAATCGAATGGAGAGGCCTGCACCGTACGATCTTCCTGACTTGATTGACCTGAGTGATATAGACCACATTGACCAACCTTCATATCACCCATTCGGAGAGCCGACATATACAGGGGATTGGATTCATGCGACCGATCTACAGACTCCCTGTCTACTGACTCCGCCTTATGAGGCTCCGACCAACATCTGTCATACAGAAGGGCCATACTCAACCCAGTATTACACGCCTGAGTCAAGGTGTGTTGAGTATAAGAGCCCGAATTCTCAGCAGTATCCTCCAATTGCACAGACTTCTCTCATGAGGTATAATGAGAACTTATTGGAGGATGACATTTGTAGACCGATCAAGAGTCCAGGTAGGAATGTGGATCATGGATTTTGCGGATTGAATCTTGAAAACCTGGAAGACACTGGATTGACCACACGTCATGTACAGCTGGAGTCTCTTCTACCTCCCTCTTCTACTAACCACTTTCCCTCCAAACCAGAGTCTGTATATTCTCCTAGTCCTCCTTCACCTATCAAAAAGACCAAAAAAATTGAAAACTCAGAAAATACCATAAAAATTGAAAAAGGAAAAGATCTAAAAAGTTTGGATCCTGCAGTTAGGGAAGCATTGGATAGAAAGTTGATTTTTGAGCTTCCCTTAATAATGGCCATTGAACATTTTCCCGACCTTAAAAGATTTGTGAGAAGTAAATTGATGCCTAAAAGGTCGGGCAATAAGAGAACAAGGACTGAGATACATATAGTGTCTATGGCCACATCTTTGATGATAGGGAGAAAAACCAAGAGCCGCAGAGTAAAGCGGTTGCCTAGGTTTGATTGTGAAATCAAAGATACCACATTCACCCATGCAAGAATCGATGATGACTTACCAATTAATATCCTCCCGACCTCCGTGTTTGCCAAGTTCAAACTCGGATCTGCCAAGAAGTCAAGAGAGATCATTCAGTTGGCAGATCGGACCATTAAACGCTCGAGAGGAACCATTTCAGTCATCGTCACTTTTCAAGGTGCTCTACTAGAGATAGACTTCACGATCATTGACATCGAGCACCGAGGAGAGTTCACCCAGTCTCCAATCATTCTTGGGAAGTCGTTCTTAGCCTTGGCTAAGGCAACTATAGATTGTGAGACTCGGGAGATCGATTTCTCTGCATTGGGAGCACTCCGACCTCACCCGATCTTTGAGGACACACGATATTCCAAGGTAACCCGTAAAGTTGCAGACAGTCGTGACATTCGAGAGACAGTTGAGTCCCATCTCTCTACTACACCTGAGATACCGACTGTCCAGACGACCATTGGTTTAGAGACTTCCTACAACCACACACTGCCTACTGCTTGCACTACCACCACGACAGCTTCTAGAGAGGACTCACGACCAGAAGCTATCATTGAGTCGGACATGACCTTTGACGATTGCCTTGATTATTTCGATGATCCGACACAAGAACCCAACAATATCAAGCCAACTGAGAACACTGTGCCTTATCAGAGACGTGTGCTGACCCTGCAGGAGTATTACAATGCATATGGTGACTCATCTGATGATGAACCTCTGGTCAGAACCTCACACACACCACATTCAGGACATACACCAAAGGAGACAACTGGGACCAAATTGACCAATCTTGATAAATCGGTTGCTCCATCCTCTAGTCGGTCATCTGGTAAGAAGAAGACGGGTGTTGATTCCTTGAGGTGTTCTCCCGAACTCCTTAAGACGTATCAATCTCCTCTCCCTCTTGATGCTTCAGGTTCTAGAAAACCGACTAAGAAGGTTACCTTCGATGTTTCAGAGAAGGAACTTTCTGAGGAGTCCTCATCAGGTCCGGATGAGGTGATCTACATGAGTGAGCTTAGTTCGGCTTATCTGAAGCCATATTTGAGCAAGCAGCCGTGTGTCGACCCCTGTTGGACGTTCCCCACACCTCACTATTATTCTTCGGAGGACGATTCTGACAGCGACACATGTGTATACTACCCACCCCATCGCTCCCGTAAGAAGGTCCGTCACAAACCTTCTTGATCCTTGTATATTCTCCCTCCTCCTTGTACATATTTTCCTTCCTTTATTCACCTCCCTCCCTCATGATTCGCATCACTCGCCCCAGTTCCGTATCGTTTTCATTTTGTGGCTATACTTAGGATGACTAGATCCTAAGTATAGGGGGGTGAGTGACCCGATTTGCTCCTTCTCTTCTTTTTATTTTCTTTTTGTATATTCTTTCCCATTCTCATCGGTATTCCATTCTTGTGTTCTTTCCAATACTTAGGCTGACCAAAGCCTAAGTATAGGGGGGACCGATGCCCGCCATGTGTATTTACTCATCATTTCTCCTCTTGACCTCGTCCGCCCCATTTTTTCCTTCTTCTACACTTAGGCTGTCTAGAGCCTAAGTATAGGGGGGCGGATCGACTTCTATACTTTTTATTATTTCTAGCTTTCCTACGTTTAGTACGAGCTATGTCTTTTTGTCACCTAGTGCCATGAGGACATAGCACAAGCTAAGTATAGGGGGGCGTGTATATATTACATATATACTTTACCCATACCTCGTACTTTCACGTATTTTTTGTATATACTATACAATAATTATGGGGTGGGTTAAAAAAAAGTTAAAAAAAACTTTTCCTTAAAAAAAGAAGAAAAACTCTTTTTCTTTATTTGCTTAAAAAACACTTTTAAAAAAAAATCCTCTTTTGCTAAAAAAAAAATTTTTTTCCTTTTTTTTTCAAAAAAAAAGTCTTTTCTTATTCACCTATCTTTTTCAAAAAACAAAAAAACAAAAAAACAAAAAAAACCTTTTTGAAAAAAAAAAACTTTTTCTTTAAAAAAAACACAAAAAAAACTTTTTCTAAAATTTAAAAAAAACAACAAACAAAAAAAACTAAAAAAAACTAACTCATAAGTTGGTTTAATCCCTGACACAATTCACTTTCACACAAGACTAGTGATGTTCAAGAACACTTGGTTTACGAGCTCTTGAGATTTTGAGTTAACCATCCTTAGTCATTAGGGTCCTTGACTTAATTATTCACATTTCCCTAGTTTGAAAGATTTGTGTGCTATATTGCATGCTTAGTCTCTACCTTAAGAATATGATCAGCACCTCACATACACGACTGCAATTATGATGAGATGAGTTGTAATTTCACTTGAGGAACTGGGATGAGGGATTTGAGTTTGGACTTGATTTAATGATGCTCGAGGATGGGATAAAATCAATGAAGGCTTCGTGAAACCTGAGTGTCAGCACATTTAGCCAGTATGAGAACATGGTTCTTGTACTATCTCTTGATATTTACCTATGTGCCAGGGTGTGATAAAATAAAAAAAAATGTTGATCAGTGCGCGTCAACTCTTGGTAAAAGCAGTGGAGCTAGCCAAAAATACTACCAAGCAATGAAATGTCAAAGAAAAGCTCTCATTCCACAAAGTCAATTATCAAAAGAGCTTCCACCAAAGGTGAGCGCTCCCAACCATTTCAAAGTGTCCACTTGGACCACCGCTATTAGGACCAGGAGTCGGGCTTGCACCAAAAAAGGGCTCTGCATCGTAAATGCTACAAGTCTGGGTGTAGAAGGTACGATAGGTACTCAAAAAAGGCACACCCCGGTGTACTCCCAGGAAAACAAGTGCAGACGGCTCCAACTTCTCTTGACGGACGCACTGATCAACACCAAAAAAATGCGTTGCGTAATAAGGCACTTGAGAGGATCCTTGTTCCAATGAGAGGGAGAGAAGAAATGACACAATCCTATGCCCTCCATCGATTGGCCTTCCATCTACACTTTCAAGTCTGACAACTAAAGAGACGGTGGATTGGATGCAAGAAATGATTTATTCCCTAGTGTTGAGGATCGGGTTCTTAGGAGAGTCTCTTGGACTGGAACCTTGGGTGACGTTGTGACTCTACTCTTATAACTGCAGTCAACACTTAAAGTCATATCCCTTATATATATATATATGTATACAAAGAGAGTCTGATGATTAGGGGAATTGGGTACCTTTTGACTAAAGCTTGGTTCAGCTTAGAATTTTAGGATCTCTAAAACCGAGAGTTCTTGAACGGATCAAGTCTTGTATTCACATGCACAGTCAGGGATTAACCCAACTTATTCATTCTTTATTTGCTCGAGGACTAGAAAAGTTTAAGTATAGGGGGGTGATGAATCCGCGATTCATCATCGCAATATCTTGATCTTAGCAAAATCCACGAGTAAATTCCCTAATAAATGTCTATAAAATCAATAAATTAACAAAATACCTCTTTTAAATAAAATACACTAATTATTGTATATAAGTTTGTACAAATAAATAACACTAAAAAGCCGCAAAAATAAAGGAGTTTTATACCTGTAAATAGCCCAAAACTTCATGTATTTTTAATAAATTCATTTCAACTCCTTTTTGCCTAATTCTTTCTCTAACTTGTTCATAATAATGTATATAAAAATACAAAAATACAAAACAAATTTTACCTTAAATAAATGCTCCTAGATCCTAATGGGAAAAAGCCGTAAAGACCAACTTCCAAGCTAAATTCCCGCTCCGTATGAACTCCAAATTCACCAAACTCGCTTTTAAAGTTCAAGTTAGAAAATTATCTATCCAACGGAAGTGGTTTCATTAAAATCGGAGCTCGTTTGCAAAAGTTAGGTTTTGGGACCTAGATGTACATTGTATACCTTGTATATATTCATTCTTTCTTTAATTTTTATTGTATCTTTCATAATTGCTAAAAATACAAAAATATCATGATTGTGTTGTATTTTAATTATATTATTTTATAGTATTTTTCCGCTGTAAATATCTCTTATTAAAAAGAAAAAAAATACAAATTAGAAAAGCAAACAAAAAAAATGTGTACATGTTGTATGTATTTACTTGTAAATTCACCACTATTTTTTTCCTCTTTTTTTTTGTTGTATTTAAAGTAGCATACTTTATATCATTATTTATTTATTTATTTATTCCCATTCTCTACAATAACTTCTCTACCACCAACTTCTATTCAACTCCACCATTTTTAATAACTCACATTCCACTCCATATTCTTCCACCAACCTCCCATTCAACTCCACCAATAATTCAACTTCCCATTCAACACCACCACCATTCTAACCTCTCTTTTTCTTCTCTTTATATTCATTTGTACATCCTCATTTTTCCCATCCACCATTCTTATAGAATAAGGAGAGAGCTTGGAGTGTTTTGTTGGTGACAGCGGCGAAGCATCGTCCTCAAGTGACGACCTCCTTCAGGTGAGATCCGCGGAGCTCCGCTTCGTGTCACGAGTTCCCCGTCGAGCTTGCGTAGCTTCTCCGATTTTCATTTCGCCAATCGGATCGAGGCGACGACAGGAGTCCAGCGTAGCTGCTCCGCCAAACCGGCGAAGACCAGGTAAGTATTCCTCATCATCCTCTTGTTTTCTTATCTTATCTAATATTTTATTTCTTTGTTGTTTTATCACACCATTTGTTTTTTTCCCATTTGTTTAGTCTATCATCATCACCACCACCCACCCACCTCATCATTTTTTCCCATCATGTTCATTCCTTGTTTTAAACAAAATTAAAAAAATAAAAAATTTTAAACAAAAAAGAAGTCCTTTTATTACAACACCATCATCATAGCATTTTTTTTATTTTATTTCATCTCCATCTTCATCTTCATAACCATCATCATCATTTTTTTCCCATATGTTTGTGTTTTTATTTCCTGTCTAAAGAAATTTTAAAAAAAAAAAATAAAATAATTTTAAACAACAAAAAGATCCTTTTTTGTTATTACAGCAGTAAAAAAACAAAACAAAAAAAATCAAAAAAAATAAAAAAAAATAAACAGGAGGACTGCAGCCGCCCGCCACGGCCCCCTGTCTTCCTCCACCGCCGCCCGCAACCATCGGCGCCGCCCAGCCCCTCCTCCTTCCCGCAACCAGCGGCGCCGCCCCTCTCCGACCGCGCGGCCCCGCCGCAGCCGCGCGCGCGGCCCCGACTCCTCCAGCAACCGCGACGCAAGTCCCGCGTCTTTCCAGTGACGCCGCCCCACGCCTCCCTTCGCCGCGCACCGCCGCGGCGACGCCCGCCTCCTCCGCGCTCCTCGTCGTGCCTCCGCGCGCCGGCGCGGCGCGGCGCGGCCGCCGACACCACCCCGCAGGCGCGGCCGCCATCCACCCGCGTTGGGTTCTTCTCCCCACCTGGGAACGAAGGTGAAGAAGAGGTTCTTTTCCTTACTTTTCTTATTTGTAAAAATTACATCTTTTCTTTCTCATGTTTTTGTAACTACAAATAGGTCCCTGTATATATTTGCTTTGTAAATAATGTTTTCTGTGTTGCACAAAGACCCCTGTGTTCGACTAGCAATTTGGACTTCAATATGGCATCTTTTTATTCAATGAAAAATACCATTGTACTGAGCAACTAATTCTCTACATTGTGGGTATTTATTTATATTTTTGTGACTCGTGGGTAATTAATTATAATTGTTTAACTGAAATTTTACATAGTTTACCCATTCTGTGCCATTAAATTAATATCTCACAAACGGTTGTCTAAAAATTCCATAAAAATTATATATGATGCCTTGATATGTGATGTAATTACTGTCCAAATTTCACATCAATTGGAGTTGTCTTGTGCCTACAATAAATTATTGAGTGATTTTCGTATTCGATTTTTAATTAAATCCACAGACATCCTTTTCATGAAATTTCAAGTCTCCTGGATTGCTCATCTAAATAGCTACTTGAGATAATTTGCATTTTGATTAATTTGATAACGTGGATTTATTAGAAATTATTTACTCACTGTCACTCTGTTTTCACTAAAAAATTCATAAAAAATTCATAACTTGTCAAAAAATTCCAAAAAAAATTACTGTAGTCTTCTTGAATCATGTTTTAGTTCCAGTAATTTTTTCATAATTTTTGCTTTCTGTTTGTATGATAAATTGCGAAAAAAACCCATAAAAAGTGTGCATTTTTAGTTATTGCATTTTAACCCCTAAAATTCCAAAAAAATGTGTTTGTGTTCATCTCTGGATAAGAACTCTAGGAAAAATACGAATTAGCTAATTTGGACTTCTTTTCCATTAAAATTAATTTGGCCTTGTTGTATGTTTTCTTAGTGTTTTAATTCAACCGCATCTTGCATTGATATTTCTTTTTGCATTAAAAAAATCTAAAAAAGTACGCATTGGAAATCTAGACCTAAGTTTGCGAATTAACCCCCAAGTTGTTCCTTTGCCTCCCTGAGTTCGACCCCGGACTTGCCCGGGATATAAATTAAGCCGAGACACTCTTCACGGAGATCTTCTCTCAGTTCTGACCGAATCGCTAAGTACACGTGCTACAACGAACACGATTTAATCATCGTATCTAGAGACTCGTCAGCAGGTCAGTGACAAAAATAAGAGCTTGGGGAAGCTCCTGGAGGCAAAATGAGGTAGAGATGGAGCGAGATGAAGGTCTTTGGAAATACGACGAAGAAGGAGACCGGGTCTTCGGATCTGTGCGAGATCCAATTGGATGGAGATGCAGGGGATGTTTAGAAGGCAGAGAGGAACAAAATGGCGGTGGCAAGCGAGGCAGAGAACACTCAGGTACGACGGAACGAAGTGGCGAAGGCGGAGCTCCGACGAGGTGGAGATTTTGGAAAATACAGAAAATGAAGCTAAATCTATCGAAATAAAAAGCAGAACTATGTTATTGCTAACCTAAAGAATAAGAAAAGCTAATGAGATAAAAGCTTTCCTGAATCGACGCACCAAGAGCGAAGCTCCATCAAAGGACGATAGTGGAGCAGCGGATGCCTTCGATTCTACGCCAAATCAAGTTCCCAAGGAGCCGATCTTGCTCCTATTGTCACCAGGAACACTGCTCGAGGCTCAGATTTTAGGGTTTGAGGTGGAAGAAGGATCAAAGATCCATGGAACCTCAAGACGAAACTATATAGGAGGCGACATTTGACCAAGAAGATCTCTCGAATCCATGGACCAAAGCCCAAGAAATCAAGTACGCATGTTCAAGGATCAAGGATCAAAAGTCATGAAGATGTCGAGCTCAAATAATGCAAGGATCGGGAGATGTGCGGCCAAGCAATCGAGGGGGTCAGAGACCTGACATAGTGGACCTTGGGGTGAGGAGTTGACCAAGGTCAGCTTTTACTCGCACCCCATTGGTCCACGTGGGTGCACTAGCTGACAAAATAGGCTGGAAAATACAAATAATTCAAAAAATATTAAATTATTTTATTAGTTTTTGGTTAGAACATAAAAATATTTATTAATTTATGTAGTATTTTAATATGCTTTTTATTTATTTTTACATTCTTATTCATTACAAGTTACTTTTTACAAGTGTATTTATAGGTATATTGACCTAAGTTTGAAATATTTTATTTTTTTTATTTTGTATTTATTTTCTTAATTTATATATTTATAACTTATATATAATTATATTTTTGTTATATTTTTCTGATGTATTTTTTACACTTAAATAAATAGAAGTATATAATATATAGGCATAAGTATAGATATTTCATCTATATATTTATATATACTATTTTATTTTTGTTTTTTCTCTATGGTTTTATTCAATTCTAAATATGCACATATATTATAAATAATAGTTATAAAAGTATAAAATATATAAATATATAAAATAATAAAAAATAAATAAAATGAATATTTTATTTAGGTATACTATACAATAAGGGTTCAAAACCTAAATTTCATACCTTAACTCCAAATTAAATGAAACCACCTTCATTAAATGGCTTATTAAAAGTTACATATAATTAAAGTGATTTCGATACATTTTGAGTTTTTATTGAGGAGATATGGGTCTGGGAAGTTCAGAATTTGACTTTTTATTTTGAGTATATAAAGTACACTGTATATTATTTTTGTATGAATATGTATATTATTATATACAACTTTCATGTACAAAGATTTTTTATTGGAGGTATAAAGAATAGAAAATAAAACATGCCCTAAAAAGGACTTTTGAAGAATAAATGAATGAGGATTTTTGATGGATTTTTGGCCCTGATCTCCCCCTACTTTATTCCTTGCCGACGTAGTCATCAAGATGCCTAGGTCTGTGGATTTAGGCTCATAAAATATCTTTGACGTTTTTCCTTTTCTTTTCTTTATTCTATAATTTTGGCAAAATGGAATAAATAATGAATCTTAATTTGTACAAAATAATACTATTTACATGCATTAGCTAGGACTTTTAAGGCCAAAATGATAGAATAAAGGTGATGAAATGGAGATTCATCAACTACCCTAGAAACAAGGTAGTTTACAATATTATCATACTAGGGGAGTAAGGCAACACTCAAGATCGACTCATCCGGAAACGTGTCTGAGATTGGTGCATCATCTAGGGGAATAGCTGGGCATTCAATCCTAGAAAGGTGATCTGCCACCGCATTTTTTACTCTAGGTTTTGTCTCTTATTTCCAAATCAAATTCCTGGAGCAGAAGGATCCAACGAAGAAGACGGGATTTGGCATCCTTCTTTTACTGAAGATACCCGATGACAAAGTGGTCAGTGAAGATGCTAACTTTAGATCCAAGAAGATGTGACATGAATTTTTCTAAGGCAAAAACCACATCCCACAACTCTTTCTCGGAGATAGTATAATTCTCTTGGGCCTCATCTAATGTCTTGCTGGCATAGTGAATTGCAAATGGGATTCCATCCCTATGTTGTCCTAACACCGCCCAACTGCGAAATCAGATACATTCATCATGATCTCGAATGAGCGAGACCAATCATATGGTTTGTAGGACATGCGCTTGAGTAACCAAATTTTTTAGGTGAGTTATGGCTTGGAGGACTTTGTCATCAACACTAAAGGTTGTCTCCTTGCCTAATAATTCAATCAGAGGTCAGACAATCCCGCTAAAGTCTTGGATGAATCTTTTATAGAATCCAACATGCCCAAGAAAAGACATCACATTCTTCACAATTTTGGTGGCTCATGCTTGGAAATTATGTCCATCTTTGTTGGTTCAACCTTCATACCTCGTTTAGAGATGATATGGCCCAATACAATCCCTTCGGTAACCATAAAATGACTCTTTACCCATGGGAGTATAAGGTTCACCTCACATCATCTCTTAAGCATTGAGAAAGACAAGCATCAAATCTGTCACCATAATTTGAGAAATCGTCCATAAAGATTTCGAGAAGACTACCCACCATGTCTATGAACACAACCAACATACACATTTAGAATGTAGAGGGTGCATTATACAATCCAAAGGGCATCTGTTTGAAGGCATAGGTGGTGATCTCCATTTCATCTAAACTCTCGTTAAATGCATGTATAAAACATTAATTTGTGTAAAATAATATCTATTATTTACACCGTAAATATTATGCAAAATTTTATATTTTAAGCAAAACCAAAAGAATAAAGAAAAGAAAAAGAATGAAATAGCAAAGGTATTGAATGACCCTAAACTCCAAGATGCATCATGATGACTTGATCAGTACGGAATAAAGTAGAGGGAGATAAGAGCTAAAAATAACAAAGAAACTCTAATTTTTATTCACCAGTAAATAAGTTTTGGGACATATTTTATTCTTTATTATTGATACCATAAATCAATAAACTTTGAACATGAAACTTGTAGATAAAAATACAAAGAAAATACAAAATTAATTTCATCCAAAAATAATACACACTGTGCCCTAGACACTCAGAATAAAAGGCCACAAGGAAAACTTCCAAGACATGTATCTTCTCCATATGAACTGAAAACTCACCAAACTCACCTTTATTGTTCATAAAATAAAATTATCTATTTAATAAAGTTGGTTCATTGAATTTAGAGTTGAGATGTATAAAATAATCAGTTTATTTATTCTTTATATTTTTCACTATCTTATATTTTTTATAATTTTGTAAATATTGTTTATAATACATGGACACAATTAAAATAAAATAAAATAATTAAAAAATACATTAAAATAAATAAGTATATCATCATATATAGATGAACTATTCATACATACATATATATATATACTTGTTTAATAAATATCCATATTTATTTAAGGATACATGTAACTTCAGAAAAATGTAATAAAAATATATTTATATGTATTTAAATAAGTTATAAATATATAAATTGTGTCTATAAATAATAAAATAGAAAATAAAAATAAAAATAAAATATACTTTATATAGATAAACATACCTATAATAATATATGTAAAAGTAACATACAATAAATTAACTCGTAAAAATAAATAAAAATCACCATAAAGTACTACATAAAATAATAAATATTTTTATGTTTAAAGAAAAATAATAAAATATTTTAATATTCCATTTCGAATTATTTCTATATTTTCTCTGTATTTTGTCGTGTAGCTGGCTACGTGGACCAATGATGAGGTAGGGACTACTGACCTCGGTCAAAACCCCCACCTCCTTGGACCGGTCCAAGCCACACACCTTCCCTTCTTATCTTGTTTTTGGGGCTCGAATTGAGCCATGACGCCCTTCGATTCCTTCTGTACATATCTTCTCCTTCGAAAAATCTTTCAGGTGAACCCGTGTTCTGATTGAGTCAACCTTTGGGTTACCAAAAACCCTAGATCAAGAGGGAGATGTATATATGTTAGCCATCCACCTCCATTTTGATTTTACCATATTTTCCCTCCTTGATATCCCCAAACTTCTTGTGTTGTGGTTTACTGGTAACCACAGCTAGCTTCTCGGTCATCTTGGCATGGAGGAAGAGGTCTGGAAGTCGGAGATCCGAGCTCGACGACCCTCTCGACTGAGCTCCACTTTGGCTCCTTCATCTTCAAGGTTGATCCCTAGTTTACTGCTTCTTTTCATTCCTAGGACTAAGGTTAGCATAGGTCTGCATTTAGTTTCTGTAATTTTTGCATTTTATTTTGTCAAATAAATCCGTCATAGTTCATCGGAGCTCCAGCTCCGACCACCGTTTCCGTCGTCCTCAGCTGTGCTCTACCCCCTATGATCATCCCATCATCTTCCCCATTATTTTACCTACGTTAGGCACCCCCATCCATCTCGATCTTCTCCAGATCGAGTTGTCGGTACTTGTCCTCCATCACTCAATGGAGTACCCTCCGCCTCACTCCATCTCCACTCCCTACTACACCAAATCCACCTCATGACCTTACTTTTTCTTTTGCGCATCTCACCGTGCAGGGTCTGGGCCTGGGCCTGGAGGACCCCATCTCTGTTGAGTTTTGCTGAGACGAAGGCATTCTTAGATTTGATTCTTCATCGACCCTCCAAGACCACACCGATGGATCCCCGAGCCATTTGAGAACTCCAGCTGACGAGGAAGAACTCCAGCTCTATTTTGCAACAGCTTGGAAGCTCCCAGGTGGCCAGAGCTACGAGTGGTTGAAGGATCTCGAGCACCAAGTTCATCCATGTTCTTAGTGAATAGCAGGAGCCATCATATCGAGGGAGCACTCTAAATTTCACGCCAGCCATTGGATTAAGTTGAGTTGCAACCATCTGATGTCCTCTTGGGATATAATACAACTGTTCATCGTCCAAGCGTCATCGAGTGACTAGCAGCTGACGTGTGTCAAGTGAATCATGCTCTGTTGTTTGATCGCACGCTAAGGGGTATTTTGCACATACCCCCTTCTGTTTTTGTGTTTTTATTTTAGTCCATGAAATTTTATATGTAGTTTAAAATATTTGGTAATATTTGCAAAGACACCCGTACTTAACTTATTTGCACTTTGGTCTTGTCCACGTCACGTACATGTCCAAACACGTGAGGTACTTGGACATTTTATGCAGGACCCCTTGCGGGTTTTTATTATTGTTTAGTCCTAGAATATTTTATTCCCATGTTAAACTTTTTAGTTAAATTGTAAGTAGCCCCTATATGTTCTTGGATATTGCAATTATTCCCCTTCCAAGAGTATTAAATTAAATATCTCTGGGATTTGTGTTTAGAGGCCCTTATACTTTCATTTGGTGTTCTAGAATGCATGTTTATTTAATTTTAATTGCATTTTGGTCCTTGCCGACATATTAACTTTTATTTCTTATATTTTGATCATTAAAAATATCATTTTGCATCTAAAAAGTATACGAAAAATATTTTAAGTGCATGGATATTTATTAAACCACATATAATTTTCACACGATAATTAAAAATATCTTCTTATATTAACAATTCAAAAATATTGCAATTATTCCCTGTTTGCATCGAAAAATACATAAAAATTAGAAAAATATTTTGAAAAATTCCAACAAATGTATTGTCTTTGTTATTGTATTTTTAACTCCAGACCAAAAATCATTAAAAAATTCAAAAGAAAAACCCTAGACTTGAAAACCCTAAAAATCTTGTAAAACTTTTAAAGAATAATGAAAAACCCAAAAATATCATTTTTTATTTCTATATTTTATTCATGTTATACATTATAGTAGTTTTAGAAAGTTTTGAGGTATTTACATATTTTTAAATTCTAAAACAATCCAACCTTGTACTTTTATTCATTGTTTTGCCATTTTTATTCAATTAAAATATAAAAATGTAGCAAAAATTCTAAGAAATCAACGAAAACAAAAAAAATAAAAAAGATAAAAATATTTCCGTTTGCCTATTTTGAGTAGTTATAGCTATATATACTAGCTTATATTCTATATATATAGCTATATTTACTTATATTATTAGTAACATTATTATTATTATTATTATTAAAAATACTATATATATTTTAAAAACCCTTAAAAATAAAAGGATTGTACTTAGGATATTTTTCTGAATTTTCAATATTATATATATCCTATATATATAATATATATAATACATATTATCTATATCAACTTATATATATTATATTAAAAAGAAAATTAAAAATCATAGAATTTAAAAAGGAACAAAAAAGTATAAAATTTTAAAAAATAAAAAATAAATAAATATCCAAAAATTATAAGAAACCCATAAAAATTCAAAAAACCCTATAAAAATACAAAACCATTTATTGTTTTTTTTTTCAATTTGTGTAGTCTATCCCCATTGCTCCTTAGTGGTTTGACCCCTACAATTGCATGCTATATGTACTATTTTGTAGTGTATAATAAATTTTAGCTCACGTGTACTCATTGAGCACCATTCTGGGTTAATTGTTGATGCATTAAATGAGGATATCTTAGAACTGAGAGAGTGGTCAACACGACGATTATCGGACCCAACATGTCAGGCACCGCAAACCCTCCAAGACCGGATGATAGAATCCCTCCTCGATTATAGCGTTCATTAGTATGTGCCAAACATACAAATGAAAGTTGCCTTTTTCTTGGTCTTTTGGGGGTGATTACCACTTGGTTGTATATCGAGTACCCATCCAAGAAGCAAAAGAACTATTTCCCTACCAACCTTTCGAGCATTTGGTCAATGAACGATAGTCGAAAGTGATCCTTCTTGGTAGCTAAGTTCAGGTGCATGTAATCAACATAGACATGTAACGAAGTATGTACACAAGTCAGAATCTCCTATCCTTGATCATTTGTGACCACAGTGATTCCGAATTCTTTGGAACCACAAGCAGTAGGCTGACCCACTTAGAGTCAGAGATGGTATAAATGAAGTCTGCTTCACATCACTTAGTGATTTCCTTCATGATGACATCTCGAAGATTAGGATTCAATCTTCTCTAGAATTCACTGGATGGTTTACATTCATCTTCCAAAAAGAAATGGTGTAAACATAGGTTTGGATTGATCCCACGGAGATCCGAAACACTCCATCCAAGAGTCTTACAGTTTCTTTCTAGAACATCTAGAAAGTGAGATTCTTGATCCGAAGTCAATTGGTTACTGATGATGATAGGATATTGCTCTTTATCATCCATAAGGAAGGCATACTTAAGGTTTGCTAGAAGTGGCTTGAGTTCAAGTGGGGTCGAATCGGTTTTGTGGTTTCCTCAAAATTGAATTGGTTTTCATCGAAAGCAGTGCCATCAATTAAGGTTCCACCTTGGTTACTTTCGATTCAGAAAAGAATACACCAAACATGTCTGTAATGAATTCCTCATGTTCGAATTGGGATGGATCTTGAAACAGATTGATCAGCTCATTAGATGGTTCCTCGAGATCGGCTTGGGAACTGGTGTCGATTGTGTTATCTAGATCTTCCTCGGATGTGAGGATTTCATGTGTTGAAATCTCATCCAAAGATAGGTTAGAGTCTTTGATATCCTCAAGTAAGTCACAGTCTGTCTCAGTCAATGGTTCGGTGTTCCTTTGATCAGGAGCAGTCCTTTTGGCATCAGGTTCAGTGACCATATCCAATGTTACAATGATGTTACTAAAGCAAAAGGTGATCTTTCCAGACGTGTAGTCTACTATCTCTTCGGCAGTTCATAGGAACGATTACCACGTATAATAGGCATTTGGAGAAATGGTGCAATGGTATCCATGTCCAAGACAATGAAGTCCACTACAAATTTCATTCCATTCACCGTTACGATAACATCCTCTAACACACCTTGGGGTCGCTTAATAGATCGATCAGAAAACTAAAGGATCATGTATGTTGATTTGAGCGGACCCAACCTGAATTCCTGAAGTAGAGATGTGGGCATGAGGTTGATAGAAGAACCGCTATCAAGAAGAGTACGGTCGAAAGTTTGATAAAAAAATTCACTCTTATTCAAAGGTGCTCCCAAATCCTTCTTCTTTGATGGGAGATTGTTGATCATATTCACATAAGCCATGCTAAAGATGTGCTTCTCAGACTGATTGTGTCTGTTCTTGCAAGGTTGACACTTGGTTATACATGCTTTCTTTAATCCTTTCTTGACCTTAGGCACATACTCCATGGCTTGCATCAACGACATTTCTAAATGATATTATTAGAATCTCAATTACACAAGGGTCAGGCCGAGCATTTTTTAATTTTGCAATGCTTTTGGATTTACTAATGACTTCTAGAAATGGAATATTTATTCTCGAAAATTTTTTCAAAATCATCTTTTACATGTGGCTGACTTGAAGGGATACAGTCAGACACTACAGAAGGAGGAAAATAAAAACTGGTAGTAGCGACTTTGTGGTTGGCATCAGATCTGCTAACGGCTTTTCTTTTATTAGCATGGCTTGGTCACTATTACCCTCATTTTTTTGGTATTTTTGGTTTCCTAGATTTTTTTGGTATTTTCTTGCATCTAGTAGTGCTTCTTCTCTTCGCTCCTCAGATCCTCCATTTCCCATATTGATTGTAGGCGGTGTTTGTGATGACAGCGGAGATCCACTACTAGGTGACTTATTCCTTCCTCGGACTATTGCAGGTGGATGTAGGACTTCACCGCTCCTGAGAGTCAGATTGTTAGATAACATAACTTTTTCATGCATACCTAAGTCTACGGGAATGGGGAACATCTCACAGATCTGCTCCTTATGGAGGAAGTTGTTTGGGTTGGCTTTGACCCGTGTTGGTATGATCGTTTTTGTTGTGGTCAGGTCATCTAGTTGTTGGGTCATCTTAGACATGCTCTTTACGAGCCATGCCAGGAAGTTGAGTGCTGGGTTTATTGGTGCCACCTCAGTGGTTTCAATAGGCGGTGCTCGCTGACTTTGGTAATTTCGATGCTGCAGAGGCGACTGCTGGTTGTATGGAAGAGTAGGATATTGATAATGTCGAGGAGGAGGGTACCACTGATAGGAGTGAGCAGCTAAGTATTGATGATGATACGACGAGTGGCGGTGCACCGACTACTAGTAGTTATTCTGCCTCCATGTAGGAGCATGATGTGGATGTTGGTTCTGTTGTGAAGGAGGTTAGTGGTGCTGGTACGGTCTTCCACCACGTTGAGATGGAACTAGCAGCTCCAACTACTTTGCAATGTGGTCAAGTTTGTCCAGCCCCTTCATTCTTTGTTCAATCACAGACAATTTCTTCAGATCATGTGATCGCTTTTCAATTATATCTACCTTGGATAGGTAGTTGTCGATGATGCTAAGATATGAACTCTCGCACCTGTCCATGTCTTGGGTGGCTGCCATGTTCATATATTTATGGAGGATATTTGGTTGATGTTGATATGAGCGGAATGAGGAGAGTGCATCTTCTCCTTCGACCATTTCCTCAAATATCTACCACACCACATCCTCGTCCTTGTTAAATGGAATCCACTGCAGTCGACGTCAACCAACCTCTTGATGTTCTCAGTTAGGCTCTGGAGAAATGTTGGACCAAGTTAGTCTTCGATATGTAACGATGGGGGGCACCTCTCAATCAAATATTTAAACCTCTCCCATGATTCATGAATGGATTCTTGTGGTCCCTAGGAGATGCTAGAAATTTTGGACCACGTCGAATTCAGATGACTGAGTGGGTAATACTTGTGCAGAAATGCAGGCATCAGCTCATCCCACAGCGTCACCACCTTCCCTAAGTGGTTGATCCAATAGAGTGCCTTATCCGGAAGACTGGGAAGGTGGTCATCTTGACTACATCCAACAGGATGTTAGGGTAGTGAGCACTGCTGCAAATCCGTCTAAATTACTGTAGACGGATGTATGGTTCTTCATTTGCGTTCTCGTAGAACGTCGAAATAATAGATAAGAGCTAATATTTCAGCTCGAAGTATCCGTGAATTGGAGGAATTCAAATCCACTTTGTGATCTGCCCAACCCCATGGTTATATGCCTCCTTGAGTGTGGGCTTGGGTTGCTCTCTTTCTTCCTCTTCCTCCCCTCCTCAGGGTCCATCTGCCTGATTTTCTTCCCCTCCTCCTCTCTGTTCTATATCCCTCCTTAATTCCATCAACATCTCCTATAAGGCGACATGTGCTTTCATCCTATGCAGTCAGTTGTTGTTATCATCTGGATAGAGGCGACCATCTACACATTCACTTCATTCTTATCTGCTTGTTGGACCTTCCCTCTCTGAGGACCCATCTTACAATCTGAGTCTGGCGATGAGACATCGGGCTCTTGTTCCGTAATAGGAAATGCACCCCAATTAGTCTGAAAATAAGTACTAGATGTGGAAAAGAGTTCGGAATAAGGGTCGATTGTAAATTTTATTAAGGTTGGAGATGTATGTGGAGTGAAGTCAATCTCTATCCAAAATGGTGAATTCAATACAAGAGTGATCCTAATTTATTTGAGAAAGAAGCATGGAGTCTCGAGAGTAGTTCACAAGGTCCGAACCAGACTCTCTGGAATCACCCCATATTATTGGAGATGTCGGTCTTGGGGAATCAATGTGGGTGTCCACGGAGTCTGGACTAAACCATCCCTGAGTCATCATCTCAAGAGACAAGAAGATGGAGATGTGGAATAGAGGATATGGAAATGAAAAGAAGGATAGAAAAGAGGATAAATGCAAAATGGCTAAAAAATGTCAAAAGAAGAAATAAAAAGAGGTGTGACAAAAATACTCAAGTACGAGGGGTTTTTATTTTGAGCAAATTGAACTAATCAATAAAACCTCTAGACAAGGATGCATTCACCAACTTAATACAAATGAACCGTAGGAGTTCGGCAATTATCTTGTCAATTTTATCAAATTTAGTCCTTACGGCTAACCCTATAGGAGATTGAGTACTCACCCGGCAATCGTCATGTACTTTCCACTTCTTTTGTAACATGTAGCATGTTCTTTTCGAGGTCTTTGTTATCGTATATGGTCCAACTACTCAGTCAAAGAAGTGGGGGAAAGGAAGCCAAAATGAAAAACCAACACTTCCCCCTTACGGGGTACTCAGGCATGGCACGATGAGACAGGGATACTGCCATTGCACTTCACCTATGCTCAGTACTTCAGACCAAGTTCGCAAGTGAACTTAACCCTACTCGCACACGCACCGATAGAAGCATCAATACTTCACAGGCCTAGGCGATACACAAGGCATAATCCAGCCGGGTTGTTGGCTCTAATCCTTATGGGTCATGCCTCACTCAATCTAGAAGGTACCTAGGAACAATGAGGGCTTTATGCACCCACACAATGAAGTTCAATTAACTAATTTTATTTGGTCAAATTTTCTTAACAAACCTAGTTTTATTTTTTGGATTTTCATTTATTTTGTATAATGTTAATGTGAATGCCTAATATCAATTCTTTGTTTGGCCAATGTGATTCAAAATCAGAGGGAGAGGACAGAAAAGCAATGCAAGTCAAAAAATGATGATGTGATGTTCAGTCAGAAGGTTCACCTTGCTTCCTAGCTCTCTCAATGTAGGATGCTAGACAAAAAAATTAAAATATACTATATGCAATGCAATAAGGAAATCGTCCTAAGATATGAGCTGCTATTAGCATGAAGAACTTGTTCAATTTTACTAAGTCCAAGCGTGAGGTTATAGGTACAAGAATGATATTAGGGCTTTGGACCTAATTAACTAAACATTCACTTCTAGAATCTAAGGGCTCATTCCACAATACGTAAAATGAAAATAAGGTGGAAAATACAAATCACGGAAAATAAATAGAAATAAGATGAAAAATACATAGAATGAAATGTAGAAGCAATGAAAACGTGAGCAAATCAATTCGGATCCCCCAGGTGAGAAATCACCTGATGAAATAGACCGGACTTAGCCAAACTGTTCAAGAATCTAAGTGTTTAATTGTTACAAATTAATTAAAATGAAATGACCTCTCTCACATAACTAAACTAAATCTACATTAAGGTGGATCTGCCTGACTTCTTATCTCCTATGCTACTCTCTCTTACCGACGGGCAAAGAACTACCAGTCTCCGTAGCTTTCAGATGCGTAGAATCTCCAAAGGAATCCTTCCTTGACAAGTGAGTCCTCGCAACAAATTCAGACAAGAAGATGGTCAGAACAGTCAGATAGAAATAGAATAAATAGAAAATTAAATGATAAAGTAAACAATGTAAAACATGCTAAGTAGACTACTCTATGCTCTACAAACCGATGCTCCCAACAATGACGCCATTTGATAACTTGATCAAGACAAGCAACCAAGGTCTAGTCTTGGAGGGCATGCGGTGTCCGACAAGTCGGATCCGATAATCACTGGATAGGCCGCTCTCTCGGCGTGTGGCTCCCGACCCGATTGAATTGTCAACAATCAACCCATAATACATGTGCATTTAATGTAAATTTTGAGTCAAAATTAATTTTATTTAACTCTACGATATATTGTATATGACAAGTATGTAAAGTGTCGAACCGCTGACAACACACTGAGTAGAGAAATGATGAATATGCTACTTAGGAATTTTTTATCTTCTTGGTTTGTGAAATATTTTTGTGGATTTTCATACACATTTATTTATTTTTATATTATATATTTTATGTTTTAAATTTTGCAAATTTCACTTTTCAATTTTAAAAATAAAATATATAAGAGAGATATTAAATTCAATATATAGATAATGTATATAGAAAATATTTTTTTGTGTTTTATAAATTTTCTCTAATTAATGAGGTATATTTACCCCACGAATCATATAAACTTTGTAAATTATCTTCTCGACCTTTGAAACAACATAATTCCCCCCTTGACCTCGTAAACTTGCTAACTCTAACCCCATGAACCTTGTGGTTAATCTGTTTGAAGCTCGTGGGTGTTCTTAGGGTAATTTACAGGTTCGATGGGGTAATTACGTTGTGCAAATGGTCGAAGATGTAATTTACAAAGTTTATAGGGTTCGTGGAGTAAATATCCCTTTTGGTGATTTTTGTAGTGATTTTTATAGTTTTTATGTATTTTCAAATATTTAAATGAGCTATAATGGAAAATATATAAAATCAATGACCTCGTTTAGGGTTTAATAAATATATATAAGTGTCAAAATAACTCTAAACTAATTTTAATATATATATATATATCCAAGAAAATTCAGAAACAGAGAGCTATTTTTTATGTTTCTATAATTTTTGTAAATTTTTCTAAATTTTTTAAGGTTTTTAGTTTTAGGAGTTTTACTTAATATTTTTCAAAATTACTTTGATAGAAAAAAATAATAAATTTTTGGAAATTTTTAAAATATTTTACAATTTTATGGATTTTTAAATGCTAAATAGTGGAATATACAACGTTTTGTATTTCTATAAATAAGAAAATAACTTTAATTACCTTTCGAAAAATATATGTGATAACTGAGGGTTCTAGGCACTTAATATGATTTTCTTTTGATTTTTAGATGCAAAATGGAAATTTTAATAATTAAAATATAAGCACAAAAATAAATTAGAACCATAAGGACCTATTTGTAGTTTCTAATTAGTTATAGAGCATTTAGTAATATATTTACAAAGTTTAGGGATATACATGCAATATTCGCAAATTAAAATAAAATATCTTTTAGGTAGGGGTATAAATGCAAATACATAAATAATCAGTTCAAGCATGCAGTTTATCTAAAAAGTTTTGTTTGCTGGTATTCAAAGTTCTAGGACCAAATAATAACACACAACCCGGAGGGGGTCCACGCAAAATGCATGCCCTCTCACGCGTACATGCACTTAAGCTGACATGGCATTGGACTATAGTGCAATATAAGTAAAGCTTCGAGTCCAAACTGTAATATTTCAGAAATATTACAACTATAAATGAAAGTTTGGATACTAAATATTAAACATAAAAAGGCAGGGTGTGAAGTGAAAAATACCGCTACATGTGCGTTGGCGGACGGTTGGGATCTCTTCACTTATCCACGTGGCGCACGGATGACACTTCGACTATGGAGGGCATGGATTAGATCCGGGCGCTTGATCTGAAGGTCGCGATCAGTGGGTCTGAGCCTCTACAGAAGCAAAAAGCCACCTGCTCCGGTCCAAGCCTAACTCCAAACATCCACACACGTGCCAAATGCGTGAGGGGCAGTCATTTGCAGATATGCCCGCCAACTTCTTCGAATTCACATATGGATCCAGATGCACGTGCCTCACGTGATGTGCTAGGGTTAATTACACTGGAGCCCTTTTGACTTTATATAATTGCAAAAATGCCCCTCTCAGGACCCATTTGAAATGTTTTGTATGTGTTTTTTTTGCATGTTTTCTTTGCAAATATGCCCATATGCCCATGAACTCTTTTTCTTATATCTTGAGCATCCAAACTCTTTTTTCATTGATTTTAGTTTCATTTTGTTACTTATTTAATTTTCTATCTAATGGCATGCGAGATTTCATATTTTTATACTTATAATAGATTGACTCATTTGAGATGTAGAGTGTCTTTTCATCATTGATTTAAAATACCATTTGTCTTTATGTGAAGCTGCAAGTGATCCTGAAGTTGAATAAACCTTGATGGCTCAATTATCTGATTAAATTATGGGAACATTTGTACATATTTATCGGTTTGCAGTACATCATATTTTTTACATTTTGTTATTTTAATAGCATAAAATTAAAAAATGCATTATGTTCTGCATCCTTTTTTGCATGTTTATCTGCTTGCATCTTCATTGTTCTGTTTTGTATTGTTTCATCATTTTGCATTGGATTATCAATGTTCACATTGTAGGTTGCATGATTTGTCTCATTATTATTTTGCATCATTGTCGTGTCTCCTCATTGTGATGCATTATATCATTTTTTCTGCATTATTTGTGTTGTATTCATTGTTCTTGCATTGTTGACCTAAGTGGATAATTAATCACTTAATTTAGATATTGATCTCTGAGTAATCATTCATGAAGTTTGTGTCCCTATATTCGACATTGGTACACTTACCAAGTATAAATATTCCACAATATTCAAACCTTTTAGTTTTTGATAGATCGCTTTCCATCTCCTATACTACAATTATTTATTATTAAGAGAGGTAATATGTGATTCACCAAGCAACCACTTGATGTGAGGAGGCCTAATGGCACAGATGTGCCATCAGAAAATTAAAATAAATAAATGATTTTATCGAAAATGATTTGTGGGCCAATCTTGATCCTTCAACCCTCCGTTGGTCGGGTAACTTCTCGACCTCCCCGTATCTTTCTCGATATCCCCCAAAACTCCATTCGACACCTCCAAAAAATATTTCTTCCTTGAAAAGACAAACCGTCGCTTTAGAAAATGTGTTTGCAAACGGGACATTAGGGGAGACTCACTTAGGCCACATGGAAATATTTCGATACATGCATCATGCAGGATCGTAAACCCCCCTCCTCAAGTGTCTCGTTTCCATCATCGAGTGCTTCGTCTCCCACCAAGAGTGGTAATTGCTTTAACTACCTTCAAAAGAGACACGCCCCAAGCGTCGATGTCCCTTACATTCGGTGCGCTTCTTCTGCAAAATTTCAGGACATATAGCCAAACACTTCCCTTTGTAAATGCCTCCCACCAAAAAACCTACAAGCGACGACACCCAAACCATTTGTTGTGGATAACCGTTCACCGAGAAACACAAACTCCTCCTCAAACAACTCCCTTCCAGCGGCTCTGATGTCTGGTCTTTGCACTCCCTTAGGGTCCGTTTGGTTGCAGGGTTGGACATGGTTGAGTTGGGCAGGAGTACCCCTGTGAATAGTAAACTGTGAGGAGGAGAACCCTGTTTGGTTGCAGGGCCAACCCGGGTTGGGCCAAGCCAACCCTGCCCAACCCTGCAACCAAACGAGCCCTTAAAGCAGGTGGCACATCAGGAATGGCCTTGCACTAGCGGTATACTCATCATGCCCACTTGGCGCACTGACATCTGCCTAGAGTCTCTTACGATGAAAACATTCTTCTTAAATTCTTGATAATCGAGTTTGATAAGGATATCCCTTCTCTTGGCCTAAGATCGATTATACCTTGAGATCGACTCAAAAGTGTTCAAGTCATGCTGAAAATTTTCAAAAAAAAAACAAGTCATCGCCCCCAAGTAAACACTGACGCCTGGTTTTCCAAGCTTGTTCGTACCTCTTCACCATGATTGATGGATCAAAGGTCTGTTTCTACAAAATGTAGAGAATGTCACAGGACAAATCTTTGGAAGTCCATTTGAAAACCATAATGGTAACAAGTAAATTTCCAGTTATATTTCTTCCTTTGTTGATAGATAGATTGATTGAAGCATATGGTCTATTTTGTATGGACAAGGTTTATATCTTGCTCTATTATATACACATAAAACATTGTTGAATGTGCTCCATAGCTTCAGATGGTGTGAAAGGAAGTAGTGGCGATGTAGGAATGCCTCGTAGTCATAAAAGAAGTATGTTCAGAGCAAATACGTGGGAAATAAAATTTTATGATTAAAAGGTGAAGTTTTGCATGTCATGTTCTAAGTTCATGGAAGTCGTGCATCTTCTTGGTTGTAACAAGATCCTTCATCTCGAACTCTCCACCAAGTAGGGCCTTCAATCTGTTCACATCAGATTTATTTTTGGATGCTACCAACATGTCATCAACATATAATTATAGAAAAAGAAAAGAGCCATCACGAAGGCGTTTACAGTAGACACGCACATCATAACTTCTCCTGGTAAAATCCTGTGCAACCAGGAATGTGTTGAAGTATTTGTACCACTATCTCGGCTATTTCTCAACCCATAAAGAGATTTCCACAACAAGCACACTTGATCTTCCTTTCCCTGCATTGTAAATCCTTCAAGTTGATGCATGTAAATATGATAATGTTGTCTTCACATCTAGCTACTCCAACTCCAAGTCATTCACAAAAACAATAACTAGTAGAACTCGTATGGAGGTGTGCTTTACCACATGTATGGTTAAAGCCTTTGGCAACTAGTCTTTCCTTGTATCTCGCATCGATGGATCCATAGGTGCATTCTTTCTTATTGTAAATCCACTTGCAGTCGATCAACTTCTATCGACGTGGTAGTGGAACAAGTGTCCATGTCTAATTTTTTTGAGGAGATTCAATCTCCCCAGTCATCATTGCATATTATTATGCATAGTAATACGACGAAATAGCTTTTGAAAAACTGCTTAGCTCTCCATCATGTTTTTCCTCTGCAACGGATAGTGCATATTCAAAGGTAGAATATGCATATATGAAGGATGGATTGATATGCCTTTGTCTTCGCCTATATGCAATGCACTCTTCTTCTTCGCATGTTGAACTCCATCCTCTTCTTCTGATTTATGATTGAGAGATAAAATAACAAACTCATTAAATATCAATATTTTTATCAATCGTCAACTTCTGTGATTTCAGATCAAGACACCACAATCTATGTCCCTTCACTCTAGACACACGCCCAAGAAATATGCATGTATGAAGCTAGGTTCCAGCTTTCCTTGACTAACATGTGCATATGCAGGACAACAAAAATTTTCAGTACAGACTAATCGAGGGGATGTCCAGACCAAACCTTCTCTGGTCTCAGGTTGTCCAGAACCGATGAAGGAGATCGATTCACAGGAAGGTTGATGTTGCACCACCAACCAAAAAAATCTGTCGTCAATCCAGCAATCAACAACATATATCTAGTTCCCTCTAGCATGGTCTTATTCATGCGCTTTGCAACTCCATTCTACTGAGGAGTATGTCTAACTATGTGGGTGTCTCGTGTGATGCCTCATTCTTGCAAAAGTAAATAAATTTTGTTGAACAGAATTCCAGCCATTATATGTCTGCAGCTCTTGATGCTATTCCCAGTTTGCTTCTCATTAGTGCTTTCCACTGTTGAAGTGTGGAAATACCGTCTTTGAATTTAAGGGCGTAAATCCAAACCTTTCTGGAGTAATCTTTGATAAAAGTTAGCATGTACCGTGCACCGCCTTTGGATGGGACTTGACACGACCCTCATAAATCATAGTGAATATAATCCAGAGTGCCTTTTGTTCTATATTCTATTCAGCAAAACCAAAACTCTTCTGTGTTTGTTTGCCAAGAATGCAATGCTCACACAAATCCAACTTGCCCATGCCCTGACTATCAAGTAGTCCTCTTTTGGCAATGCTATCCATTCATGTCTCACTCAGATGTCCTAACTTAAGATGAGATGCCACAATTTGGTGTTGTCATTCTGCGTTTTCTGTTGAGATACACATGAAAAATCTTTGGCCGTCCGCTTGAAAACCGTATTGGTCAACAAGTAAATTGCCAGTTATATATCTTACTTTGCATATAGATAGGTTAGAAGCATAGGGTTTTTTTTTGCATGGATAAGTTTTTTTACCTGATCTAGGAGATGCATATGAAACATTATTGAATGTGCAGGCTTCAGATGATGTGAACGCAAGTAGCCGTGATATAGGAATGGCTCATAGTCATAGAAGAGGTGTGTTGTGACCAATTAGGTTGTAAATAAAATTTTACGTCGAGAAGGTGAACTTTTGCATGTGTTTGAGTAATTTCCTTGATCCTGTTCTAAGTTCATGGAAGTCGTGTAGAATATCTAGGATGCCAAGTCCGCAAAAAAAAGTTCTTTCCGTTGATGACGCGGGGACGCTGATGTAATCATCAAAAAGGTCACTTGTGTTGACGTCATGAACTGCTAAAAAATTAAATAACAGGAATGGGTAAACCGTGACTGCTGACCTGCAAAGTAACAGGAAGGGAAACATGCATATCGTCCCAACGAAGATTATATACCAAGTAAACGCAAGATAAAATCGCCTGCTTTCCTACGTAGTTGCGATCAAATCAGACAGACGTATTAACAAATACGTGCATCCTTAATTAACACCCACCCCCACGCCAACCACCCCCCCCCCCCCCCCCCCCCCAATTGACCATTCTAATTTTTTTTCAAAAATTTTTTTGAAAGGAAAAAGGATGTCACACCGTGAAGGAGGACATCCAAAAACTTTTATTCACAAGTTACGTGCAATGGTTACAAAGACCAAGACTCATATAAGAGTCTGGAATGCTCTATTACATTTTCACTATAACATCTTTCCCCACGAAAAATAATTCCATTTCTTGCCAACCAGATCGCCCACAAAATCGAAGCCGCACGCTGTTTCTCAACGAGTGTGCATGTCCGGGACCTAGTAGATGCATATGAGACATTATTTACAGATCGATTCACAGGAAGGTTGATGTTGCAACCACCAACCAAAAAAATCTGTCGTCAATCCAGCAATCAACAACATATATCTAGTTCCCTCTAGCATGGTCTTATTCATGCGCTTTGCGACTCCATTCTACTGAGGAGTATGTCTAACTATGTGGTGTCTCGTGATGCCTTCATTCTTGCAAAAGTAAATAAATTTTGTTGAACAGAATTCCAGCCATAGATGTCTCGTGATATCCTGATCTAGTAGATGCATATGAAACATTATTGAATGTGCAGGATTCAGATGATGTGAACGCAAGTAGCCGTGATATAGGAATGGCTCATAGTCATAGAAGAAGTGTGTTGTGAGTCTTGTGACCAATTAGATAGGAAATAAAATTTTACGACGAGAAGGTGAACTTTTGCATGTGTTTGAGTAATTTCCTTGCTCCTGTTCTAAGTTCATGGAAGTCGTGTAGAATATCTAGGATACGTCGTCCAAGTCTTCGCGAAAAAAAAGGTTTTGCGTTGATGACGCGGGGACGCTGATGTAATCATCAAAAAAGGTCACTAAACGTCATGGACCGGCGTAACAGGAAGGGAAAACATGCATGTAGTCCCCAACCACCCACGAAGATTATATACCAAGTAAACAAAAGAAAAAATCGCCTGCTTTCCTACGTAGTTGCGATCCAATCAGACAATAAACCATATGTCCGACGTATTAATAAATACGTGCATCCTTAATTACCCCTCCCGGTCAAAAAACAACAACAACAAATCCCCGCAGACAATAATCCATTGACCATTCTATTTTTTTTCAAAAGTCAACCATGACTTTCCGAGAATTTTCGCGCAAAGAGAAACGATCGAATGATATCGTCACCAATAGCTTTGCTTAGTGATGTCATGGATCATTAATTCCCCACCTTAACTATTGTGTCCTCCCATTATTATATATATAGCGGGCATCCAACTCCACACACGTCTTAGCGTGATTAATTGACCCACCCCTTATCTGTAAGTCCACATCTCCTCCTCCAATCGATCCCGTGTAGCTGAAGGCTCCACATCCATGGAACATCCCATCTGGACCCAGGAAGCCACGGCTCTCCGCCTTGGCCCTAGCCCCAGCCGTACTGGCGTCTCCGATGCCCGCGGACTCGTCCCGGATGATCATTGCAGAGTTGTCGGTCCTCACGACGTGCATATGATGCTGTTCTTCTCGATTCTTGGAGTGGACGTTAATCAGAATCTTGATATATATGCATCAGGTGACAGCCCTGAAGGCGAAGATGAATCACGTGACGGAGGAGAATAGGAAGCTGACAAAGATGCTCGTGGCCGTACAGGAAGACTGCATGGCCATGCAAGCGCGGCTCATCGACGTGGCGGCGGCATCCTCCAGGTCCAGGGAGAAATCGTCCTCGCCATCCGCGAGAAAGAGGGAGGTGATCATCGTGGACGGGGCGGAGAAGAGGAGGAGAGGGGACGATTCCTGTTGGAATCATGGAGACCATGAGGAAAGGAAGGTGAAGATCACCAAGAGCTACGTGAAGGTCGATCCAGTGGACAGCTCATCCCTTGTGAGTGTGCCCTTCTATATATTTTATCTATCTATCTATCTATCTATCTATAGTACCATATATTACTTGTCTGTACGCTCCTGCTAATTGACATAATTGAATAATAGTACTAATCTGTTAATTTGTTGCTGCTGCTGTTGAAATCAAATGGAATGAAATGGAAGCAGGTGGTGAGAGACGGATACCAGTGGAGGAAATACGGGCAGAAGACGACGAGGGACAACCCCTCTCCCCGATCGTACTTCAAATGCTCTCTTGCTCCTTCCTGTCCCGTCAAGAAGAAGGTCCAGCGAAGTGCGGAAGATGATTCGATGCTGGTGGTGATATACGAAGGCGAGCACAACCACCCCGTTGATCTCTCGCCCAGAGAGCTCAGATCACACCTCCACGGTGCCTCGAGCGAGTCGTTCAAGGCAGCAAGTGATTGTCGTTGCGACTTTGATCCCCGACGGTCGACCTCGTTGGCGGAGGAAGTGGCCCTCTGCTTGAGCAAGGATGCGGATTTCGGCGAAGCGCTTGCCAATACCATCTTCGAGAGGATCCTGGACTTCTCTTCCATCGATCATCTAGTGGCAAGCGATGGTTCGGGAGTTCATGGAGGATAGCTAGATGGATCATGGCATTTCCTTTTGTCTTTTTTATTTACCCGAGAAAAATAAGAAGTACAGATGATGTATTTGTACGCGCGAGATAAATATAATCGTAGGGAACGAATTAAATCCACCATTGATAACTTGGTTAGTCCTTTTAGTTATTAACAAATATAATCGGATTTGCCTATTCTGTTTTTGTTCTCCCTCGGTTGGACAAAGGGGGAGGGGACATCGTCTGCTACATATCCTTATTTTCCTTGCGATTTGATCTAGAGCGACAAATAAATGAGAAACTAATGATCCTATGGAGAACACCAAAGATAGACAATCACCCAAACGCACTCGTTAACAAGATTTACTCGTAGTTGGGCTACGTTGTTGGACAGGGCAATCTGTAATGCTCGAGACTTTTCCCCCCAAAAGATCAAATATTCCTTTATTTTCCTCCAATTAAATTTCCATCTATCCCCATATATCATTATTGCATTATTTAATTGCCAATTAAATGGATTTTATGAGCACATTGATTTTACTCATTGATAACCATTAAAAAGATCACAAGGCCTTCAAACCTCATATCCCCCATGTAATTTCCCCACATTCTATTATGCCCGAGAGAGTTGTCATTGGGATAATTATCTTAGTCGCAGGAGATGCCGGCATCGAATCGGAAGTGGAGAGCATCAATATGAGTCCGAGGTAGTAGAAGTGGAGAAGTTTTTTTATAAGCTTGTAAAATATCTTCATGAACATGATCTCCATCAAATCTATCTATCATTGTAGATCTCGTAAATTTCTATTTGGAAAAAAAACTACCATGATAAAATTGAAAAGTTCTATGAAATCTAATTAGCGTGATATTGAATTGGCTATCTAATTTGAAAACCTTCAAGACATTTATACTTGACAAGGCTATTTTTATTTTATAACAAAGTCATAATGCAACATTCTTGTCCTCACATGTATTTATTGATGACAATAATTACATAAGAAAATGCATAGAAGACTGCCTTTTTCAACGTTAGGTATCATTTTGTTTTTTCATAATCAAAACATAGCAATTACAAGTTACTCAATTCCTTACTACTTATGCCATAATCTTATTGTAATTATGTCGAACCGAGTCTCCAAGGAAGAGAGTCGTACGATCCACATAATGCGAGATCAGAGTCGTCGAAGTGACCTCTTCACAAAGATCTCAGATTCGAACAACAATCAACCCACATAATATAGGAATCAAGCAATGAAATCACCTAACATGAATGTGTATAGTGGACAAGCAGGTAGGGGTCGAACACATGAAGCACGAGACGTAGCAGTGATTATTTAAATGAATAAATAAATAATGCAAGGGTATATACAAGTATGCACAAAATCAATCAAAGTGTTTGTGATTTTTTAATTAAATAGAATAATTCTATTCTAAAATTGTATATTTTTTAATTTTTTTATTTCTGATTTTAAATTTCTTTATAATATAATAATATATAAAAATATCTATATAAAGGTATGTGAGTATATATATAATATAAGTAATATAAGGTAATATATAATATAGAAAAATCAGGAAATAATAAAAAAGATCAGTCTTTTTATTTTTTTAAGATTTTAAAATATAATTAAGGTATTAATAATTTAATGATATAAACTATATATAATAATATATAGGTACATATAAGCTATACATGGTATATTATTTATAAATATAGATAAAAAAAGTAAAAAAAGTCTAAATAAAATATTTTTGTATTTTCCAAATGTATTTCTATTTTTATGATTTTTTTAATGGAATTTTTACAATTTATTATATTTTTAAAATAAAAAAGTGTAAAACAATAACCTTTTAAATAGAAGAATTGATTTGAGAATTAAAAATAGCAAAATGGTTCATAATTTCTAAAAATCAATTTTAATACACAGATAATAATATATACAAAAATATGGAATAGAAACTAACATTTTGGTATTTTTGAAAATATTTTTATATTTTTTTATATTAGCAAGAGTTTGCTAATTTTGAAGATTCTTTTGAGATTTTTGGTCTGGAGTGAGAAAATTGGGTGATAAACATTATGTAATTTTTTTTGGAAATTTTAAAAAAGGTTTTATAGTTTTTTATATTTTTAAGTCAAACAGAGAATAAAATAGCTCTTTTTTATTTTCAATGCATGCGATATAATTAAAAATGATAGCATGAACATGTAGCCAATCATGCACATACACCTATTTTTTAAGAATTTATATGACATAAGAGACATTTAACTAAAAAGAAATGCATAAATAAAATTATATCAAGCTAGCAGGGGTATTTTTGTAAATAAAATAAACTACAAGGGCTCACATTCAAATAACCCAAAATTTTAAATGTCAACTTGATTTTAAATACTTAGTACAAATTACAAAAGTTTGGAGTGCCTATTTGCAAAATGTCCACTTACGTGGGGGTCCACGTGAAGTGACCTAGCATTGGACTTAAATGCAATAGTAACAAGTAACTAGAGTATATAAGTAAAAAGTCCACAAAGTTTTGAACTTAATTAAATATTTACAAGACTATTTATAAAATACAAAAAAGGTGAAGGTTTTACTTGCAAATTTCACCACTTAAGCATCTTTAATCCAACTGATGTCGTCATACCACATAGTTGATCCAAGGGCTCACCTCATGCACTGCTTCAAATATATTCAACGACCCATATTAGATATGGGTCGTGTTTTTGATCAGATGGTGGAGCGGGAGTCAAGAAGAACTCATGAACAACAGGCGACCGACGACCTTTGGTCTGATGTATCTCCGTGCTCTGGTGGTGGATCTTCCTTCTGATAGGCCCAACAGCTTGTTGGGCATCCTCCACGTGTAGAGGGGTTCTCCGATGAAGGCGAGGGAGCTTCGAGAGGTTAGACGATGTTTAAGGACCTAGAGTTGCTCTAGGTGTTCAAAACAGTTCTAGATGCCTCCTTGGAGTCATGGACCTGTACCAAAATGCTCCTTGGCTCGAGGGCTACTTCCTCAGCCCAAGGGTTAGGCAAAAAAGAGTCGGGGATGAGGTGAAGGTGGAGCTCTGGTAAAGGGAGCTTTGACTCATAGATCCATGGTGGATCTGGGTGGAACTAATGGAGCGATCGATGGAGCAGATGAAGGGGAAGAAAATGGGATGGAATTAAGGCGATCAATTGATCGAATCATGGGGAATTAACCTGGATCTCAAGATCCAGGGATTTGGGGATTTTTGAAATCAAGCCTAAAGTCGGGATTAAATCTAAAATAAAAGCTAGAATTGAAAGAAGAATAAGAGATTTACCTAGGAATGGAATAACACGGCCTCAAGTCGGTTGCGGGCCAACGAAGAAAAATCGACCAGAGCTGCATCTGATGGTGGATTGATCACCACCTCCAATCGTTCCTCCTAGCTGTAAATTTTCTATTTCACTTGTTGTCACCAAGGCTAAGAGATTGGGACAGATCTGAGGGACTAATACTGAAAGAGGAGGGATCAATATCGAGAAGGAAGTCGAAGGAGCTTATTTATAAGCTGAGAAACGAGGAACTTTGATCGAGGATTCTGGGTGAATTGAGGAAGATCGATGGAATCTTGATCCTTGGCAGGAATAGGGAGATTAACCTCCAGAAATTAAGTGGCATGCCAAGGCATAAGATGATGATTGCAAGCGGAAAAGGGGCGAAGAAGAGGGCTCTGACAGGTTGGAGCTCGAGGTAGAGAGGGGGGGCCAGTTAACCGAAGTCGACTGGCGGAGGTGTATGGTTGGTCCATGTGAACCAAGCAAAAAATTCCTTGGAGGAAAAGATTGGTAAAATCAGAATAAATAATCAATGATTTAATTAAATTTATATTAAAACATGAAAAATGTTTATAATTTAATGTAGTATTTTATACATATTTTTATTTATTTTTAAGAGGATTTTATTAGAGGTTAATATTTACATGTAAAAATATAGGTATAAATACCTATATCTAGGTACTTTTATTTTTATAATGTACTATGTATTTTATTATTTTACATGATTATTTTATATATTTTTGAATTAGTTTTATACACATTTAGATATTTTTATTGTATTTTTTTGAGTTTGTATGTGTTTAATTAATTAGGTATATATACATTATAGGTACATACAAGTATATTTTACCTATGAATTAAAATATATTATTTATTTTAATTTTATTTTGATGGATTTATTTAATTGTAATTAAGTACATATGTTTTAATTAATATATACAATTTTATAAAAATAAAAGATTTTGAAAAATACAAAGATACATATATTGAATAAAATAGACATGTATATTGCATAATATGGGCCCAAAACCTATCTTTTACATCTTAACTACAAATTAAATGAAATCGCTTCATTAAATAGATTATTAAAAGTTATATGCAATTAAAGTATCTTGGTCAATTTTGATACAATATTGAGAATATACAGATATGTGAAGTCTCTATTTTAAGTTTTTTATTTTGTGTCTCGGGCACACTGCATTGTTTTTATGTGAACTCAATTTTACATTTTTCTTTTATATTTTTATCTACAATGTTTATGTACAAAGTTTATTGATTTGAGAAAATAATGATGAATAAAATAGGTCCTAAAAATTAATTATAGATGAATTAAAAATCAGGGTTTTATGTATTTTTTTAATAATTTCTCTACCTTATCTCTCCCTACTTTATTCCTTGTCGACCGTCATCATGATGATTGGGTCTCGGGGTCTAGGGTCACTCAACACCTATGGTGTTTAGTTTCCTTTTCTTTACTTTCTTTATTCTTTTATTTTAGAATTAAATACATAAATATATATTATTTTATATAGTATTGTGTATAATTTATCAAGTATTTATTTTGGCAAATTAATGATATATACATGCATTTAGCTAGTGATTTAAAGCCAAAATGAAAAAATAAAGGCGATGCAATGGATATTCATCACCCCACTATACTTGCCTTTGTTAGTACCTAGCAAACACTTATTCCTATAAGTGCAGAAAAGAAAACAAATAAAAGAAAAAGAAAGAACTTGGATTGATTTTAACTCTTAAACTTATCTTCATAATATCAAAGTTTGAAGCTCAGTCAAACCTTTGGATTTTAGTTTGGTCAGAACCTTATTGGGAACTGGACTTGAAACACAACAGCCTCTGAGAATCGCAAAACTCTGCCCAAGTCTCCTCAAAAGATAGGTCAGAACACTTCGATGTCAAATGCAGTCCCTTATGACTATGAGTCTATCTTGCATAGTATTAGTGATAGGTAGCTTCTCTCGGCTGAAACGGTAAAAGTCAGTCTTCTCCAACATGGTGACCTTAATTCTCTAATCCAATAACTCTTTCCTCTAGAAGCAGGATATTCTCTTCTAAGTTCAAGTACAACCGGCTGAAGAAGAGGAGGTGGAGAAGAGAATGAATGGTAGCCAGTGTAGCTATCTATCCTACGATGCTTGACCGGTGTAGCTAAGTCATCCGGCTGCATGCTCACATATGTCTTTGACTTTGAAGCTCAAGCTTGCTTATTCGATATATATATATATATATATATATATTGGGGAAAAGGAGTATGCTCCCTGGGTGTATCTAACTTACATGCTCCCGCCCATTTTCCCTTGTTTTTTTTATTTTTCTCAAATAAAACCTATTGGATTAGATAATAATATGTCACCATGGTGTCATTAAAAAGTCGACTTATCGGGCTCAGAATTGTTGAAATTAACCCCCTTCAGATGGCAGACATAGGAGTCTCTATTTCTGACGAAATTGGAATGACATGTTAGAGGGATATAACGATGAAAATATATATTTTAGTTTTTCAAAAAAATAAAAAAATAAGGGGAAAATGGGGGTAGGAGTAGCCAATTGGCTACACCCAGGGTGTAGCCTCATTTAACCCTATATATATATGTACTCTGACAGTAATTGATTTTTCTTGTTTTTTACCTGTCTATTTTTTGATGTTTTTTATTTTTGCATTTAAAGAAAATTGTGTACAACAACATTTACATAAGGGTTTTTTCCTCTTGAGCCAATAGATTATCCCTCTTTTGAAGCATTATTGCAACCCACAACATCCTGTCATTTGGACATCATCGCTACTGGATCGGGTTGGGGTACAATGTCCACAAATGTTTGAGTTTTGATGGTTCCATTGGCTTGTGTCACATGGCAGAAAATCCAGCCCTCTACCACTTCAACGGATTTGAGCAAGGTGCAAGGTGCAAGTGTGAAGTTAGGTCACTGTCGACAAGAGTCATGCACGTGTTCTGAATTATTCTACTTCGACAGTCAAGACGACACTGAATTAAGTCTTGTGGTCTCAAAGAATTAAATCGAGTAGACATGAAGTGCCTTAATTCCAGTTCCTTAAGGTTCCTGTGATTAAGTGGATTAAGGTCCAATCTTGCTCTAATCTTCAGATTTTATTTAGACTTGTTCAATTGTTATAGTCAATCAGAAAAAAAATAACTGCTATGCACAATGTAGAAAATATTTTTATGAAACCATTTTTTGATTTCGAACTTTTTTGAGGGTTTTTGAAAAAATTTACAAATTTTTAAGAAATTTTAAAATGTACTATATATTTTATTATTTTACTGATTATTTTATATATTTTTGAATTAGTTTTATAAACATTTAGATATTTTTATTGTATTTTTCTGAGTTTGTATGTGTTTAATTAATTAGGTATATATACATTATAGGTACATGCAAGTATATTTTACCTATGAATTAAAATATATTATTTATTTTAATTTTATTTTGATGGATTTATTTTATTGTAATTAAGTACATATATTTGAAATAATATATACAATTTTATAAAAATAAAAGGTTTTGAAAAATACAAAGATACATATATTGAGTAAAGGGTTTTTATCAGTTGTGCCCTCTGAGATATCGCAATTTCAGTTATACCCCTATCTTTTGGGTAATATCAGTTGTACCCCCAACTTCTTCCTATTCTATCTCTTGTGCCCCTCGGGTTAGTTTCCGTCCATCTCTAATACAAACAGACGTTAACTTAAAGGACACAATTGGAATTAATTGAAAAAAATGGACTGAAATGTCCAACTCTTCTTCTTCTTCTTCCCCCAACCTCTTCCTTTCACATGTATTTCTTCTCCTAGCCACCTGCTCCTCCAGCGGCTCCTCCCGACCGCCCTCAGCCCATCCCTCCGCCCCAAGCTCCTCCCCGGCCCTCGCACCTCTGCCCTGGCTCCTCCATGGCCCCCATGGCCCCTGCCTCCTCTGCCCTTGCCTCCTCCCCTCGCCCATGCCCCCACCGCCTCCGCGGCCCCCTCTCGATGCACCTCCTCCTATCCCTGCCACCCCCTCCCTCCTGCTACTCCTCCTCCCCCCGCCCTGCCTCCGTCGCCCTTGCCACCCCCGTGGTCGAGCTCCAGCCCCTACCACGCATCCCTCCAGCGGCGGCACTGCCCCTTCTCCACCAGGAACGCCTCCGCCTGCTCCCCGCTTCCATCACTACCACCTGCACGCCACGCCACAACCGCACAGTTACCAAGCTACAGACCCATGCCCCCGCACGCGTCTCTCTGGTCGTGCGCCCTCCACGCGACCCTCCTCCCGCAGCCACCGCAACTCCTCTGGTGGTCGTGTGCCGCTAATCATCGCATACTCCCTCAACCACCCGCCAGCCACCGCACCAGAACCCAGGTCACGTCCCGCAGTCCAACTCCCCGTCGGCCTCCTCACCTGCACCCTCCTCGTGCGCCCGCACAACTGCCAGTCCACAACCACACACACCTTCGCTCGCGGTTCTCCATTAGCCCCAGGCGCACCACTCACGGTGCCCCCACTTGCTCCTTACCTCCTACGAGCGGCCGCCATCCGCCCCGCACACGGGTTCTACCCTCCAGCGGTAGCCTTCCACGTGTGCGTGCCCCTCCTCCCCAACCCGTCCCTCCTACCTGACCCGGCCCTTCCAACCTCGAGCTCTGCCCCGAGCTCCTCCTCCACCCCTCTTCCCAACCCAACCTATCTGGCACCATGCTCTGCTCCATCCTCCCCAGATCGACCCCTGATTTTTTCTGACCATAATACCCTTCTTAACCACACCATGGTTTGAATAAACCATGGTTGTTTTATTTTTTAGACGGTCAATCTGACGGAAGGGCACAAGTGATAACAGAGAAAGAAGAGAGGGGCACAACTGATATTACTATAAAGATAGGGGCATAATTGAAATTACGATATCTCAGAGGGGCACAAATGATAAAAACCCTTGAATAAAATATACATGTATATTGCACAATATGGGCCCAAAACCTAACTTTTACATCTTACTACAAATTAAATGAAATCAATTCATTAAATAGATTATTAAAAGTTATATACAATTAAAGTATCTTGGTCAATTTTGATACAGTATCGAGAAGATACATATCTGTGAAGTCTCTATTTTGAGTTTTTATTTTGTGTCTTGGGCACACTGTGCATTATTTTTTATGTGAACTCAATTTTGTATTTTCCTTTATATTTTTTATCTACAATGCTTATGTACAAAGTGTATTGATTTGAGAAAATAATAATGAATAAAATAGATCCCAAAAATTAATTATAAATGAATTAAAAATTAGGGGTTTTATGTATATTTTTTTATTTCTCTACCTTATCTCTCCCTATTTTATTCCTTATCGACCAAGTCATCATGATGATTGGGTCTCGGGGTCTAGGGTCACTCAACACATATGGTGTTTCGTTTTCCTTTTCTTTTCTTTCTTTATTCTTTTATTTTAGAATTAAATACATAAATATACATTATTTTATATAGTATTTTGTATAATTTATCAATTATTTATTTTGGAAAATTAATGATATATACATGCATTTAGCTAGGTATTTAAAGCCAAAATGAAAAAATAAAGGTGATGAAATGGAGACTCATACCCCACTATACTTGCCTTTGTTAGTCCCTAGCAAACACTTATTCCTATAAATGCAGAAAAGAAATAAATAAAAGAAAAAGAAAGAACTTGGATTGATTTTAGCTATTAAGCTTGTCTTCATAATATCAAAGTTTGGAGCTCAGTCAGACCATTGGATTTTAGTTTGGTCGGAACCTTATTGGGAACTGGACTTGAAACACAACAGCCTCTGAGAATCACAAAACTTTGCCCAAGTCTCCTCAAAAGATAGGTCAGAACACTTCAATGTCAAATGCAGTCCCTTATGACTATGAGTCTATCTTATGTAGTGTTAGTCATAGGTAGCTTCTCTCGGCTGAAACGGTAAAAGTCGGTCTTCTCCAACATGGTGACCTTTATTCCTAGTCCAATAACTCTTTCCTCTAGAAGCAGGGCATTCCCTTCTAAGTTCAAGTACAACCAGCTGAACAAGAGGAGGTGGAGAAGAGAATGAATGGTAGCCAGTGTAGCTATCTATCCTACGATGCTTGACCAGTGTAGCCAAGTTATCTGGCTGCATGCTCACATATGTCTTTGACTTTGAAGCTCTATCTTTCTTATTCGATATATATATATATATATATATATATATATATATATTGGGGAAAAGGAGTATGCTTCCTGGGTGTAGCTAACTTACATGCTCCCACACATTTTCCCTTGTATTTTTTTATTTTTCTCAAATGTAACCTATTGGAATTTAGATCATAATATGTCACCATGGTGTCATTAAAAAGTCAACTTAATGGGCTCAGAATTGCTGAAATTAAACCCCCTTCAGATGGTGGGCATAGGATTCTCTATTCTGACGAAATTGGAATGACGTGTTAGAGGGATATAGTGATGAATATACATATTTTCATTTTTCAAAAAATCTAAAAAACAGGGGGGAAATGGGGGTAGGAGTAGCCAATTGGCTACACCTAGGGTGTATCCTCATTTAACCCTATATATATGTACTCTGACAGGAATTGATTTTTCTTGATTTATGCCCGTCTATTTTTTGAAGTTTTTTTTTGCATTTAAAGAAAATTGTATATAACAACATTTACATAAGGAATTTTTTCCTCTTGATCCAATAGATTATCCCTCTTTTGAAGCATTATTGCAACCCACAACATTCTATCATTGAACCTCATCGCTACTTGATCGGTTGGGGTACAATGGCCACAAATGTTTGAGTTTTGATGTTTCCATTGCCTTGTGTCACATGGCATAAAATCCAACCCTCTACCACTTCAACAGAGTTGATCAAGGTGCAAGGTGCAAGGTGCAAGTGTGAAGTTAGGTCACTGTCGACAAGAGTCATGCACGTGTTCCGAATTATTCTACTTCGGGAGTCAAGACGACACTGAACTAAGTCTTGTGGTCTCAAGGTATTAAATAGAGTAGACCTGAAGTGCCTCAATTCCAGTTCCTTAAGGTTCCTGTGATTAAGTGGATTAAGGTCCAACCAAGCTCCAATCTTCATATTTTATTTAGATTTGTTCAATTGTTATAGTCAATCCGAAAAACATAACTGCTATGTACAACGCAAAAAATATTTTTATGAAACCATTTTTTGATTTTGAACTTTTTTGGGGTTTTTGAAAAAATTTACAAATTTTTAAGAAATTATTGAAAACATTTTGCAAATTTTTATAAATTTTTGAAAAGCAAAAATATTTTGGCAAATAATTATGTGCAAATATTTACAAGGGAGTGCAGTTGTTATTTATAAGAAGTTAGGTGAAGAATTTACACAAAGTACTTACATGTTCATGTACAGAGCTTGTATTTGCTTGAATTATGTATGTGGTTTTCAAAATAATTTGAAAACATTTTCTCAATCATTTTGAAAATTTTATTTTGAAAAATAATTTTTGACAAGTAATTTTTGCAAACACTTACAAAATTTGAAAACCATTTTGTAAAGATTTTTCAAATAGTATGTACAGATTTTCAAAATGTTTTACAGTCATTTTTCAAAACCATTTGTAAATAGATTCTCAGAACATTTTATTCAAACAAAAGAAAGAATTTTTACAAACAAACATTTTTACAAGGGTTTGCAAATATTTCACAAAATATTTTTCAAATGGTTTTATAAAATATTTTTCAAAGCAGTTTTCCAACCATTTTTCAAATATTTTGCAAAGCATTTTGGCCAGTTTATTAACCGTAATTACAAAGAATTTTGTGCGTTTGTTGATTATTTATTACTTAGCCATATTATTGAAAATACGCAAGTACGAGTTATGGCTAAAATATATGCAACGTATATATGACCTCCCCTATACTTAGCTTGAGCTATGTCCTCATAGATCAAAGAGAAAAGGGAAAACATAATTCGTACGAATTATAGGAAAATCTATACTACAACGACTGAATAAAGAATAGGAAGTCGACCGATCCCCCTATACTTAGGATCAAATAATTCTAAGTAGAGCATGATGTACAAAAGCAGAGTGGGTTGAGGGTGGGAATAAATCAGCGGCTCAGCCTGTCTCTCCCTATACTTATGGTAAAATATCCCTAAGTATAGAAAGAATGTTAAAAGTTGGGAAGACAGACGAGGGGATTAAGAATGAACACCTATATGCACTCATCCCCCCATACTTAGGATGAAGTATATCCTAAGTATGGCAATGATGAATGGGATGAGTGAAGCTTTCAGACGAATAAAGGAATGGAAATGAAAAGAAGAAAAGAAGAAAATGATTAGCTAATCAAAGATATTTTTGAATGCTTTGTTTGAATCAATAGCTGCTAATGCTAGAAGTTCTTGCTCATAGGCCACCTGAATTGAGTCAACCACGGACAAGAATGTATCATGCTCAAGATAAGGCTTCAGAAGATGTCCGTTGATGACGAAAGGTTGTGTGTCAACTGACTATTTGGATATGACTATGCTTCCATTGTCACGTGCATGCTTCACTACAAATGGCCCTATCCATTTGCTCTTCAACTTCCTAGGGAATAATTTCAAATTTGTATAAAACAACCAGAGCTTCTGACCATGTTCGAAAGTCTTGTGGCGGATGTGCTTGTCATGCCACTTCTTGACCTTCTCCTTATACATAAGATTATTGTCGTATGCATAGTCACGGAATTCGAGAAGTCTGTTTAGATCTACCTTTATATTTTTTTCTAGCATTCTTCAGATCCAAATTACAAATCTTGATTGCCCATAAGATTTATGAATTAGCTCGACTAGAAAATAGCATGGCTTGCCATACACCAGGCAGTAGGGAGATATTCCTAGAGGTGAGTTGTACGTAGTTCGATAGGCCCAGAGAACTGAGTCAAGAAGTTGGGATCTATTCTTTCTGTTTGGGCGTACAAGCTTCTGGAGAATCGTCTTGAATTCCCTATTAGAACATTTTACCAAGCCATTATATTGTGGGTGGTATGTAGAAGGTACACGATGTTAAATGCAGTATTCTTGAGTCATCTTCTTCACTTCTCTGTTGATAAAATGGATACCCCATCAGATATCAGAATTTTGGGGATCCCGAACTGTGCAATAATGTTTCCTTCAGAAATCGGTAGATGGTGCAACTGTCGGTGGCTCATATTGGGATAGCATCCATCCAACGACTCACATAATCGACAACAAGCATAATATATTCATAGCCCTGACTGTTGGGAAATAGGCCCATGAAGTCAATGCCCCACGCATCGAATACATCTGAAATATGAATATATTTCGAGGGCATTGTATCTCTCATTCCGATAGTGGTGTCCATCTTCTGATAGTCAGTACATTTCTTCACAAAATCTTCTGTATTTTTAAAGAGAGTCAGCCACCAGAGACTGCATTGTAGCACTTTTGTTGTCATACGCTTTCCAGAGTGGTGTACTCCTGATTATCGGGTGTGGCAATGCTCGAGGACACTGTAGACTTCAACTGAGGAGTGCTTCTCCTCCAAATGCAATTGCCCCCTCACGAAGAGATATGGATCCTCCCACTGATAGAAATGAATATCTGATAAGAACTTGTCCCTTAGGTAAATCTTATGGAGCTCACTTGGAAACAAGATAGTTCACAATATCATCGAAAAAAGGGGAACGAGGTTACTGACAGAATCGCTTCATCTGGAAAGGTCTCATTGATCAGCAATAAACTCATCTCAGGATTATTTGACTCTGGCAATCTGGACAAATGATCCGCCACCACATTTTTAACTCCAGGTTTGTCACATATTCAAGATCGAATTCTTGGCGCAGAAGGATCCATCTGATTAGCCTTCATTTGGCATCCTTATTAGCTTGCAAGTACATGATGGTAGAGTGAACTATGTACACAACTACTTTGGATCAGAGTAATTGAGATCTGAACTTTTTCAAGGCGAAGACAACTGCTAGCAGCCCTTTCTAAGTGACTGTGTAATTCTCTTGTGCTTCGTCAAGAGTTCTGGTGGCATAGTGAATAACAAATGAAAGGTTGTCTCTCCTCTGTCCCAGAACTTCTCCAATGGCATAATCTAAAGCATCTGTCATGATCTCAAATGGTAGAGACTGATGTGAGCGAATCCGACGGACTAAGGTAAAGGTGTCACTACGGTCTTTGTTAGGGATGAGCATCGGGCCGGGTCGGGTCGGGCCCAGTATGGCCCAGCCCGAGCCCGGTCATGACTACGGGCCCTGCGGGTCGGGCTTGGGCCCGATTTTTTTGATATTGTGCAGCCCTAGCCCGGGACCGACCCGCATAAGAATGGACCGGGCCTAGGTCGGGCCGGCTCGTTACCAAAAGATTAAGTAACCTGGATCATTTTCCATCTCCGCCCCTTCATTCCTTTCCCCTTTTAGCTAACGCATTAGCCCAACTTCGAAGCTACAAGCTACAACTACATCACTTCACGTACATGTTTCACAAAGGTGTCATCATCGAAGGAGAGGGGCTCGAAGCCTTTGCTCTCCCACGTCATTTATATCCTGATCCAATCAGAGTTGACCATAATTCAACTTCCTGGTGGCTCTGCAAAGAATATTGTTCAATCAGAAAAAGTGAAACCAACAAATAAAAGGGAGCTTCACAATCTGTAAGGTCGTGGTAGTGCTAAATTGTTGATTGCAAACAGTACGCATGAGACAATATCTACACTTTTAACTTTTCAAATATGTGTTTTTTCTTTCCTATTGATTCTAGGAGATAAAAATTAATTGACTCCATAGATAATATGATTATGTATGGTTTTTGAATCCATCCAGTATTCCCTGACTGAAACTTATCAAATCACCTATATATTACGTTGAAGGCAGTTTGTATAGTGTAAATAAGCAATTAAGTCTCACCCAAAGATGCCAATCCACTCAACTATTTGAGGACAATTGCAAAAATCTGGACTGGGCTCAGGTTGGGCCTATTTCGGGCTTCTATTCGAGCTACCCATCGAGCTTCGGGTTCGGGTCCATCTTAGCCCGAGCCCGGTCTGAATATGGAAATGGGACAAATTTAAGGCCCAAGCACGCCCGTCTATTGTTCGAGCTTGGGCATGGGTCGGGCGTTATCGGGCCGGGCACCGGGTTGGACCGGACCGACCCTACCAGATGCTTATCTCTAGTCATTGTGACCTCAGTCACTGGGACTCAAAGCTCAATCAAGAAAAAGATCAGACCACCAAATAAAGATCAAAACACGATAAAAATCGAAATAGCGGTCTCGCTATGATATTAACCTGGTATAGCACCCAGGGTCGAACTCGAGGAGCACGAAATGGCCTCACGGCCTACGAAGTAGTCTAAAAACAAATTATTTTTGGTGGATTTTTAATATTTTTATATTTTTTTGGATTTTTAATTATGAAGAAAAATAATAAAACAAAGAAAACACACAACTTCAAGCAATTATTTAATTAGTAAAAAATGCTCTAAAAATTCAAACAAAAATATTTTTAGAATTTTTATATTTTTTACTGTTTTGGTGAATTTTTTAGAATTTTCTGATTTTTATAGAATTTTATAAAAATGAAATAAGGCAAAAACATAAAAACAGAAGAAGGCTGTCCAGACAGGCTTGGAGGACCAAAATAAAATATATAATGGTCTTAAAATAGCTGGAGGTATTTTCCTGAAAAATATAAATAAAAAGGAAAAATCAGAGGAAAGAGTTTATTATTTTTGGGATTTTCTATTAATTATTAGAATTTTTATAAGTCTTTCAAGGTTTTTTTAATTTTTAAGCTTTTTATGAATCCAAAAATGACCAAAAGTGGTCAGAAATCAAGCACACCAAAACAAACAAAATCTAATTTTTTTATAATTTTTAAAGGGGTTTTTATATTTTTTTGTGAATTTTAAATCTGGACAGGCAGAAAATTAAAGTTTTTTGAACTTTTAAAAATACTAAAATGGCTTAAAATTTTTCCAAAAATTAGTGAAAATTCTACACAGTGGCAGGAGCCACGTGTCAAATTTTCACTTAATTTGGATTTGATTTGGTATTATATTTAATACAAACAAGAGCCCACATTACACAGGGACCTGTTTGTAATAGAAATATGTTCTGGGGGCCTAAAGTAACAAAACAGAAACTTGGGGGGTCCTGTGCAAAAGTTCCAAGTTTGCACGCGCAAGGCACGTGTACTGGGCACACAGGACCCAAATGCAAATAAACTTAAGTCCCCGGACTTATTAGCAACAAGTGCTAAAAGTCCAGGGGCTAAGTTGTAAAAAGCCCAACAAATTCAACGCATGTTGAAATAAATCATTCACAGGAGCATAAGTGCAAATATCAAAACATGTATTTCAATCAGTAACACATAAGACTACAGGCCCATATATTGCAAAATCACCAAAACATCACGTGACGATGCACGTGTCCATCATGTACAGGGGTAGAAATGCAAATAAAATAAACAACAGGGTCCTCTATGCATTTTACCAAATAAAATGAACTACAAAAAATATTTACAGGACTAAATGCGAAAATAAAACAGAAGGGGGGCCTAAGTGATATTACCCCTTTTATTATCCAAGGGCTGGGATGGCGCCACGTGGTTGATCTGACGGCTACGGGTAGCGGGCGCCTCCTCTATTAAACCTCGCTCGGATCTGACGGTGGAGAGGGAGCCACGTGGACAATCTGACGCTCTAGAATCGAGGGTGCCTCTCCTCTGCAACGGACGGTCCTGATCCAGCTCCCCAAATAGATTAACGGTATCGGCTGCTCCTCAAATGAACGTCGTGGATCACAACTGGAGCGGGAGGTCGATCGGACGGCTGGGAAGGATCCTGGAAGAACAGGTGGCCGGTGAACTTCGCCAGCCCATAACTCACGCGGTGAACCTCCCCTGCTGCTGCTAAGATGCGGAAGAGCTCCGCCGTGACGTCCCGCAGCTGCTGCTGGTCTCCGATGAGGCCGGGAACATCGGAGACGCTCCGGCGATGGCGGTGGCCTGAAGCTCCTGTGCTCGAACGTGAAGACCTCTAGATGAGGCTCTTCTGACCTGAAAAGTAGCACAACAAGCTCCTGGGTCGAGGGCAAAGTGCCTCAACCCGGTTAGAGGCGAGGTGGGTGATTGGCGAGGCGAGATGGTCGATCTCCGGCGAAGCGACGGTGATGAAGATCGAAGTCCCCACTCCGGGGTGAGTCGGGGGGTGTGAGTGGGTGCAGAAGGTGCGGAGAAGGCTCGTGAGTGTGAGGGTCGAGTTCGATGGTCGAAAGGGGGACTGATATGGTCGGAATCGATGGTCGAAGGCAAACGGGGGATTTGGGCGTAAATGGAAATTCGAGAAAAAGATAAAGAACTAGGCTTACCAGATGGCTGAGGTCGACTGTGGAAGGGCTTCCGAAGCTCCTGATCTTTGCCTCGAGGGCCGTCGATGCCCGAGGCTCGAGCGCTGGCTCCTGGGCGGCGCACGGCGGTGCTCGGTCGCCGGATCAATGGCTGGGGCACCTCCTCCTCACTGCGACACCACCCTCAGCAAGTTGCCACTCAGGCGAAGGTAGTGGAGGTCCTGGGATGGAAGGGCGGAGCCAAAGATAGCTGGAATCGTGCGGAGGAGCTGAGACTAAATAGTCCTAGGGGTCCGAGAAGATGGGGTCGGGCATGGAAATCGGAGCTCGGACCCCGAGGAGAAACCATCGGGCGTGGATCTCGGATGATCAGGGAATGATTAATACCCGGGGTTTGCAGATTTGGAGTTCGGATGGAGGCGCAATAATTGGGAGAACTCGGGTCGGGCGACAAGATCCGCGGGCTAGTGGTCCAAGGGGGGAGTTGACCGGGGGGGGTCAACATCCCCCGTGGACCAATGGGATGCGGTCACGTCATAAATAATGGGAAATTCAATATAAAATAGTAAATGGCCGAATTAGGAAAAAGTTAAAACATGAAAAATGTTTATTTATTTATAAACTATTTTTTTTGTGATTTTTATTTATTTTTTTGAAATAAAAATTAGGTATTTACAATATAGTATATTATATATAGGTATATACACTATACATTTTTTATTTTTGATTTTTAATTATTTATTTTTGTACATTTTATTCCACTTTTGTATTTTATTTATTTATAGAATAAAATTTGGAATAATTTTGGTTTTTTATTTTATTTTTATTATTTATTTTCAAGGGTTAAATAAATACTTATATACACATATATATACATGGTATATATACAAGGTTGGTTTTGTTTTTATTTTTATTTCTTTTTATTTTATTTTTGTTTTTATGATTTTTATTTTATTTAATTACATTATGGAATAAGGAATATTTACAATTTTTTGTGGAATTTTATTTATTTATTTACAAAGGAAAATAAATAGAAGAGTGGTGCTATGTACATGGTGAGTATAGACAAGGGTGAAGGAATTTTATTTTCTTTTGATTTTCTCATTTTTATTTAATTTTATATTTTCAAATATATACAAATAAATAGAAACCCATTTTTATTTTTATTTAGAGGAAAATATTTTTATTTATTTATAGGTATATGTACACAATGTGAGCTTCCTTATCTCTCTCTACTTTGGTTTTTATGCGGTCAGGCCCATGTTGAGCCCTCCATTGGGATTAGGTCGCTCAATATTTATTCTAAATATCTCCCTCTTTTTCTTTTGTTTCTTTATTCTTTTATTTATGCGCAAAAATATGCTAATTATTTATTTTTACACAATGCATGCCAAATGCTAATTATTATTATTTACATACATCTACATGTGTTTGGCAAAGGTTTTGTAGGCTAAAATAAAAGAATAAAGAGTGATGAATGGGTATTCATCACCCCCTATACTTAACTTTGCTAGTCCCTTAGCAAACACTTATTTGAAAAAGAAGTGAAAAAGAAAAAGAAAAAGAAAAGATGAGAAAATGCATGGATTAACGATGAATATTAACCTTGCCTTTATTAAATTGAAGTATGGAGCTCGATCAGATCTTTGGATTATTAATGTGTCGGAACCTTATTTGGACTTAAGTTTAAAACTTAACAGCCTCTAAGATCCACTAATTTATAATCAAGACTCCTCAACAATCTAGATCAGAACAAGTCTACATACACAAACCCTAAAGACTATGAATCTTTCCTTGTACTGTGGTAAGTGATATAAGCTCTCCACCAAAGAAGTAGCAACTTGACAACCCTCCCCAACAAGGTAACTCTATGACCCTAGTCTGGCCACTCTTTCCTCGAGGAGCGGGGTATTCCCTTCTAAGTTCAAGTTCAACCGGCTCAAGAAGTGGGGGAAGAGGAGAATGGACCATGGCCAGTGTAGCCATGTATCCTTGGGGAGCTTAACCAGTGTAGCTAAGTCTCCCTGCTACAAGCTACATAAGATGGAATCATAAGTCTCAAGCTTTGCTTATTAGCACTATATACATACTCCTGTGGGATTATCATTTTCTATCAGACCCACCACTTTTTTGGAGTTATTTTCTTTTTGCATTTTTTTTCAAGTGCATCTATACAACATATACAATGTGCAACATATATACATAAGGAGTTTTTCCTCTTGAGCAAGTAGACTATCCCTCTTTTGAAGCATTATTGCAACCCACAACTCATGTCGTTAGACCTCATGGCAACCAGACCAAGTTGAGACGCACTTCCTTCACTAAAAGAAAAAGAGAGGTTCCGCCTAGAAGTACTACCCTCATAAGCTACCCCAAGTCAAGGAAGACTGCCTCCTCACCACCTCCTCCGTAGAGAGCTCAGTGTAAAGTGCGGGTTCAAGTAAAGCCATTGTCCTATATGAGTCATGTGTGTGTTGTTAAGTGCTCTGCTTAGGCTCATTGAGATGACATGTGATCATAGCCTAGTGGACTCAAAGAATTAAGTCACCAAGGACCTGAAAAGCCTTAAACTTAAGCCTTATAAGGTTCCTCTTATAATTAGGTGGATTAAGATCTTAATCAAGCTCCATTTCCCAATTTAATTCCAGGCTAGTTTAAATGTCAACTATAATCTGGAAAAACTATACATACATATACAAGGATGCTATTTACATAATATTTACACAAATGCAAAATTTTTGAACAATGTTTTGAAATCATGGATGTATGCATGAATGCAAGTTTTGCAGAATATTTACACACATTTACACAAGGTTTTTGCAAACTTTTGATTTTCAAAATATTTTGGAAATTTTTTTTACTATATACATAACTTTGATATGCACATATTTACACAATCTTTACACAAAAAGTTTTTGAAAACATTTTTACAAAAATAATTTGTACAATAGCTATGTATGTGCAAATAAAAGAATGATTATTTACAGGGAAAATTTTTAATTTTATGGATTTTTGGTTTTTAGCCATTTTTTATTTATTAACACACTCACACAAAGTACGAGTTAATGCTAAAGTATATATGAAATATATACACATCCCCTATACTTAGCTCGAACGATGTCCTTAGAGTCAAGAGCGATGAAGAAGACATAACTCGTGCTTAGTATAGGGAAGTGAAAAGGAAGGCTATATACAAAGACGAATGAAGGAATAGAAATCAAGAGGCTCTCGGCTTTTCCCCCTATACTTAGGATCAAATAATCCTAAGTATAGCAGGTTGTACACGAAGGGAAAACCGAGTGAAGAATGTACAGGGTCTACCCACCCCCCCATACTTAGGGTAAGATATCCCTAAGTATAGGTAGCAAAAACAGGGGTAAAATGAATCAAAAGAATACCCGAGAGTCCTACATCCCCCCTATACTTAGGGTAAAGTACACCCTAAGTATAGCATAATCAAAGGATGAGAAAAGGGATGTGGGACTAAAGACTGGAATGATATGGACAACTGGATCTATACAAGTCGGGAGAACAGTGACAATCAGGCGTGAGATGCAATAGATGTGAGTCAAAAGACCACATCTCACGCAAAGTGAATAGGGGTAACATCAACGACCTGCGGCTCATGATCTAGAAATGGCTTGAGCCGCTGGCCGTTCACTCGAAAGGTACTCTCAGAAGACAACTCAGATATATCGATACTTCCATTGTCGTGTACATTTCTCACTGGATACGGTCACTTCCATTTGCTATGTAGCTTCCCTGGAAATAGATGAAGCCTAGCATCAAACAACCATACTCTCTGTCCAGGCTCAAAATGCTTGTGGCTGATATGAGAATCATGCCATTCCTTCACTCTCTCCTTGTACTGTAGGCTGTTTGAGAAGGCGGTATCATGAAGCTCCTCCAAGGTTGCTAACTCTGCCCTCCTCTGATCTCCTACACTATATGGATCCTAAAGTATATCTGTGACTGCTCAAAGTAACCTGTGTCTCAACTCAACTGGTAAATGGCACGGCTTTCCATAAACGAGGTGAAAGGGAGATGTGCCCAAAGGTGTCTTGAAAGACGTCCTATATGCCACAAGACCGAGTCCAAAAGCTATGACTATTCCTTTCAGTCAAGGCGGACGACTCTCTGCAATATAGTCTTGAACTCCTTGTTCAACCCTTTGGCTAGACCATTCGTCTGAGGGTGGTATGGAGTGGCAACTCAATGGTCTATGCTGAACTCGCTAGCAAGGGCCTTCACCTGGTCGTTGACGAAATGATACCCCCCGTCAGATATCAACACTCGAGGTACCCCGAACTGTGTAATGATATGCTTCCTCAAAAATCTGCAAACAGTCCTTGCATCTGCGGTTCGGGCGGGGATGGCCTCAACCCAACGACTCACATAATCAACGGCCAACAGAATGTACTCGAATCCCTGCCTCTTAGGGAATGGACCCATGAAATCGATGCCCCATGCGTCAAAAACCTCACAAAAGTGAATGGGATGCATCGGCATCATATCACACTGTCCACAAGTGCCCATCCTCTGACAGTCAGTACACCTCTTCACGAACTCATCAGAGTCCTTGAAGAGGGTAGGCCACCATAGGCCGGATTGGAGCAATTTCTTTGCCGTTCTCCTCCCAGAGTGATGTCCTCCTGCCTCAAGCTTGTGGCAGTAAGTGAGGACGCTATGGTGCTCCTCTTGAGGAATGCACCTACGCCAGACGCTATCCCCTCCTTTGTGGTAAAGGATGGGATCCTCCCAGTGGTAGGACTTGGCCTTCGCGAGGAAGGTCTCAAGTCTCTGCCTGGGCCAATCTTGTGGAACTTTCTTAGCAACAAGAAAGTTCACAATATCAGCATACCACAGGAGAGAGGCGATAGCAAGGATCGCCTCATCTGGGAAGGTCTCACAAATAGGCTCAGTCTGCTCAGAATCCTCAAGATGCTCTAATCGGGAGAGATGATCCGCCACCACATTCTTGACTCCAGGCTTATCCTTAGTCTCTATGTCGAACTCCTGGAGTAGAAGGATCCATCTAGTCAATCTGACCTTGGCATCCTTCTTTGCCATTAGGTACCTGATGGCGGTATGGTCAGTGTACAAGGTCACTCTAGATCCAATAATGTATGATCTGAACTTATCTAGGGCAAAAACTACAGCTAGCATCTCCTTCTCAGTGACTGTGTAGTTCCGCTGTGCGGAATCCAAAGTGCGGCTAGCGTAGTGAATGGCAAATGGAACTCCATCCCTCCTCTGTCCCAGCATGACCCCCACGGCAAAATCGGAGGCATCCGTCATGATCTCGAATGGGAGAGACCAATCAGGCGGCTGGAGAACAGGAGCCTCAACAACACATCGCTTGAGAGTCTCAAACGATGAAAGACACTTGTCATCGACAAGGAACTCGGTGTATTTCTTCAACAGGTCAGTCAACGGTCGGGAAATCCTATTGAAATCTTGAATGAAGCATCGGTAGAAACCGACGTGCCCCAGAAAAGACCGTAACTGTCGCAAATTGGACGGCGGTGCGAGTTTTCTAATGACATCTACCTTGGCTGGATCAACCTCCATGCCCCTGTTGGAGATGATATGGCCAAGCACCGTCCCTTGAGTCACCATGAAGTGACTCTTCTCCCAAGACAGCACAAGGTGAACCTCTATACATCGCTGAAGGACTCGGTCTAGGCAGTCAATATAGGAGTCGAATCCGTTGCCGTAAACCGAGAAATCATCCATGAAGACCTCCAAGCACTCCCCCACCATGTCCGAAAAGATCGACAACATGCATCTCTGAAAAATCGCAGGGGCATTGCATAGCCCAAATGGTATGCGTCGGAAGGCGTATGTGCCGAAGGGACAGGTAAAGGTAGTCTTGTCCTGGTCCTCGGGAGCGATGGCCACCTGGTTGTAGCCGGAGTACCCATTCAGAAAACAATAATGGCTCTTCCCTGCCAGTCTCTCAATGATCTGATCTATAAAGGGCAGGGGGAAATGATCCTTCTTGGTGGCCTGGTTGAGTCGTCTGTAATCCACGCAGACCCGCCAAGAAGTGGGTACCCGGGTAGCAATCTCCTCTCCAGACTCGCTGACTACTGTAGTGATGCCCGTCTTCTTGGGCACCACATGCAACGGGCTGACCCACTTGGAGTTGGAGATGGGTTAGATAAAATCGGCGCTCCACCATTTCAAGATCTCCTTCATGACAACCTCTCTCAGATTCGGGTTTAAACGCCACTGGAACTCACGCGACGGCTTCGCCTCATCCTCGAGATAGATATGATGGGAGCACAGGGCCGGACTTATCCCCTGGAGATCTGCTACGCTCCATCCTATCTACTTGCGGTTCTTTTCAAGAACCCCCATCAGATGGGATTCCTTCTCTCCAGTCAAATCGGCGGAGATAATGACTGGGTACATCTCATGCTCACCCGCAAGGAACCTATACTTCAGCGATGCAGGAAGTGGCTTCAGCTCTGGACAACTGGGTGCTGGTGGATCTGGCATCTGAAAACTCTGAGTGAACGCTGCCTAATTCGCGTGGGAGAACTGAAACTCTCTATCACACTCTGAAACTGGAGAAGGCTGCTCTGATGGACTGTCTCTGCTCTGCTCGGCATCTACCTCCTCCCTAGCTGCAGGCTCAGTGGAAGTCAGATCTGGTATGTAATCATCAAACTCTACCCAGTCGAAATCTGACTCCGAGGGATCTGTATCATCCAAGGTGGCCTCAATACCACCATCATCACAAAACAAATCAGTCTCGCGGTCGAGAACCGGCTCTGCCGACTGAACGGTATCCTGGACCTGGAATGCGCTCTCCAAGCACTCCTCTGTTGGCATCTCTGCATCAGCGGACTCTGAAGGTGAGAGGATGGCCTGTGCTGCTAGATCTGCCAAACTGCCTCGTCATCTGTGATCACAAAGTCGTAGTCTTGGTGGATGTCTGGCCCGGTGTCTGTCATCTGCGCTGTATCAGAAGTAGTCTCTGAGCATGCTGTGTCTCTGGCTCTGATGTCCTCAACCGTCTCTTTTTGTACACTTTCGCCCTCGACACGAAAGTATACCTTCCCGCTATCATGGTCGGTCACTGCCTTGGATGTGGCCAAGAACGTGCGATCTAGAATGATGGGGTATCAGTCACTGACTCAGGGATCTCCATGTCCAACACTACAAAGTCCACGGGGAATTGCAGGCCCTGAATCGTGACGACAATGTCCCTGAACAACCACTTCAGCCTCTTGACAGATCGACCAGCAAACTGAAGGACTGTCCTGCTCTGTCGAAGAGTGCCCAACTCGAAGCGGTCGAGAAGGGCTGCCGGAAGTAGGTTGATCGATGATCCGCTGTCTAATAGAGTACGGTCGAACCTCTGCTCTCTGATATGGCATCTGACATACGAGGCTCCTGAGTCTGGCCTCTTGGCCGGCAGACGGTTCTGGATCGTGAAACAAGTGGCTCTGGTCAGCACATGGATCTCGGACCGGTTGTTCCTCCTCTTCCTCCTAACTGTAGTCCTGTCTCTGAGTGAACGCTGGAGTAGAGGGATGTGCTGCAAAGCCTCCTGAAGAGTCAGCTGAATGTGAAAACAGTCTATCATCTGCTGGCTGAACTCTTCCTGCTGCCTCTTTTTGGGGTTTTCTATTTTCTTCCCCTTCCCCATCTGAAGAGCTCTAAGGAAGGGGATCACAGGGTCCTTCTCAGATGAAGGACTGGGAAAGGGTCTAGACTGCTCGACGGCAGGATCCACACATACATCAAGCACCACAGGTGGACCAGAAGAAAACAAACCCTTTCCTTTATTGCCAGAAATGTCCCGAGATACATCAACAGAAGGAAAAACTACAGGACTCTAAGAAGAAATAGTGGCATCAGCACCACCCTCGGCTGGTAGACGTGCGGCATCAGTACCACGCTCTGGCTCGGCAACATGGGTGGCCTCAGTACCACCTCCTCCAACTGATGAAATGGCGGCCTCAATACCGCCGGTGGGATCAGCATCCGTGGTGGCATCAGTACCACTGTCATCATCTCTAGCGGCCTCAGTACCGCTCTCCTCCTCGTCGGGCGCTTTGGAAATAGCCTCTGGGTGTCGCTCAGACGAGGCATCGTTGGTTGGCATCCTACCGCTCCTAAGTGTGACAAAATCAGTATCAAAAAGATATGTAGACATATCACCAAAAGCTTCACTCGGAGTGGCATACTCAGTACAAACTACCTGCTCAGACTTCCTCTTGAGGTTGTTCGGATTGGGCTCTATCTGGGCAGGGATGGCGGCCTTCACTCTCATAATGTCCCACATCTCCTGGCGGAACTCATCCATCTCCCGTCGGAATGTAGCCTGCTGATCTGTGAGGAGGCGGGCTATGTCATCCAAGGCGGGGTTCTCATAGGATGGCCCATGAGAACCTGACGGGTAGCCTCTCTGGTAGTGAGGCTGCTGCTGCTGCTGCTGTGGGTGAGAGGGGTATGACTGTGGATGATGTTGCGGCTGATGAGGCTGATCACGCCTCCAAGAGTGTCCCTGCTGATAGGGACGAGGACCATACGACTGTGACTGCTGTTGCTGCTGAGTGTACGCTGGAGGCTACTGCTGCTGGTGATCTCTCTGATGGTTGTACTGGACACCCTGTCCTGACGGCTGCTGCTGGGAGCTGGAACCTTTGGTCGACCAACAGAATCCGGGATGGTCTCGTCAGATACCGGGCTGGGGTCGGTCGTACCAAATCCCGTTGACATCCATCAACGGCTTTGACTCATACGGGGCTGGCGGAAGTACTGCTAGAGGTTGATTCGGCTGGTATACCACCATCTGCGTGTCCGGAGATGGCGGTGACTGGTAAGGAAGCTGTGGTTGCTGGTACGGCTCCGCTTGTACAAGGTGAACCTGTCTAGGCTGCTGGTGGCTGGAGCGCTGGGACAAGCTGCTGCTACTACTCGGATCGCCTCGTGCCTGAAGACGGGGCTGGGAAGCCGTCTGTGCCTCCTGGAGACACATGAGCTGTGTCTTCAGGTTACTCAGAGTCTGTTCCATCTGCTTCATCTGTGTGATGCCCTGGCACTGCTTCTTCTCAATGATCTCCATCCGGTCAGCTTCTCGTTGATGATCCCCATGTTGGCGGCTGTGGACTCGGCTTGTGCTGCTGCCGTTGACGGACTGGAAGGACCAGCGTCAACCCGTGCTATCCTCTGGTATTGCTCGGTCTGTGGCTGGGGTTGTCCCTGTGTGTAGAGTCGGGTCTGGGACATCATCATGTAGTTCTCGGCCATCTCCTCGTAGATGGCCCAGACCTGATCGTGATCCTTGGCGAAATAGGACCCACCACAAGAAGCATCACCAAGCCATGTAGCTCTGGTGTCGGCCCGCTGAAGAAGCTCTGAACTAGGTTCGGCTTCGAGATGTCATGGTGCGGGCATCTGTCAGTCAGCTAACGGAACCTCTCCCATGCCTCATGGAACTGCTCGTTGGGGAGCATGGGGAAGTTGCTGATCAGGGCTCTTGCTGCGTTTGTCCGCCCGAGTGGATAGTACTTGTGCAAGTACTCGGTGCAGAGCTGCTCCCAGGTGTAGACGAACTTCCCCAAGTGCTTCAGCCAGGTGGATGCCCTGTCTGCTAAGGAGAAGGGGAAGTCAATCATGCGGATGGTATCCTGGTCCACCTGTCTGTCGTGGACTGTGCTACAGATCATCAAGAACTCCTGAAGGTGGAGATGGGGATCCTCTGTGGCGAGCCCATGGAACCGGGGGAGGAGCTGCAAAGTGTTCGGAGGGAACTTGAAGTCCCCCATGATGGCTAGAAGAACGACCCAGTGATGCGTCAACGTCGATCCGGGGTTGTGTAACTCCCGCATCGGTCTCGGTGGCTCTGCGGCTGCTGTGGCATCATCGGGTATCCTCGGCCCGTCTCCTGGCTCGTGCTGGTCGCGGGCGGCTCTCAACTGCTCCATCTCACGCCTCATCTCTATCACGAATTCTCCCTGATCCCTCAACTGCTGTTGAACTGTCTCGAGGGAGGCGATCAGGGTGGAGTTGATCGCACCCTGGTCCATAATGAATGTCTGCTTGGGCAGGGGACCTCGGGTGTGATCGTCACTGCTGCCGGCCATGGTCTCTGAAAAAGCAAACGACCCAAACTCAGGTGCTGATAAATCATCTGACTGTCTCTCCTCTGGCACTGGTATCTCGGAACTAAAAGAAGGGGGGTGTTGAACAGGAAAATCGCAGAGGTCGTGTTGACTCACAAGGCGAATCAACAGTCGCTGATTTGACCTCCAACGAAATCCCGATTCAGACAACAATTAACCCACGACAAATAAATCAAGCAATGAAATTAAATGTGCGGAGTTAAAATTTATTATAACTCTACAACAAGATGTGTATAGGTGCAAGCATATGTAGAGGTCGAACACAGGGAGTAGAAAGGCTAGATCGGGGCAAAAATGCTCAAAATGTGTGTGTATGTGATCAAGTGTCTACTATTGTTGTTTGTTTGTGGGTTTTTAATTCTATATTTTTATTTTTTTTTAATTTTGTATTTTTGTATTTTGATTTTAAATTTACTGATTTTTATATTTTCTTTTTATATTTTATATATATATTTTTATATTTTGGTTTTCAATATTGGAATATAAAAGTAATGTAATAAAAGAGAGAAAGAGATATTTATAAAAAAGATAAAAATGTTCAAAAATAAGCAAATAAAGTCTTTTTGGTCTTTTTATACTTTTTTACTGTTTTTGTGATTTTTGGGAATTTTTAAGAATGTTTTTGGTATTTTTAATTAGCAAAATAAAGCAAACAGTGAATAAATGCAAGGCTGAAACTTAAAATGGAGAAATAAAATAGAAAACAGTAACAAAAATTCTCCAAGTTAATTTTCAATGAAAGATAATGAAATAAGGAAAATTTAGGCATAAAGTTTGTATTTTTAGGGATTTTGTAGAATTTTTAGGATTTTTTGGAAGATTTTCAGAGTTTTGCCATTTTTAAGAGTTTGGTTTTGTACTTTTTAATGATTTTCGGCTAGGAGTCAAAACAAACTAAAGTAGACAAAATATATTGGGATTTTTCTGGAGTGTTTTTCTATTTTTTATGGATTTTATAAGATGGACAATGCACAAAATGACTATTTTTTATTTTTAATAAATATTAAAATGCAATAATTATGAAAAATAAAAATATGATGATAAACTACACTACAGCAGGAACTTAATGTGATTTTTGGAGATTTTTTTGGGGATTTATAGATGCATGCATAAAATACAAGCAACAAAAAGAAAATGCATGTTCGCAAGGGCGTTTATGGAAATATAAGGAAGTTGAAGGGCCTAGGCGTAAATTTTCCACAAAGTTATAAACTGCAAATGACTTTTAAGGATTAAGGACCAATCACAAAACCCGCAAGGTCATTGAAAAGCGAGAATGCGAGAGCCGCTAAATAGCGGTCTGACAAGTCAGACTCACTGTCGCTGATGCGACTTCTCAAACTTCCTCGGTCTTCAACAATTAACCCACACAATCAATCAGAGAATGAACAGCAAGGATTAAAATTTATTATACCCTACTAAAGATGTACAATGGCAAGTAAGTAGGGGTCGAACTCAAGAAGCAAAGGTGTAAAGCACGGATAAAAATCCAAACCTAGGTCTAACAAGCTACTTAGCCAATCTAAAATTTTTGTGGGTTTTTTATTTTTATATATTTTTTAATTAATTTTTAGTTTTATATTTTTGTATTTTGATTTTTAATTTACTGATTTTTTTATTTTATATTTTATATTTTTTATATATTTTCTTTTTTAATTTTGGAAAATAAAAGCAATGTAATAAAAGGGAAACTAAAGTATTTATAAAAATAGATAAAAATACTCAAAAATAAGGAAATAAAGTCTTTTTGGTCTTTTTATACTTTTTTACTGTTTTTGTGATTTTTGGGTACTTTTTAGAATGTTTTTGGTATTTTTAATTATCAAAATAAAGAAGAACAATGAATAAAATGCAAGGCTGAAACTAAAATGGGGAAATAAAATAATAAACAGTAGCAAAAATTCCCCAACTTAATTTTCTGTGAACGATAATGAAACCAAAAAAATTTAGGAAAAGAAAACACTATTTTTGGATTTTTTATGGATTTTATAAATTTTTATGAAGGGTTTTAGAGTTTTGCAATTTTTAGGAGTTTGGTTTTGTATTTTCTAATGATTTTTGGCTGGGAGTTAAAACTAACTAAAAGACACAAAATATATTTTTTTGGGATTTTTCTGAAGTGTTTTTATATTTTTTAGTGATTTTCTAATGCAAACAGTGCTGAAAATAGGTGTTTTTGAATTTTTATAAATAATAAAATGTAATATTTATGAAAAATAAAAATAGGCCGTTAAACTACACTACAGCAGGAAACTACTTTGATTTTTGGGGATTTTTTGGTGTTTTGTAGACGCAAGCAAAAATTACTAGAAGCAAAAAGAAACTACACACTTGCAGGGGCTTTTATGGAAATATGGCGAAGTTAAAGGGCTTAATAGCAATTTTCAAGCAACTTTATAACACAGTAAAGAATGGTCTGGACCAACAGCAAATGCACAACAAAATGCCAGAGGTATTATGCAAAAATGCCAAGGTCTCACGCACACAGCGCGTGACCTGGCAAGGGCTTTTTCGTAATGCTCAAATGTTCAGGGGTCCAAACACAAATTTCACAGAAAATTAATACTGCAAGTGAATGTTTTAGAATTAACACGAAATAGACAAAGTTCCGGGAGCCACCTACAAAAATGCCACAGCCACGTGCGACGCACGCGCCTGGCGGGGGCTTTAAAATAATTACATAAACATCCGGGGGCTGTGTTGCAAATGTTTCAAAGGTTTTGCACAGCAGACAAAAGTTTTAAACTAAACCAATGAATCCAAAAATTGCTGGGGTTAGTTCGCAATTTACCCAATCAAAAGGGGGGCATCCAACGGCTGTACGCATGTCACTTACGCCACGTGGCGATCACCCAGAGCCCGATGCCCCTTCACCTTTGAGGGCCAAGATTAGATCTGCCCCTTGAGATCTGACGGCTGGGGGGGGGCAAGATCGAACGCTCACTGCTTCTCGCCAAGAACAGGCCGAGATCGAACGGTGGCTGGGTGATGTCTAAGAACAGGAAGAACAGCCGGCGGCTGTGAGCTTTCCCGGCTCCCCCTCCTCTCCTCCTCCGACGATGAAGGCTGCAAAAATGCCCACGAGATCCCTGGAAGCTTCTCCTATCGATCGGCAACTCCAAAATGGCGGTTAGACCGCCTGAGCTCCCGCACCGTGCTGAGGAAGGGAGCCAGCCCCAGGAACTTCGGCTGCCACAAAAATCGACCCCAGGAGGGGGTCCTAGCCTCCAGGACCTGCAAGTAAACGGATGATGAAGCTGGGGGCAAAGTGCCCCAACTTCGTGGCGTGCTTCTCAAGGTGAACAGACGTATGGACGGTCAATACGGCCGGCGAAACTCGATGCCGGCCGCAGTTGATTCGGGGTGAAATGATGGCTACGGGGCAACGTTCTTGACGAGGGAACAATCAAAGTGGCCTTTTTGACAGTAGAACACTTGAGAAAAGGAAGAAAAAGGGAGAAAGAAGGACCTCACCTGTGTGCGCACAAGGTGCCCTCCGGCGAGGACTCCGGCAAGGGGATCTACTCGATTCAACACCTCGTCGCCCCGTTTAAACGCCCACCAAGCTCCTGCTGTCACCACGAGTCTGGTCGAGGGCCTAGGTTAGGGTTTTGGAGGTGGAAGAGTGACCAAATCGAAATGGGACTTTTTGGGTCGCTTTTGAAAGATGGTCGACGGGGCTCATTGATCGAGGGATATCTCGCAAATCAACGACCCGAAGGTCAAAAAACGCATGGGCGTGTATGCCCGATCTACGAGGAATAAAAGTTGTTCAGGAGCCATCACGAGATTATGCAAGGAGGAGTCTCGAAAAATCCGCGAATACAAGACAAAAACCTTGTCTGACACAGTCCAGAGGGTGGTCAGACAGTTGACCCGTGGTCAACTGTCCAGACCTCCTGATTGGTCCACGTGGACCAATCAGGAAAAAAAACTCTAAAAAAATCATTTAAAAATAGTAAATAACATTATTTTATTTAGGTTATAAAATAAAAAGTGCTTATAAATTTATGTAGTATTTTATTATTATTTTTAATTATTTTTATGAAGTATATTTTTACAAGTTTGCATTTATACCCTTATAGGTATCTATATCTATGTATTTAAGTATTCTATTTTTATTTAGATATTTGTAAGTTATTTATTTTTGGTTATGATTTTCTAAAATTATAAAATATATGTATACACGCAAATATATTTTTATTTTAATTTTCTGATACATTTTATACACTTAATAAAATGAAAGTGTTATTTGTACAGGTATAGATACATGTATTATACCTATGCATTATAATATATACGAGTATTTTTATTTGGGTTTGATTTATGCTTTTATTCTGATTTTAATGTACATAATTATTATAAGTATTATTTACAACATTATAAAAATATAAAATTATAAAAATAATAAATAAATAATAAATTGAATATTTTAATATGTACAAGTATACAATGAGGGTCCAAAAGTCAACTTTCAAACCGTAGCTCCGCCAAATGCGAAACCACCGCCATTAATTAGCTTATTTTCTTCTATATACAATTAAAGGTGAGTTTGATGCATTTGGAGTTTCCGTTTGTGAGATACGGGTCTGGGAAGTTGGCATTCTGGATTTTTATTCAGACCATAACTTTTTATCTGTACATTATTTTTCTGTGAAATCAATTTTGTATTTTTCTTTATAAAATTATCTACAACTTTCATGTACAAAGTTTCTTTATTTGATGTACAAAAAGTGGAACCAAAAATAGGTCCCAAAATGAATAAAGAATGAATATAATGTATAGGTATTTTATCTGTATTTTGGCCCTTATCTCCCCCTACTTTATTCCTTGTCGACCTATTCATCAAGATGCCTAGGTCTCGGGGTTTTGGGTCATAAAATATTTACAATATTTTATTCTTTTTCTTTTCTTTTCTTTATTCTATTATTTTGGCTTTAAAAACCGCATTTTATACAATATTTATACACATATGCATGAATGCTAAAATGCCTATATTAAGTCTATTTACACGCATTTACTAGGGTTTTTAAGGCCAAAATGATAGAATAAAGATGATGAAACGTGGATTCATCATCCCCCTATACTTGCCTTTGCTAGTCCCTAGCAAACACTTATGCAATAAGTGCAGAAAAAGAAAAATAAAGAAAAGAAAAAGAAGAAAGATGGATGAAGTTTAACTATCAAACTTGTCTTCGCAAAATCAAAGTTTGGAGCTTAAGTCGGACCTTGGGAAATTTAGTGCGGGCGGAACCTTATTGAGAACCGAATTTGAAATTCAACAGTCCTTGAGTATCCCAAAACTCTGTCCAAGTCTCCTCAATAGCCAGGTCAGAAATACTTCAACTCATACGCAAACCCTTACGACTATGAATCTGACTCGTACAGTGTAAGTGATGGTGGCTCTCCCCAACTAGAATGACAAAGAAACTGACTTCTCCAGTACGACAACCCAGTGATTCCCCAATCCAGCAACTCCATCCTCGAGGAGCGAGATATTCCCTTCTAAGTTCAAGTGGCAACCAGCTCAAGAGGAGGGGGTGAAGAGAAGAATGGACGGTAGCCAGTGTAGCTACCTATCATTGGATGCAAGACCAGTGTAGTCAAGTCATCCTGCTGCAGGCTCACATGATATGACTTTGGAACTCAACCCAACTTATTGACTTTACAGCATATGTACATACTTTGCAGGCTTTTTATTTTTGTACATGCCTGAACTTTTTTTTTTGAAATACTATTCACAGCGGCATTTACATAAGGAGTTTTTCCTCTTGAGCCAGTAGACTATCCCTCTTTTGAAGCTTTATCGCAACCCACAGCCTCCTGTCTTTAGACTTCCTAATCACTGGACGGGTTGGGGTGCACTTCCCTCCCTAGAGGAGGACAAGTGTTTCCACTTGTGTGCGTCTCATACCGGCAAATCCAATCCCCTCACCACTCCAACTGAGTTGAGCCATGTGAAAGGTGCAGGTGTCCAAGTTAGGTCATTATCAACAAGAGTCGTGCGTGTGCTCCGAAATACTCTACTTAGGCAATCAAGAATCCATTGAACTAAGTCCCGTGATCCTCAAAGAATTAAGTCAACTAGACCTGAAGTACCTCAAACCCAATTCCTATAAGGTTCCTGTTATTAGGTAGATTATAAGGTCCAATCAAGCTCCAATCTCCGGATTTTACTTAGACTCGTTCAACTATCAAACTCAATCCGAAAAATGCCGATGCTATGCAATGCTATGCAGAGAATATTTTTGTGATGCAATTTTCAAAGATTTTGAACTTTTTATGGATTTTTGAAAAGATGATGATGATGCATATGCATTTTTTTGTATTTTTCAAAAAGATTTTTCAAATGTTTTTGGATTTTAACTTTTGCAAATGTTTTTGGGAATTTTTGAAAATAAAAAGTTTTGGCTAAAAACTAGGTGAAAAATATGTACACGGGAGTGCTTCTTATATTTACAAGAAGTGGATTTTAAGAATTTACAGGGTAAGTGATCAATTTTATACATATATACATAGTTAATTTTGGTGTGATGTGAATATTCCTCAAGCTTATTTTGAAAACAAGCTTTCACACAATTTTTGAAAACTATAGTCCAAAATAGTTTTTACAAACATTTTACACACATTTGAAAACATTTTGCAAAGGCTTTCAAAACAATATATATAGGTTTTTCAAAACATTTTTGCAACCATTTTTCAAACCATTTGCAAATCATTTTTCAAACATTTTGTTTCACACAAAGAAAAGAAATTTTTACAAACCACATATTTTTACAAAGGTTGAAAACATGTAACAAAATATTTCAAAATAGTTTTCAATAGATGTTCACAAAGATTTTCAAACTATTTTTCAAACATTTTGCAAAAAACATTTTCACCTGATTTATTAATCAGTAAATACAAAAAGAATTTGAGGAATAGCCACATCTTTTTATTAAGGATTTTTAATGAATTTTAAAGAATTATTAGCCATATTTATTAAGAAAATACGAAAGTACGAGTTATGGCTAAAGTATATACATAGTATATACGACCCCCCTATACTTAGCTTGAGCTATGTCCTCATAGATCGGAGAGAAAAGAGAAGACATAACTCGTACTGAGTATAGGAAAATCTAAAGAATAAATAGATAAAGGAATGGATGAATGAATCAATGAATGAGAAGTTGACCGTCCCCCCTATACTTAGGATCAAATAATCCTAAGTATAGCAGACTGTACACAAAGCGGGGAGGGTCAAGGGTGGGAATGAACAGATCGTACTCAGGTTGTCTCTCCCCTATACTTAGGGTAAGATATCCCTAAGTATAGACAAGAAGAGGAGACAATGGAGAGGATCGAAAAGAATAGAAGAAACTCGGGGTGCACACCCCCCTATACTTAGGACAAAGTACGTCCTAAGTATAGAAGACTATCTACAAGGGGTAGCACCTTTCTGATAGATGAAGAAGATAGAAGAGGAAAAGAAGAAAAGAAGAAAAGAAGAAAAGAGATGAGATTGGGTATGAACAACTCGGGATGCACATCCCCCCTATACTTAGGATAGAGTACATCCTAAGTGTAGCAATGATGAAAGGGATGGCATCAATTCGGTAGAATAAGATAAAAGAAATTGAAAAGAAGAAAAGAAGAAAAGACGAAAAGGAAAATCATTCAAAAATGTTTTGATGTGCTTTGCCTTCCTCTGCCTGTCTCGAGCTGTTCAGCTCATCATCATATATTACTTGAATGGAGTCAACGACGGCCATGAATGTGTCATGTTCAAGGTATGGCTTCAGAAGCTGTCCATTGACTACAAAAGGTTGTGCATCAGATGACAGATTAGATATCAAGACGCTTCCGTTGTCACGCACCTGCCTAACCAAAAACGGCCCAGTCCATTTGCTCTTCAATTTGCCTGGAAACATCTTTAATTTCGCATCGAACAACCATACCTTCTGACCTGGATCAAAGGACTTGTGGCGGATGTGCTTGTCATGCCATGTTTTGACCTTTTCCTTGTACATCAGGCTGTTGTCATATGCATAATCTCTGAATTCCAGTAATCTGTTCAGATCCAGTTTCCTGTTCTGTCCTGCTTGCTTGGAGTCCAAATTACATATGTTAATAGCCCATAAAGATTTATGAATAAGTTCCACGGGCAAGTGGCATGGCTTGCCATACACCAGACGGTAGGGAGACATTCCCAAGGGTGACTTGTACGCTGTTCTGTAAGCCCAAAGAACGGAATCAAGCAGCTGAGACCAGTTCTTGCGATCCGGACGCACAAGTTTCTGTAGAATTGTCTTGATCTCCCTGTTTGAACATTCAGCTAAGCCATTGGACTGCGGGTGATAGGGTGAAGCAACACGATGCTCGATGCAGAATTCCTGGGTCAGCTTCTTCACCTCCCTGTTTATGAAATGACTGCCCCCGTCAGATATGAGGATCTTGGGAATCCCGAACCGTGTTATGATGTGATCTCGTAAGAATCGACAGACAGTCCGACTGTCGGCGGCTCGGGCGGGGATAGCCTCCACCCAACGACTGACATAATCGACAGCAAGCAGAATATACTCATAACCCTGACTGTTAGGAAACGGGCCCATAAAGTCGATCCCCCATGCGTCAAAGACATCTGAGATCTGAATGTACTTCAGAGGCATCGTATCTCTCATTCCTATGGTTCCACCCATCTTCTGACAGTCAGTGCAACCTTTGACGTATTCATCTGCATCTTTGAACAATGAAGGCCACCAGAGGCCACTTTGAAGAACTTTTGCTACCGTCCGTTTTCCTGAATGATGTCCTCCAGAATCTTGATCATGACATAAAGCGAGGACACTTGGAACCTCCTCCTGAGGGATACACCTTCTCCAGATGCAATCGGCTCCCTCACGAAACAGATACGGGTCTTCCCACTGGTAGAAATGGATTTTAGACAAAAATCTGTCTATTTTCAACTTAGGCCAGTCCTGTGGGATTTTCTTGGCAACTAGATAATTCACAATGTCCGCATACCAAGGAAGTGAGGCGACAGACAGAATCGATTCATCTGGAAAGGTCTCTGTGATAGGCTGCAAGTTCAGCTCAGGAGACTCTGGTTCAGGAAGTCTTGACAGATGATCGGCCACTACATTTTTTACCCCAGGTTTATCCCTGATCTCCATGTCAAACTCCTGGAGGAGAAGGATCCACCGGATGAGACGTGGTTTGGCATCCTTCTTCTGCTGTAAATACCGAATGGCCGAGTGATCAGTGTAAATGATAACTTTGGACCCAAGAAGGTAAGATCTGAACTTCTCCAAAGCAAAGACTACTGCTAGCAGCTCCTTTTCAGTGACAGTGTAGTTTCTCTGGGCTTCATCGAGCGTTCGGCTAGCGTAGTGAATTGCAAACGGTACATTGTCTTTTCTCTGTCCCAGTACAGCTTCGATGGCATAATCCGACGCATCGGTCATAATCTCGAAAGGCTGAGTCCAAATCGGTGGCTGTAGGACAGGAGCCTGCGTGATGAGCTCTTTCAACTGATTAAAGGCAAGGAGCACACGATCGTCTACAATGAACTCATTGTCCTTGCCGAGCAACTCAGTCAGCGGTCTGGCCAGTTTGCTGAAATCTTTAATAAATCGCCGAAAAACCGACATGGCCCAAGAATGACCGGACTTGCTTGATATTGGTAGGTGGCTCCAGCTTAGAAATTACATCCACCTTGGCGGGGTCAACCTCCATGCCACGTTTAGAAACAACGTGACCCAGCACGATTCCTTCAGTCACCATGAAATTGCTCTTCTCCCAGGAGAGCACAAGATTTACTTCGCAGCACCTCCGTAAGACTCGGTCTAGATAATCCAGACATTGATCAAACGAATCCCCATAGACCGAAAAATCGTCCATAAAGACCTCGAGAAAGCTACCCACCATATCGGCAAAAACTGCAAGCATACACCTCTGAAATGTGGCTGGGGCGTTGCAAAGCCCGAACGGCATTCGTCTGAAGGCATATGTGCCAAAAGGACAGGTGAACGTGGTCTTCTCTTGATCTTCAGGAGCAATAGCAACTTGATTATACCCAGAGTAGCCTTCCAAGAAACAGAAATATTCCTTCGCGGCCAATCTCTCCAAGATTTGGTCGATGAAGGGCAGCGGAAAATGATCCTTCTTGGTGGCAAGATTGAGTCTTCTGTAATCTACGCACACTCGCCAAGAAGTTGGTACTCTGGTGGCGATCTCTTCTCCTTTGTCATTTTTCATGATGGTGATCCCTGATTTCTTGGGCACAACATGCAGAGGGCTCACCCATTTGATGTCGGAGATGGGATAAATGAATCCCACATCACACCATTTCTGGATTTCTTTCATAACCACCTCTCGCAAGTTTGGGTTTAATCTTCTTTGCAGTTCACGAGAGGGTCTGCAGTCATCTTCCAGAAAGATGCGATGCGAACAGAGTGACGGATTGATCCCATGGAGATCGGAAGTTCGCCAGCCTATCGCCTTGCGGTTACGTTCAAGAACCTCCATCAGACGAGATTCTTGATCTTCGGTCAGATGCGCATTGATGATAACCGAGTACATGTTTGGTTCTCCTGCAAGGAAGGCATACTTCATATTGGAGGGCAAAGGCTTCAGCTCTGGCGGGGTCTGAGCTGCTTCAGTGGTGACCTCAGCTATTAATACAGGTGGTGAGTCTTTCAACTGTGTAATGTCCACCATAATCTGCTCTGTCCCCTCTCTCAGATCCTGACAGAATTCTTCGATGATTTCATCTTCGTCCGAAGATGCTTCCAAACGAGGCTCCTGGTTCTGAAGGCATATCAACCCCACAGCAGTGTCTTGTAGTGCATCAGCAAGTTCCTCATCTTGATTGATACACGGAAATTCGACTGCGGTCTCCACTTCCTCCTCTGGACAGAGGAGTCCGTGGATCTCATTATCATCCAGGAAGAGGTTAGTGTCTTGAATCTCGGCTAGAAAATTGCAGTCTTCATCATTCTCAACCACCCTTGCACATGATACAGATGTCGGTTCAACGGGCGTTCCCTCAGACAGGGTCTCTACTTGGATAATTTCATTGCCAGCTCCAAAAGTAATTTCTCCTGTCCCATAATTCACAACTGCGTTTGACGTCCGCAGAAAAGGCCTTCCGAGTATGATCGGGGTAAGGAGCAACGGAGTGGGGACGTCCATATCTAAGACCACAAAATCGGCTGGGAAAGATTTTCCCTGAACCGTGACGATCACGTCCTCCAACAGACCCCTAGGCCGCTTGACTGACTTGTCTGCAAACTGCAGAATCATCTTTGTAGGTTTGAGCGGTCCCAGCTTGAACTCTGTGAGTAGTGACGCTGGCATCAAATTGACAGAAGACCCGCTGTCGAGGAGTGTTCGTTCGAACTCTTGATCGAACATCTGACAACGTACAAGAGGTGCTCCCATATCTGGCTTTTTGTCTGGGAGGTTGCTGATGGCATTGACGGTGGCCATAGTGAGGATGTGCTTTTCAGATTTACCACCTTTGCTTCCGGAGTTATGGGGAGTTGGCCTGCGCTTGGTTGTACATGCCTCTTTAAGTCCTTTCTTCACGGCTGGCATGTACTCAAGAGCTTTCATTAATGGCATATTTAACACCAAATTCTGAATGATTTCTATGATAGCAGGATCAGACAAAGCACTTTTCAAATTCTTCATTTTTTTGTGTTTTTTCATTGCTTCAGGAAAAGGAATATTTACAAACTCTTCTCCAATTTCATTCAAAATAGTGTCCGTGTTGTTGTTTACAGGTAGATGACAGAAAGGAATGGATTCATCTACAATTTGTGGACCAAAAATGACAGGCTCGGCTTCAGGTGATGGCGTTGGACTCGCTGCAGGTGCGGTGCTCCCCCTGTCAGGAGCTAACTGTGATGCGGTTGCAGGCGTCTCCAACGCTGGTCGGTCTCCACCGAGGTTGCAGCTATCTTTTTGTATTTTTCTGTTTTCTTCCTTTTTTTGTGATTTTCTGGATGATGGTGTTGCTCCCAAAATGCTTGTTGGCCCTGGTGTTGGCTGGACTGACGATTCCCCGTCAGATGCAATGTGCTTTCCTTTCACCGTCGCCGATGGCTGGAGTGTCCTACCGCTCCTGAGAGTAACAGCGTTAGATAAAAAACAATTAAGTTCACCTGATTCGGGTTGGACACTGCCGGCTACCTGCTCCTTGCGTCGGAAATTGTTAGGATTGGCTTCAACCTGGGCTGGTATGACGGTTTTGGCCACCGTCAGGTCGTCGATCTTCTGGTTCATCTCAGCCATGTTCTTCATCAACTGCTCCAAACAGGCCAGGGCCGGATTGACCGGCACGATCTCAGAAGATTCCCCTTGCTGGGGTCTAGACTGCTGATATGGCGGTTGAGATTGTGACTGGTATCCTTGTGCAAATTGTTGAGGCGGGGGGTTAGAGGAGTGCTGCGATTGGTGTTGATTGTATTGTGCAGCCGGTTGCTGGTGATACCCTTGTCCACGATATCCGGACTGCTGAGGCCCATGTTGGTAATTCTGCCTCCACGTGTTTCCATGCGAGGGAGGCTGGTACTGGTAGGGCTGCTGGAATGGTCTTCCACCCTGGTGTTGCTGCTGGAAGGGCATGTTGCCCATGTTCTGACCCTGAGAGTGTCCCTGAGGACGGGTCAGCTGCGCTTCGTTGTTCCAGACGCCATTGATCTCCTGGATCAGCGGCGGGGGTGGAGAGAACTGCTCGGAGTAAGCGGGCTGGTGCTCGGGTTGATATACAACCATCTGTGTCGGAGGCTGCGGTTGCTGCTCCGGGACCTGCACGTAGTATACGTGCTGGACTGGCTGGGGCTGCGGTGGAGTCGGCTGAGGATTTTGCTGCATTGTAGGCTCCTTCTTCTCAGCGTTCGGCTCGGCAGAGGTGGACACAGCGTTGCACATGTTTGCATTCAGTGCTCGGACGAGCTGCTCCAGCTGCTGGGAAATCTGGTCGAGCTTCTCTAGACCTTGGGTCCTCTTCTCTATAACTGCCAGTTTTTCGAGGTCCTGCGACCTCTTCTCGATGATGTCCACTTTGGACAAGTGGCTCCCGATGATACTCAAGTTGGAGCTTTCATCTTTGTCCTCAGTGTGAGAAGCCATGTTAACTGGCTTGCTGATGGCGGTCGGTGGCTTCATGTAGACCCGGGACGAGGATTGGGTGGCTTCTCCCTCAGCCATTTCTTCAAAGACATTCCACACGACATCCTCGTCCTTGTTAAAATGTGAACCGCCGCAAGCTGCATCCACGAGCTTTTGGCTCTCAAATGATAGCCCCCCAAAGAAGTGTTGCACGAGACTGGTCTTGGGTATTTCATGGTGGGGGCACTTCTCCTGTAGATCCTTGAATCTCTCCCACGCTTCATGGATCGTCTCGTGGGGCTGCTGGCAGAAACTGGAGATCCGGGCACGCATCTGGTTTAATCTCCCCAGAGGATAAAATTTATGGAGGAAAGCAGATTTCAGTTCCTCCCAGGTGGTGACGACCTTCCCGAGATGATCGACCCAGTAAAGGACCTTGTCTTGAAGGCTGAAAGAGAATGCGGTCATCTTGATCACATCCAGGGGAACTCCGGGGTAGTGAGCAGTGGAGCAGATGCGGTTGAACTTCTTGAGGAAAATATATGGCTCCTCAGTGGTATTTCCATGAAAGGTGGGAAGCAATGACAGAAACTGTGGCTTTAGCTCGAAGTGAGCATGCATTCGTGGAATTTGAATCCACTCAGTGATGCGCCCTGCTCCTGGGTTGTATGTCTGTTTGAGTATGGGCTTGGGCTGCGGTGGATCTTCTTCTGCTGCTTCAAAGTCTGGTCCCACTGAGAACTCATCATTGATTTAAAGTTCGGCTCCTCCTCTTGTCGGCCATCTCTCGCATCGGCCCTCCTCCTTAGATCATTTAGCATGTCCTGAAAGGCATTCTGGGCCAAAGCCTGATTGGTCAACTGCTGCTGAATGGCTTGAATAGAAGCTAGCAGTTGACTGTTGACCTCGCCCTGCGTAGTATATTGCCCTTCTGCGGCATTCTCTTCAGGCTCTTGCTGGGGCTGTGGTCCTTTTCCCCTTCCTCCTACCATTTCTATTTCTGCTGGGTTGACTGGCTCGAGCTCTGAGTCTGCACATAGTAGAATGCCTCGATCAGTCTGAATTGCAGCACCAGATAGAGAGATGCGGTCTGTGTCAAGGTCGACACAGAACTTTGTTAAGGATGGCGATGTGTAAGGAGTGAAATCAATGGCCATCCAAAACGGACAGAGTTCGGGACGAGAGTGGTCCCGGTTTATTGAAGAAGGCAGGGAGTCTGGAGGTCGGTTCATAGGGTTTGAACCGGTGTCTCGGGAATCGCCCTGAATTATTAAAGAGGGCGAACGAATGGAGCCGATGTGGGTGCCGACAGAGCCTCGACTAAACTGTCCATTCGTCGCCATCTCGAAGATCAAGAGGAAGATCGATGTGGATGAAAGATACGGGGGTCAACAAGGAACAAAAGGAATGTAAAACAGTAGAAGGCTCACAATGAGCGAGGGTCAACTGGAGGGGAAATAAAATTGCGCAACAGCGCGAGGTTTTTGATCTTGACCTAAATACGATTAGCAATCAAACACAAGACAAGGGAGTTCACCAACTCAACGCGTGAAGCCGTGAAGGTTCGGCTTTTATCTTTGTAATTTTTATCTTGTTTTCAGGAATTTATCTTTCAACGAGTCCTTAGAGCGCTACGCCTATAGGAGCGAGAGTACTGCCGGAAAAGTATTCCCGTACTTGTCCTCCTCCTGTGTAACCTGTAACTTGCGCTTTTTAAGGTCCTTGTAACCCTTCCTGGATTCCTACTCAGCCAAAGAAATAGAGGGAGGAAGCCGATAGGCGAAACCGATACTTCGGATCTCGCTCGCAACGGAATCACCCGTGAGCGTGCAAGATCCTACTCGGATGCAGCCGGTGAGACAGACACCCCCGTGAAGGCGTGGCCTATGCTCGGTACTTCGGACAAGATCGGCGCTCACACAATAGTGAGTCACCACTGGCGACCAAGCCCTACTCGACTACGTACGATAGTAGCGCCAATACTTCGGATATCCAGGCGATACACAAGGCAGCCACAAGTTGGGTTTTGGGCTCTAATCCTTACGAACGCTCAACTCACTTGGAAGGAGACCTTCCCATGCAACCTGAAAACAAAGGAGGGTGTTACTCTCCCCAATCAATGAGTCCAATTACCAATTTTTATTTAGGTCAAAGTTTTCTTAGCAGTCCCTTTTTTAATTTTTTTGTGTTATCGCTTCTTTTGAGTAGATTCAAACAAGCGCCTAATGATTTTGTATTTTCTTTATCCTAAGGTATCCAAAATCAGAGGGAGAAAAGAGTCGGGAAAAGCCAATGCAAGTCGGCACCAAGATGGAAATCTCACCTTTGTGCCTATATGATGAATGCAAAGTAAGAAGACTTATAGTGAATCCCAGCTCTCTCCATGCGGGATGCAAGGCAGAAATTTATAAACCTAATCTATATGCCGGTTATGCAATGCGGAAATCGCCCTAAAACAGGCAACTGCTAGCGTGAAGAACCACGAGTTAACCGCTAACTCCCAATCCTAGTGTCCGGTCTAGGCTCACTCCTCCTCTGCTCAACACATTTGAGTTAGGAGAAAGCGCTTGTGTGGAGTGAGCTCGCGGCGCGCGGATCGAGAGCCAATGGTTAACTACTTAATTAATCTAAGTCCAAATACGAACTATAGGAGCATGCAAGAATTATTAGGGTGTTTGGACCTAGGTTACTCGAATCAAGCATGACCTAATTCTAAGAGCTCAATCCACAAAAGAAATGAAAAAGAAAACAAAATCGAAAAATGACGGTCGAGAAAACACGAAGAAAAGCCGCGGTGAGCCCCCGGGTGAACAAACACCCGGAAATTAGGCCCGAAGTGTTCAAGTCTCTGAGTCCTGTATTATTACAAATTAATCAAATACTCTCTCTCACAAAAATAAAGCAACTCTCTCTCTCTCTAGTTCTCCTGCTCTCTCCTACCGGCTAGGGTAGAATAGCCGACTCCTCCTCCCAAGGCTGCTCAGGATCCCCTAGGCGATCCTCCTCGGTCGGCGGTCCCTCGCAAGAAAACAAAAGAGATGTCAGACAATTCAAAATAAATAATACACAAAATACAAGTAAGCAAAAATGGCTAAGTGACTAGAAAGACCCAAAGATACTCTACAAGCCGATGCTCCCCGGCAACGGCGCCATTTGAAAAGCGAGAATGCGAGAGCCGCTAAATAGCGGTCTGACAAGTCAGACTCACTGTCGCTGATGCGACTGCTCAAACTTCCTCGGTCTTCAACAATTAACCCACACAATCAATCAGAGAATGAACAACAAGGATTAAAATTTATTATACCCTACTAAAGATGTACAATGGCAAGTAAGTAGGGGTCGAACTCAAGAAGCAAAGGTGTAAAGCACGGATAAAAATCCAAACCTAGGTCTAACAAGCTACTTAGCCAATCTAAAATTTTTGTGGGTTTTTTATTTTTATATATTTTTTAATTAATTTTTAGTTTTATATTTTTGTATTTTGATTTTTAATTTACTGATTTTTTTATTTTATATTTTATATTTTTTATATATTTTCTTTTTTAATTTTGGAAAATAAAAGCAATGTAATAAAAGGGAAACTAAAGTATTTATAAAAATAGATAAAAATACTCAAAAATAAGGAAATAAAGTCTTTTTGGTCTTTTTATACTTTTTTACTGTTTTTGTGATTTTTGGGTACTTTTTAGAATGTTTTTGGTATTTTTAATTATCAAAATAAAGAAGAACAGTGAATAAAATGCAAGGCTGAAACTAAAATGGGGAAATAAAATAATAAACAGTAGCAAAAATTCCCCAACTTAATTTTCTGTGAACGATAATGAAACCAAGAAAATTTAGGAAAAGAAAACACTATTTTTGGATTTTTTATGGATTTTATAAATTTTTATGAAGGTTTTTAGAGTTTTGCAATTTTTAGGAGTTTGGTTTTGTATTTTTTAATGATTTTTTGCTGGGAGTTAAAACTAACTAAAAGACACAAAATATATTTTTTTGGGATTTTTCTGAAGTGTTTTTATATTTTTTAGTGATTTTCTAATGCAAACAGTGCTGAAAATAGGTGTTTTTGAATTTTATAAATAATAAAATGTAATATTTATGAAAAATAAAAATAGGCCGTTAAACTACACTACAGCAGGAAACTACTTTGATTTTTGGGGATTTTTTGGTGTTTTGTAGACGCAAGCAAAAATTACTAGAAGCAAAAAGAAACTACACACTTGCAGGGGCTTTTATGGAAATATGGCGAAGTTAAAGGGCTTAATAGCAATTTTCCAGCAACTTTATAACACAGTAAAGAATGGTCTGGACCAACAGCAAATGCACAACAAAATGCCAGAGGTATTATGCAAAAATGCCAAGGTCTCACGCACACAGCGCGTGACCTGGCAAGGGCTTTTTCGTAATGCTCAAATGTTCAGGGGTCCAAACACAAATTTCACAGAAAATTAATACTGCAAGTGAATGTTTTAGAATTAACACGAAATAGACAAAAGTTCCGGGAGCCACCTACAAAAATGCCACAGCCACGTGCGACGCACGCGCCTGGCGGGGGCTTTAAAATAATTACATAAACATCCGGGGGCTGTGTTGCAAATGTTTCAAAGATTTTGCACAGCAGACAAAAGTTTTAAACTAAACCAATGAATCCAAAAATTGCTGGGGTTAGTTCGCAATTTACCCAATCAAAAGGGGGGGCATCCAACGGTTGTACGCATGTCACTTACGCCACGTGGCGATCACCCAGAGCCCGATGCCCCTTCACCTTCGAGGGCCAAGATTAGATCTGCCCCTTGAGATCTGACGGCTGGGGGGGGCAAGATCGAACGCTCACTGCTTCTCGCCAAGAACAGGCCGAGATCGAACGGTGGCTGGGTGATGTCTAAGAACAGGAAGAACAGCCGGCGGCTATGAGCTTTCCCGGCTCCCCCTCCTCTCCTCCGACGACGATGAAGGCTGCAAAAATGCCCACGAGATCCCTGGAAGCTTCTCCTATCGATCGGCAACTCCAAAATGGCGGTTAGACCGCCTGAGCTCCCGCACCGTGCTGAGGAAGGGAGCCAGCCCCAGGAACTTCGGCTGCCACAAAAATCGACCCCAGGAGGGGGTCCTAGCCTCCAGGACCTGCAAGTAAACGGATGATGAAGCTGGGGGCAAAGTGCCCCAACTTCGTGGCGTGCTTCTCAAGGTGAACAGACGTATGGACGGTCAATACGGCCGGCGAAACTCGATGCCGGCCGCAGTTGATTCGGGGTGAAATGATGGCTACGGGGCAACGTTCTTGACGAGGGAACAATCAAAGTGGCCTTTTTGACAGTAGAACACTTGAGAAAAGGAAGAAAAAGGGAGAAAGAAGGACCTCACCTGTGTGCGCACAAGGTGCCCTCCGGCGAGGACTCCGGCAAGGGGATCTACTCGATTCAACACCTCGTCGCCCCGTTTAATCGCCCACCAAGCTCCTGCTGTCACCACGAGTCTGGTCGAGGGCCTAGGTTAGGGTTTTGGAGGTGGAAGAGTGACCAAATCGAAATGGGACTTTTTGGGTCGCTTTTGAAAGATGGTCGACGGGGCTCATTGATCGAGGGATATCTCGCAAATCAACGACCCGAAGGTCGAAAAAACGCATGGGCATGTATGCCCGATCTACGAGGAATAAAAGTTGTTCAGGAGCCATCACGAGATTATGCAAGGAGGAGTCTCGAAAAATCCGCGAATACAAGACAAAAACCTTGTCTGACACAGTCCAGAGGGTGGTCAGACAGTTGACCCGTGGTCAACTGTCCAGACCTCCTGATTGGTCCACGTGGACCAATCAGGAAAAAAAACTCTAAAAAAATCATTTAAAAATAGTAAATAACATTATTTTATTTAGGTTATAAAATAAAAAGTGCTTATAAATTTATGTAGTATTTTATTATTATTTTTAATTATTTTTATGAAGTATATTTTTACATGTTTGCATTTATACCCTTATAGGTATCTATATCTATGTATTTAAGTATTCTATTTTTATTTAGATATTTGTAAGTTATTTATTTTTGGTTATGATTTTCTAAAATTATAAAATACTTGTATACACGCAAATATATTTTTATTTTAATTTTCTGATACATTTTATACACTTAATAAAATGAAAGTGTTATTTGTACAGGTATAGATACATGTATTATACCTATGCATTATAATATATACAAGTATTTTTATTTGGGTTTGATTTATGCTTTTATTCTGATTTTAATGTACATAATTATTATAAGTATTATTTACAACATTATAAAAATATAAAATTATAAAAATAATAAATAAATAATAAATTGGATATTTTAATATGTACAAGTATACAATGAGGGTCCAAAAGTCAACTTTCAAACTGTAGCTCCGCCAAATGCGAAACCACCGCCATTAATTAGCTTATTTTCTTCTATATACAATTAAAGGTGAGTTTGATGCATTTGGAGTTTCCGTTTGTGAGATACGGGTCTGGGAAGTTAGCATTCTGGATTTTTATTCAGATCATAACTTTTTATCTGTACATTATTTTTCTGTGAAATCAATTTTTTATTTTTCTTTATAAAATTATCTACAACTTTCATGTACAAAGTTTCTTTATTTGATGTACAAAAAGTTGAACCAAAAATAGGTCCCAAAATGAATAAAGAATGAATATAATGTATAGGTATTTTATCTGTATTTTGGCCCTTATCTCCCCCTACTTTATTCCTTGTCAACCTATTCATCAAGATGCCTAGGTCTCGGGGTTTCGGGTCATAAAATATTTACAATATTTTATTCTTTTTCTTTTCTTTTCTTTATTCTATTATTTTGGCTTTAAAAACCGCATTTTATACAATATTTATACACATATGCATGAATGCTAAAATGTCTATATTAAGTCTATTTACACGCATTTACTAGGGTTTTTAAGGCCAAAATGATAGAATAAAGATGATGAAACGTGGATTCATCAGTCATCACCGCAAAATGGCCAAGCTTGCATGTGGCTAACACGTGCCTGGCGAGGACCTGAATGTAAAATGCAAAAACGTGGAAGGCACATACGCAAAAATTCCACAAAAGTTACAACGGATATTAGGAAATCTTGTACTAAACGTCAATCACCAAAGTAGCAAGGTTACTAAGCAAAAACGCCCAGGTCACGCGCACTGTGCACGTGACCTGGCGGGAACAGAAACACAATAATACAAAAGTGCCGGGGGGGTTTTAGTAAATTCTACAAACTACTTAAAACGCAAATGAAAGCTTACAGATCTTCGGAAAAATTACGCAAAAATCGTGGGGGCCTAGGCGCAAAACCCCCCACTAATCCACGTGGCTTGCATGGATGTTTCTTGGATGAGAGACGATCGGACGATGGAGTTTCCTTGGACGTAGACGGCTGCGATCAAAAGGGGAGGGGAGAGATGGACGGTGGCTGTAGCACGCCCCCTCCCCCGTTCTGTTCTTGCGCGGAACAGCTGGGCAGCGGCGGCACGCGGGCTTCTTCTCCGGCGAACTCGAGGCTCCCTCCAGATGGTTAAGCGGCGGCACTGGATACCTGCAAAAAGGGGTGAAGGGGGTCGCGGGCAAAATGCCGCGACCCTCCTGTGGCAAAAAGGGAATCTGTAGGCGGCGAATGGTGGAGACGAACTCGCCGGAGCTTGCTCCGGCGAGGTAGACGGGAAGGCAAAAGGGTAATTTTCTGGCGAAATGGAGTGTATCTAGTTGCTCCTACTGCTACCAGGATCGAAAATGCGTAAAAGACAAAGCGATAAAACGAACCTCGAGCCCTAGGAAGGTGAGATAAATACCTCACGGCCGTTGGCCGGAGATGGGGGTGGAGACGCCGCCTTGCCCCTTGTCCGAGCCTCCTTCGTCGGCTGGAGGGAGCCTATCACTCTCCCGGTCCGGAGCGCAACACCTGGGGGTTCAAACTCGAGTCAAAGGGGTTCAAAGGGAAAATGGGAGGTTTGGGTGGTTTTTGAAATATGGTGGAGAGGCGAGTTTCGAGGAGGAGTCGCGGGAGAGCCACGACGATCTGGGAAGATCTGATAGGTCGGCGGGCTAGGTGGATCTACAGGGAAGATTTTTGCAGAAGAAACTTTCGCGAAAAGATGAAAGGATTAGCCCCCAAAAATGTTAAAGACGGGTCAAAAACTTCCCTGACAATAGCTACAGGAGTAGGACCAGGGAGTTGACCCGAGGTCAACTCTCCTGGTCCCCTGGTTGGTCCACGTGGACCAACCAGGAAAAACTCCTGGAAAAAGATTAAAATTTATTTAAAAAATAGAAATAGGCCGAATTAAATAATACTTATAAAATAAAAAATATTCGTTATTTTATGTTGTATTTTATTATGATTTTTAATTTATTTTATGAAATATATTTTTATAAGTTACTTTTATACCCCTATATAGGTACATTATCTACATGTTTGATTATTTGATTTTTATTTAGGTATTTTTAATTTTATTATTTTTATTTATGATTTTCTAAAATTATAAAATACCTTTATATACACAAATATATTTTTATTTTATTTTTCTGATTTGTTTTATATATTTAATAAATTATATGAGTATATTGCATAGGTATGTATTTGAGTATTGTATCTACAAGTATTTTATTTTTATTTTTATTTTGGTTTTTATTCAATTTTAATGTACATAATTATTATAAGTATTATTTAAAACATTATAAAAATATAAAAAATAGAAAAATAATGAATAAAGAATAAATTTAATATTTTATTCGGTACACTATACAATGTGGGTCCAAAATTCAACTTTCAAAACGTAGCTCCGCCAAATGCAAAACCACCGCCATTGGATAGCTTATTTTTTTCTATATACAATTAAAGGTGAGTATGCTGCATTTGGAGTTTTCATTTGTGAGATACGGGTCTGGGAAGTTGGGATTCTGGATTTTTATTCAGACCATAACTTTTTATTTGTACATTATTTTTCCGTGAAATCAATTTTGTATTTTTCTTTATAAAATTATCTACAACTTTCATGTACAAAGTTTCTTTATTTGATGAATAAAAAGTGGAACCAAAAATAGGTCCCAAAATGAATAAAGAATGAATTAATAAAAGGGATTTTATTGGTATTTTTGGCCCTTATCTCCCTCTACTTTATTCCTTGTCGACCTATTCATCAAGATGCCTAGGTCTCGGGGTTTCGGGTCATAAAATATTTACAATATTTTATTCGTTTTCTTTTCTTTTCTTTATTCTATAATTTTTTGCTTTAAAAACAGCATTTTATACAATATTTACACACATATGCATGAATGCTAAAATGCCTATATTAAGCCTATTTACACGCATTTACTAGGGTTTTTAAGGCCAAAATGATAGAATAAAGATGATGAAATGTGGATTCATCAGGGGGTCGAGGGGGAACAGGGTGGAGTCGAACTCGGGTTTGGAGAACGGGTCTTGGCTCTCGCGAACCAACCTAGATGAGCGGGCAGAAGTGCTGGGAAGCGGTGCAGCCAGAGGCTGCCTAAGAGACCTTCTGCCCATCATCTTGATCTGGCGAGTTGGGCGGATGAGATCTAGTAACAACAATGATCACAAGCAAACCCTTGATTCACCAACGCAACGCTAGCTGAAGATCATAAAGGCTCAGTCAATTATCTTGTCAAATTTATTAGGTGAGAAGTCAGGATAGCAGAGCGATTAACGTGACCTGTTGGGAATCCAATATTTTTCTCAACCGACTGTCCCATACAGAAAAGTCCGTAATCAGTCGAGAAAAAATCGGATATGGCTCTAGCCTAGGGTGCGGGTCACTCTCTCGTGCAAGCAAACCAGACAAGGAGGGGGTTGCTCTCCCCAAGACAAATTTTTCAGTGAGCATCTTTTAGGGTCAATAGAGTTAACCAGTCCCAATTTTATGGTTCAATTTTTTTGGGTATTTTTCAATAAAAAGCAAAATACCTAACGAATTTTTCGGTTCTCCTGGTTATTAAATCCAAAAAAATCAGGGGGGAGAAGTCAAAAAGCCGATGCGCGAGAAAATCAATGATGCATGCAGAGTAAGAGATGTGTACCTGACTCCAGCAGTCTACATGCAAAATGATCCGCGCAAAATTTAAAGACTGAAATAAACTACCTAAATGATGCAGGCGGAAATCCGAGCCCTAAGCTACAGTTCTACTCGAAAGGACGTCTAGTCGACCACCAGCCTCCAATCCAAGAGTCCGGTCTCGGTCCACCCCTCCTCCTCTCGACAAATCGAGTTCAGGAACAGTGCTTGGCAAGGTGGGTTGTGGCACGTAGGCTCGAAGGTAGTGGATCGACTATTTTATTAATCTTTTTATTATTGGTCCAATTACCGATCTATAGGTACAGGCAGATTTGTTAGGGTGTTTGGATCCTATTTATTACGTCACAGTCAAGCAGAAAATCCTAAGGCTAGGGGCTCGAAAATCGTGAGAAACCGAATAGGCAGAAAAGAAATCAAAACCGCAAAAAAGCCGCGTAAAAATAGAGAAAGCCGAGGGGTCCCCCGAGCACATCGGTGCTCGGCGAAATAGACCCCGAGAGTCTAAGAAGAGTCCAAGTGTCCTGTTGTCCTGTATTATTACAATTATCCAAATAATGTGGGAAATAAAATCTAAGCTACTCTAATCTAAGCTCCCGCACTCGGCTGTCTCCTCGCGCTCTCCTACGGCTCCGTGCAGAAGGGAGCTGCCTCCGATGGCCGCAGTTGCGCCGACTCCTCGAAAGTCACCGCCTCGGTCCTCGGGCCCTTGTAAGAAAACAGAAGAGTGTCAAACTAGATAAAATAAGGCAAATAAAGCATATAAAATAAAATAAAAGGAAACAGGGTATATATGCAAAAAAATGAAAGTAAAAATAAACAAGCAAAAAAACAAAAACAAAAATAAAATAAAAGAAATAAAAATAAAATAAAAAAATGAAAGAAAAATAAAGCGCCGCGAAAAGCCGCGAAAAACAAAACAAAAATAAAAAGAAAAAGAAACCGACTACTAAACCGTGCTCCCCGGCAACGGCGCCATTCTGATGTGAGCAAATCCGACGGACTAAGGTAAAGGTGTCACTACGGTCGTTGTGACCTCAGTTACTCGGGACTCAAAGCTTAATCAAGAAAAAGATCAGACCACCAAATAAAGATCGAAACACGATAAAAAACGAAATAGCGGTCTCGCTATGATATTAACCTGGTATAGCACCCAGGGTCGAACTCGAGGAGCATGAAATGGCCTCGCGGCCTATGAAGTAGTCTAAAAACAAAGAAAAATCAAAACAAATTATTTTTGGTGGATTTTTAATATTTTTGTATTTTTTTTGGATTTTTAATTATGAAGAAAAATAATAAAACAAGGAAAACACACAACTTCAAGCAATTATTTAATTAGTCAAAAATGCTCTAAAAATTCAAACAAAAATATTTTTAGAATTTTTATATTTGTTTACTATTTTTGGTGAATTTTTGAGAATTTTCTGATTTTTATAGAATTTTATAAAAATGAAATAAGGCAAAAACAAAAGAAGGTTTTCCAGTCAGGCTTGGAGGACCAAAATAAAATATATAATGGTCCTAAAATAGCCTGGAGTATTTTTCTTGAAAATATATAAAAAAAGAAAAAATCAGGGAAAGATTTTATTATTTTTGGTATTTTCTATTATTTATTAGAATTTTTATAAGTCTTTCAAGGTTTTTTTAATTTTTAAGCTTTTTATGAATCCAAAAATGACCAAAAGTGGTCAGAAAATCAAGCACACCAAAACAAACAAAATCTATTTTTTTGTAATTTTTAAAGGGGTTTTTATATTTTTTGTGAATTTTAAATCTGGACAGGTAGAAAATTAAAGGTTTTTGAATTTTTAAAAAAAACTAAAAGGGCTAAAAAAATTTTCCAAAAATTAGTGAAAATTCTACACAGTGGCAGGAGCCACGTGTTAAATTTTCACTTAATTTGGATTAGATTTGATATTTTATTTAATACAAACAAGATCCCACAGTACATAGAGACTTGTTTGTAATAGAAATATGTTATGGGGGTCTAAAAGTAACAAAAACAGAAACTTGGGGGCCCTGGTGCAAAAGTTCCAAGTTTGCACGCGCAAGGCACGTGTACTGGGCACACAGGGACCCAAATGCAAATAACTTAAGTCCTCAGACTTATTAGCAACAGGTGCTAAAAGTCCAGGGGCTAAGTTGTAAAAAGCCCAACAAATTCAACACATGTTGAAATAAATCATTCACAGGGGCATAAGTGCAAATATCAAAACATGTATTTCAATCAGTAACGCATAAGAACTACAGGCCCATATATTGCAAAATCACCAAAACATCACGTGACGATGCACGTGTCCATCATGTACAGGGGTAGAAATGCAAATAAAATAAATAATAGGGTCCTCTATGCAATTTTACCAAAATAAAATGAACTACGGAAAATATTTACATGACTAAATGCGAAAATAAAACAGAAGGGGGCCTAAGTGATATTACCCCTATTTATCCAAGGGCTGGGATGGCGCCACGTGGCTGATCTGACGGCTACGGGTAGCGGGCGCCTCCTCTATTAAACCTCGCTCGGATCTGACGGCGGCGAGGGAGCCACGTGGATGATCTGACGCTCTAGAATCGAGGGCGCCTCTCCACTGCAACGGGCGGTCCTGATCAGCTCCCCAAATAGATCAACGGTGTCGGCTGCTCCTCAAATGAACGGCGTGGATCACAACAGGAGCGGGAGGTCGATCGGACGGCTGGGAAGGATCCTGGAAGAACAGGTGGCCGACGAACTTCGCCGGCCCAGAACTCGTGCGGTGGACCTCCCCTGTTGCTGCTAAGATGCAGAAGAGCTCCGCCGTGACGTCCCGCAGCTGATGCTGGTCTCCGATGAGGCCGGGAACATCGGAGACGCTCCGACGACGGTGGTGGCTTGAAGCTCCTGTGCTCGAACGTGAAGACCTTCAGATGAGGCTCTTCTGACCTGAAAAGTAGCACAACAAGCTCCTGGGTCGAGGGCAAAGTGCCTCAACCCGGTTAGAGGCGAGGTGGGTGATTGGTGAGGCGAGATGGTCGATCTCCGGTGAAGCGACGGCGGTGAAGACCGAAGTCCCCGCTCCGGGGTGAGTCGGGGGGTGTGAGTGGGTGTAGAAGGTGCGAAGAAGGCTCGTAAGTGTGAGGGTCGAGTCCAATGGTCGAAAGGGGGACTGATATGGTCGGAATCGATGGTCGAAGGCGAACGGGGGATTTGGGCGTAAATGGAAATTCGAGAAAAAGAGAAAGAACTAGGCTTACCAGATGGTTGACGTCGACTGTGGAAGGGCTTCCGAAACTCCTGGTCTTTGCCTCGAGGGTCGTCGATGCCTGAGGCTCGAGCGCTGCTCCTCGGCGACGCACGGTGGCGCTAGGTCGCCGGATCAATGGCTGGGGCACCTCCTCCTCACTACGACACCACCCTCAGCAAGTTGTCACTCAGGCGAAGGTAGTGGAGGTCCTGGGATGGAAGGGTGGAGCCAAAGATAGCTGGAATCGTGCGGCTGAGCTGAGACTAAATAGTCCTAGGGGTCCGAGAAGATGGGGTCGGGCATGGAAATCAGAGCTCGGACCCCGAGGAGAAACCACCGGGCGTGGATCTCGGATGATCAGGGAATGATTAGGAACTGGGGTTTGCGGATTTGGAGTTCGGATCGAGGTGCAATAATTAGGAGAACTCGGGTCGGGCGATAAGATCCGCGGGCTAGTGGTCCAAGGGGGGGAGTTGACTGGGGGGTCAACATCCCCCGTGGACCAATGGGATGCGGTAACGTCATAAATAATTGGAAATTTAATATAATATAGTAAATGGCCGAATTAGGAAAAAGTTAAAACATGAAAAATGTTTATTTATTTATAAACTATTTTTTTGTGATTTTTATTTATTTTTCTTGAAGTAAAAATTAGGTATTTACAATATAGTATATTATATATAGGTATATACACTATACATTTTTAATTTTTAATTTTTAATTATTTATATTTGTACATTTTATTCCACTTTTGTATTTTATTTATTTATAGAATAAAATTTGGAATAATTTGGTATTTTTATTTTATTTTTATTTTTTATTTTCTAGGGTTGAATAAATACTTATATATACATATATACAAGGTATATATATAAGGATGGTTTTGATTTTTATTTTTATTTCTTTTTATTTTATTTTTGTTTTTATGATTTTTATTTTATTTATTTACATTATGGAATAAGGAATATTTAAAAATTTTTGTGGAATTTTATTTATTTATTTACAAAGGAAAATAAATAGAAGAGTGGTGCTATGTGAAGGATATGGAGAGATCCTCAAGCGCATCACAAAAGCGTGAGCGTCGTATCGGATACGATGAAGAACGACTAGTCGTACTAGTTGTTCGGTGCAGTGGAATTTAAAAAATTTTATTCGATGAAACCACATGATCCAAGAACAATTCTCGGATCGTTTCATCTATAACCACAACAAGTATAATGCAATACCTCTTGAATCGTGGTTGATCGAATCTCCAAGAGAAGAGACCTCCTGGCTCAAGTCCGATCGTCGGAGAGATCGCTTACGAGCGCAGGGATGAACCGCGTAGTCCTCGCAGTCCAAGAAGTTGATCCAAGTCTCAATCCATGTGACATATAAAATCAATGGATGCGATTGATTTATGTCAATCCAATGGTCAAGATTGTTGTTGGTAAAAACCAACAACTTATGATTTAATTTGATAAAAATATATTTGATAAATCAAATAAATATTAATACCATATTAAATCAATCAAATAAGGAGAGAGGAATCAAGGGAGATCAACCTTCCTCTTTGGAAGGGGGGGACGGCCACCAATTTCACAAGGAAATTGGTGCCGCCCCCTCCTTTCCAAAAGGGAGGGCAATCTCATGGTAATCCATGAGATTGAACATCTCCTTGATTTTCTCTCTACTTATTTTCCAACAACAATTTGTTGGTATTTTAATTCACCAAAATAATTCTCAATTAATTTTGGGAATATTGCAATCATGACATTGGAATATTGTGAATCATATTCACAACCCAAAACAAAATGTAATTTACATTTTCAATTAATTACACAATGTGTATCCAATACACATTAATAATTAATCTACTAATATAAATTATATTTGACTCTCTCTAATATATTATAAATCACATTTATAACATATTATGAATAATTAGATATTACTATCCACATTATTCTTATCCATAATAATTAAATCACATTTAATTATATTGGATAATTCTTCATACATCATGATAATTAAATCACATTTAATTATCAACTTCTCTTTGCTTAGATCTTATGGAATTGTTCTTAAACCATTTAAGAACAATGCTATTTCTCCTCAGATACTTGGAGATAAGGACAGGGCGATTGTATTGTTCCACGTATAGTGACTTGGATATTGAAATCACATCTCAAGATCCCATGGACCTCTCATAGATGCTTGATTAAATCAAGACCGTATACCTAATCTTCTCATTGCATCTGAATCTCATTCAGATCAATGTCCAGTAAATGGACTAAGATTAGAACACTTCTCTGATGTGAGGAGTCACTAAAATCCAGACATGTTTCATCACTCCCTCGGAATGGAAGTGTCATGGTTATACAATCGTTTATGATCAAATCACCCTTCAGGTATTCCCAATACCTGCACATCCTGCATACTGGAAGACTCATGATCATCATGAAGATATAGATCACTTTTATACTGTCATCTTCATAGTAGATCATTAAGTTTCTCAATCTTGGTCCTTGGGATATGGTACAGATCATATGCTTTCACAAAGCATATATCTTACCTTCAAATTCATATCATGCTTCTAAAGCATGATGACCATGCATGGAATTTGGTCAACCCCAATACCTCATGAGTGAGCTCATGTCTCCCGGTTCACAAGTGAACCTGTATGATCCCTTTGAGAGATCATATTTCTCATATGCCCTTACATGCACACCAGCTCGCCGGTGTATAGACCTTGATTAGGTCATCAACCTATTGGTCTGCCAAATGTACATGCTTAGACATATAGTAATATATATGTCTCTGGTCAGAGGATGTTTGCCTGTGATGTGACAGTATTCATCATAGGTCTTTGGTTATCTCGATCTCGTTAAGTCAACTCATTGACTCAACTAATCCGATACCTCCGAATCAATATTCCTATGCAGAGGACCTGCATCAAGAGGTCGATCGGATATCAATCTAACGAGATGGGATTGCCATCTCCCACTCAGACTGGAGATCACTACTTGTTAATCATTGATGATGCTTGATGAGTCCTCTATCTAACTCCTTAGATATTCATCCAAGCATCAGCCTCTATGATTCAATCATTGAATCAACAGCTGCATGATTATCAAGTTGGCCATGGTACATAACCCTTATTGTGCAGAGGGACCTTATAGTGCATTCATTCATTCAATATCAGAAAGGGAGTGAAAACAAAATCAATAACTTTTATTGATAAATCATTTATTACAATAACATTTATTGTAGGAATGGTTCGCCTCGGGCTCACATTGCTAACAATCTCCCACTAGCCCTCAGAACCATTCAGGAACAACCCTTAAACCCATACTCATTACATGCTGGTTAAAAACCTTCTGTGTTAGAGGTTTGGTAAGAGGATCAGCAACGTTGTCGGCGGAGGCCACCTTGGTGATGATGATGTCACCACGCTTTTGAATCTCCCGAATGATGTGGTATTTCCTTTCTACGTGCTTGCTCTTCTGATGCCATCTGGGTTCCTTCGCCTGGGCAATGGCTCCCGTGTTATCACAGAGTAGCGGGATGGGAGTATCAGAGGAAACTACGCCAAGCTCCTGGACGAACTTGCGCAACCACACTGCCTCCTTTGCAGCATCCGATGCGGCAATGAATTCGGCTTCTGTTGTTGAATCTGTTGTAGTGTCCTGCTTCTTTCTTCTCCAGCTCACAGCACCACCGTTCAACAGGATCACAAACCCTGATGTCGACTTTCGATCATCAATATCCGATTGGAAGTCAGAATCTGTATATCCCAAGACTTGGAGATCACCATCTCCATAGACCAAGATGTAATCTTGCGTCCGTCTTAGATATTTAAATATGTTCTTTACTGCATTCCAGTGTTGTTCTCCATAGCAGGATTGGTAACGGCTTACCACTCCCACTGCATGGTAGATGTCTGGCCTAGTACACATCATGGCATACATTAAGCTTCCTACTGCTGATGCATAAGGGCATCCAGCCATGGCTTTCTTTTCCTCAACAGTTTGAGGAGTCATTCCTTTAGACAGGTAGATACCATGTCTTAAGGGTAGGAATCCTTTCTTGGAACTATCCATACGGAATCGTTCAAGAATCTTCTTAACGTATCCATGTTGTGACAATCCCAATATCCTCTTCTCTCGGTTTCTGAACAACTTCAGACCCAAGATGTAAGAGGCTTCTCCAAGATCTTTCATCTCAAAGGTATGGGACAGCCAAATCTTTACACTGGTCATCATCCCTGTATCATTCCCAATGATAAGGATGTCATCTACATAAAGCACGATGAACACAATGGCGCTCCCACTAAGCTTCTTGTATACACAAGGTTCATCAGGATTCTGTACAAAATCATAACTCTTTATGGTTTCGTCAAATCTGATGTTCTAGCTACGAGAAGCTTGCTTGAGCCCATAGGTGGATTTCTTCAGCTTGCATACTTTGCCATCCTCAGTCATGAAGCCCTGGGGCTGCTCCATGTAGATATCCTCCTCGAGGTATCCATTGAGGAAAGCAGTCTTGACGTCCATCTGCCAGATGTCATAGTCAAGATATGCAGCTATAGCCAGCAATGCCCTAATGGATTTAAGCATAGCCACAGGAGAGAATGTCTCATCGTAGTCGATGCCTTCTCTCTGTGTGTAGCCCTTGGCTACGAGCCGTGCCTTGAAAGTCTCTACTTTCCCATCAGGTCCCCTCTTTCTCTTGAAGATCCATTTGCACCCAATGGGTTTTACCCCTTTAGGTGGATCCTCTAGGGTCCATACACCATTCTTATGCATGGAGTCAATTTCTGACTTCATTCCTAGCATCCATCTATCCATGTCATGATCCGCGAGTGCTTCATCAAATGAAGTAGGATCATTGTCAGTTTCACTTGACACATGGAATCCATACCTTTCAGGTGGTGCAACCACCCTCGAACTCTTTCGAAGAGGTATGGGTGTTTCATCTTTATTTACTTCTTCAGTTTCTGGTTCAGGAAGCTCAGAGTCCTCAAGGGACTCAATGAGTTCCTCTACTTCACTTTTGTCTTGACCTTTAAGGAAATCATCCTCCAGAAATTTCACATCTCTAGAGACAAAAATCTTTTGGGTCTCAGGGTCATAGAGTTGGTATCCAATACCATCTTTAACATACCCAATGAAGTAGCACTCACGAGAGCGAGATTCTAACTTACTTGCATCCACATTCTTTGCATGGACCAAGCAACCCCAAACCCTCAAGTGATTAACACTAGGTTTGGTTCCGTACCAGAGCTCATCAGGAGTCTTAGGTACAGATTTGCTAGGAATCTTATTCAGGATATATATTGCAGTCTCTACTGCATATCCCCAGAAACTAAGTGGTAAATGTGCTTTGCTCATCATTGAACGAACCATATCCATGATGGTTCTGTTGCGTCTTTCAGCAACACCATTAAGTTGGGGAGTTCTAGGAGGAGTGAGATTTGAAATAATTCCATTCTCTTTAAGGTATTCCTTAAATTCATCTGACAGGTACTCGCCACCTCGATCAGATCGAATTCGTTTAATCTTCCTATCGGTTTGGTTCTCAACCAAGACCTTGAACTCTTTGAACTTTTCAAAGGTTTCAGACTTATGACGTAATAGGAAGATAAACCCATATCGCGAATGGTCATCAATAAACGTCAAATAATATCGATATCCATTTCGAGTTGCGGTACTGAAGGGACCGCATACATCAGTAAGTATTAGGTCAATAATACCTTCACATCTTGTAACCTTGTTACGGAAAGGCATCCTAGTCATTTTACCTCGAATACAATGTTCACAGGTAGGTAAAAACTGAACCTGTAGAAAATCCAAAGGTCCATCCTTTTATCAATCTATTGATCCTATCAACAGATAAATGACCAAGCCTTTGATGCCAAATCATGTTTGAATGATTTATTTTACTCCTGGATCTTTTAGGGTTTTTATTAGTGGCTGTAACATTCATGACATGCTCATTAATGCACAATTCATAGAGTCCTCCAGAAGTCAAAATACCCTCTGCAATATATTTATCATAATGATTTATGACTAATTTATTACAAAATAGGAATGAATATCCACTTCTAACTAGCTTAGATACAGATATTAAATTCCTTTTGACTTCAGGTACATAAAGACACTCTTTAAGTACTAGGACTCTTCCACTAGATAATGATAGTCGGCAAGTCCCGACGGCGACTGCTGCAACACTTGTATCAGATCCCATCTGGATGACTATCTCCCCTTCTTCAAGTTTTCTAATTTCCTGAAATAAATGCAACAAATTGCATACATGAACAGAAGCACCAGAATCAACAACCCAACTTCCTTCTCGTCCAACGAGAAAACTGGTTTCAATGATAAAAGTAGATTTCATACCTGCTGGGGCTTTACCTTTGTCGATCGACTTCAGGTAATCCGGGCAATTACGCCTCCAGTGCCCTGGCTTCTTGTAGTGGTGACAGACGTCGGTTTTCTTTGACGCCATAAGAGTAGATGCATTGGAAGATGAGCCAACACTTTGTCCCTTCTTCTTTCTCTTCTGGGCCGGGCCCTTCCGAGAACCTTGCTTCCGACCGCGCTTCCCTTTGGCCTGTGGAACCATTGCAGTGCCAGTGGGACCATCTTTCTTCATTACGTCTTTTGCAGACTTTAATGCAGCAAGAAGCCCAGCATTTGTCAGTTCCAGCTTATTCATGTGGAATGACACCACAAAGTTATTGAAAGATTTGGGCAATGACAGCAGAATGAAATCGGATTGCATGTCTGCATCCATCGTCGCCCCCAGAGTCTCAAGCTCCGACAAGTACCCAAACATTTTGAGTATATGTTCACGGACCGAAGTCCCTTCCTGCATCTTGCAGCGAACCAGTTCTTTCATAACATTGTACCTCTGGGTGCGGTTAATGTCACCAAACATATCCTTTAGATTCTGCATGATATCCTGGCAAGTACTCATCTCCACATGTTGTTTCTGAAGAACATTGGAGAGAGAACCCAAGATGTAGCATCTAGCCAAGACATGATCTTCATCATACTTGTCATTATATGCTTTACCTTCCTTAGATTTAGGGTTTTCAAGTTTGTTTTCAGAGAGCACATAGCTGATGCGCTCTGCCGAAAGCACAAGCTCCAAATTACGGATCCAATCCGAGTAATTTGGTCCGGTCAATTGGTTGACCTCCAGAAGCCTGCTCAGTGGGTTCATGGCCTTCATTTTCTGAAATTGAGAATGCACTATATTAGAACATATAATCATATATTCAATTTTTTTATGATATTTGATTAAGGCATTTTAAATCAAATTAGTCTTGCTATGTCAACTATGAAAGTTCATTCCCTTAATTACTTTCAAAGTAAGAGATATACTTACCTCTATATCTCAAGCAAGAACTGGGATCTCCTCTTTATCTTTGTCATATCCCAATAATATGAGAACCTTTGACTCCAATAAAGAGAAGCGGGAACACATTCCGCCTTGCAAGTCCAACTTGCATCTCCCAATTCGGTCTTTAATGCCCGAGCCCACCACCCCTAAGGTGATGTTGACTCGTCATTAATTGAACCAACTGTCAACAGGAATACAACTCGCTATGCGCAATCCAATATCGCCCCAATAATATGAGGACCCGATATTGGGGTCACTATGCACACGTCCTTACTCTTTCGAGAAGCGACGAGCCCGATCCAAATGGATCATATGCGGGAGCTGTCACTTCGGACAGGCATCTCCCACATATAATATTTGGCGACGAAACCCTTCGCCTTGACGGGAGACCATGGATGTCACTTATGTGATCCTCCATCTCTTATTCAAATTTAATTAATTACTATGAATCACATTCATATAATTAATTCTTCCAAGGGAATTATTAACTCCAATCATATTAGAGTATTTTAATTGGACATAATTAACTTAATCATATTAAATTAATTATCAATCCAATTCAATCAATCAAACTTAATTTTATACTTGAATATATATATATGGTATTATTCTTAAAGTACCTATTAATTCATATTTTAATAATTAGAAAAATACATCTTAATCCCTCGGACATTATCCCGGCCCTACCCGCTGTCATGGCCAGTACCGGCGGGAGTGGGACGGACCGCATACGTTGCAACCCGCTACCCCAGCGATCCCCGAGTAGACACCATATCCGCCTCGGGAAAGGATAATGCCAAATTGATTAATTTATACTTGAGATGATAATCGGTTCTTCAACCGAAATTATACCATATAGTAATCAAAATAATTTTGATTATAAGGAAATTTGCTAGACAAATTCTCAATCCTATTCAAGCAATAAGTTTGATGATTGTGATTTCAATTATGATTTAGATCTAATCTAATCAATTAATTGATTGGGGCCAAGTCAATTAAGGAAATAATCATTCTCTAATATTTCACAAATATTTTCCATAATTATTTCTCGAAATTAACAATTAATTTCATTAATTGACAATCACATGATTCTTGATTAGGAAAGTAATTTCAGCAGTGATCCCTACTTACTAAAATTAGCATATCTCAATCAATTTAAATCCAAATTAAGCAAAGTCAATTTTTAAAGTTTGCTAATTTGATTTAGAACAGAAACCAAGTGGTGTTTCACGCATTTCGAGCAAATCTAAACAGTAATTAACATTTTAATCACGTTCAGATTCACAGTTCCCGCAACAGTGCATACATGTTCATTAAAACGAGCATATCTAGAGCATATGAAATCCGATTTACGCAAACTCAGATCCTATGGTTTCCTTATTTAATGGGGAACATAATCCAAGTATTAAATTCGTGTTTAAACAATTTAAACAGTGCCGAATTTATTTACTAAACAGATCTGCGAAATCAAATGCGATGGAAACTTTCGCGACCTTAACGAACCCAAGTCGTCCTCGGTTAGCGAATCACTATTCGAAACCACCGACCTATAGCTCTGATACCACTTGAAGGATATGGAGAGATCCTCAAGCGCATCACGGAAGAGTGAGCGTCGTATCGGATACGACGAAGAACGACTAGTCGTACTAGTTGTTCGGTGCAGCGGAATTTAAAAAAATTTATTCGATGAAACCACATGATCCAAGAACAATTCTCGGATCGTTTCATCTATAACCATAACAAGTATAATGCATTACCTCTTGAAGCGTGGTTGATCGAATCTCTAAGAGAAGAGACCTCCTGTCTCAAGTCCGATCGTCGGAGAGATCGCTTACGAGCGCGGGATGAACCGCGTAGTCCTCGCAGTCCAAGAAGTTGATCCAAGTCTCCTGATCTCGTCGCACGAGATCGAACGTCTCCTTCGTGGGCGAAGCACTCGAAGTAGATGAAGAACCGCAGAGCGTCGAAGCGGCAGCACGAGGGCGCGGGCGACGATGATTCTCTCTACCAAGGTGGACGGCCACCAAGAATATGGGGGAGAGAGGGCTGGCGAGTATGGAGAAAGAGAGAGAGAGAAGAGTGCTACAATAGCATGTCAAGAGAGAGCATAATATGCCTCTCTATTTATAGGGTTTTGGGATCTATGGATCTCAATCCATGTGACATATAAAATCAATGGATGAGATTGATTTATGTCAATCCAATGGTCAAGATTGTTGTTGGTAAAAACCAACAACTTATGATTTAATTTGATAAAAAAATATTTGATAAATCAAATAAATATTAATACCATATTAAATCAATCAAATAAGGAGAGAGGAATCAAGGGAGATCAACCTTCCTCTTTGGAAGGGGGGGACGGCCACCAATTTCACAAGGAAATTGGTGTCGCCCCCTCCTTTCCAAAAGGGAGGGCAATCTCATGGTAATCCATGAGATTGCACATCTCCTTGATTTTCTCTCTACTTATTTTCCAACAACAATTTGTTGGTATTTTAATTCACCAAAATAATTCTCAATTAATTTTGAGAATATTGCAATCTTGACATTGGAATATTGTGAATCATATTCACAACCCAAAACAAAATGTAATTTACATTTTCAATTAATTAGACAATGTGTATCCAATATACATTAATAATTAATCTACTAATATAAATTATATTTGACTCTCTCTAATATATTATAAATCACATTTATAACATATTATGAATTATTGGATATTACAATCCATATTATTCTTATCCATAATAATTAAATCACATTTAATTATATTGGATAATTCTTCATACATCATGATAATTAAATCACATATATTTATCAACTTCTCTTTGCTTAGATCTTATGGAATTGTTCTTAAACCATTTAAGAACAATGCTATTTCTCCTCAGATACTTGGAGATAAGGACAGGGCGATTGTATTGTTCCACGTATAGTGACTTGGATATTGAGATCACATCTCAAATCTAGATCCCATGGACCTTTCATAGATGCTTGATTAAATCAAGACCGTATAACTAATCTTCTCATTGCATCTGAATCTCATTCATATCAATGTCCAGTAAATGGACTAAGATTAGGTCACTTCTCTGATGAGAGGAGTCACTAAAATCCAGACCTATTTCATCACTCCCTCGGAATGGAAGTGTCATGGTTATACAATCGTTTATTATCAAATCACCCTTCAGGTATTCCCAATACCTGCACATCCTGCATACTGGAAGATTCATGATCATCACGAAGATATCGATCACTTTTACACTGTCATCTTCATAGTCTGATCATTAAGTTTCTCAATCTTGGTCCTTGGGATATGGTACAGATCATATGCTTTCACAAAACATATATCTTACCTTCAAATTCATATCATGCTTCTAAAGCATGATGACCATGCATGGAATTTGGTCAACCCCAATACCTCATGAGTGAGCTCATGTCTCCCGGTTCACAAGTTAACCTGTTGTTTAACCCAAAAATCGGTGATCTTAAGTTCCAGACAAGGCGGGAACTCAGTCGCTGAATCGACCACGCGAAATCCGGATTAAAACAACAATTAACCCACGACAAATATATCAAGCAATGAAAGTAAATGTGCAGAGTTAAAATTTATTATAACTCTACAACAAGATGTGTATAGGTGCAAGTATTGTAGAGGTCGAACACAGGGAGCAGACAGGTAGAACGGGGTACTAAGGCACCAAAATGTGTGTGTATGTTATCAAGAGTCTACTAGGCTATTTTTTTGTGGGGTTTTAATTTTATAATTTTTTTATTTAATTTTTAATTTTCTATTTTTTTTATTTTGGTTTTTTTTAATTTTCTGATTTTATATTTTCTTTTTATATTTTATATTTTTAATATATTTTCTTTTTCAATATTGGAATATAAAAACAATGTAATAAAAGGGAGAAAGAGATATTTATAAAAATAAATAAAAATGTTCAAAAATAAGCAAATAAAGTCTTTTTGGTCTTTTTATACTTTTTTACTGTTTTGAGATTTTTGGGTAAATGTTTTTGGTATTTTCAAATAGCGAAATAAAGAAAACAGTGAATAAAAGTTGCTGGCCGAAATTAAAATGAGGATGAAAAATAGTAAAAAATGTCAAAAATTCCTCAAGTTAATTTTCCATAAAAGAGGATAAAATAGAGAAACTACAGGAACTGAGTTTATATTTTTAGGATTTTTCTAGGATTTTTTAGATTTTTAGGAAGTTTTTTGGGCTTTTCTAATTTTTAGGAGTTTTGTTTTGTATTTTTTAATGATTTTTGGACTGGAGTTAGAACACAATAAGATAAGCAAGATATATTTTTTTTGGGAATTTTCTAATGTGTTTTTATATTTTTTTGGTATTTTATGACGCAAACAGTGTTGAAAATGAGTATTTTTGAATTTTTATAAATAATAAAATGCAATAAAAATGAAAAATTAAAATATGGCGTGAATCTACAATGCAACAGGAGCTTATGACGATTTTTTGGTGATTTTTGGAATTTAATAGATGCATGCAATAAATAGAGACAACAACAAGAAAATATACTACTTGCAAGGGCATATATGTAATTAGACAGAAATCCAGGGGGCAACTTGCAAATTTTACAAAAGTTTAAAACAACCAATGAATGATTCAGTATTAATATAATATTACAAAAGTGGCGAGGGAGGTTTACGCAAAATACCCACGCCCAAGGTGATCCGACGGCTACCGTCGCTCTTCAAGAACAAGGGAGATCGACGGTCCAGAGGAGCGCAGCAAGAACCGGGGAAGAACAACGGGTGGCTGAGCTTCCTCCGACGACTACCACCTCCCCCAGGCGTTCGCGACTCCTCCAAAATGCCCAGAAGGATCCTGGACGCCTTCCCAAGTGACTGGCGGCTTCAAAATGGCGGTTAGACCGCCGGAGCACCACCACGGCAATGAAGATGGGAAAGAGCTCCAGAAGGTTAGGCTCTCGTCAAAAACAACCCCAACCGGGGTCCTTCCGCACCTGGGACTTGAAAATGAAAGCACCCAATGAAAGAGCATGGTTCCAGGGAGAGCATAGGCAACTTGAGTGGTGAATGGCATAAGTAGGGACTCGCCGGAGCGAGCTCCGGCGAGGGGGGTAGCGGAAGATGAATCAAGCGACAATCAAACCAATGAAAGTATGAACTAAAAGATTACACTACAGCTAATCTACTGCAAAAAAATAAAGAAAAACAAACAAAGACGACCTCGATTGGTTGGGAAAAACCAAGAGATGGACCTCACGGCCAAGGGCCGGAGATGGGGGTGGATACGCCTCCGCGCCGCTCCTCCGCTCCTCCTAACGGTGAGGTGAGGTTGCTGCCACCTTCCTCTAACCTCAACACATGAAAGAAGGGAGGAAGAAGGGGCAAAAGGAGTTCAAAATTGAAATGGAGGATTGGAGGTCTTTTTTAAAGAGTGGTCGATGGGGCACAAAGAACGGTGCTTCTGGCGCACACCAGTGATGCACTCCCCGAAAACAACCATGGGTGTGTATCCTCAATATATTGTGAACAAAAGTCAAGAAGGAAGCAATGCCAAATGGTGAAAGACGCGCTCTCCAAAATTCGGAGAAAACGCCAAAAAAACGCATTCTGACAAGCTTCAGAACATTGGGCAGAGAGTGGCCGAGATGGCATGAAGATCGAGGTTTATCGAGCAAATCTTCGATCCAAAGACCAAAGAAAGTACTGGGCGTGTATCATGGTTATATGGGGAGAAAAAGTGAAGAAGAGCCCGAGGTCAAAATGTGAACGAGGTGAGTTCTAAAATTCCGAGAAAATGGCTAAAAACGCATCTGACAAGCTACAGGTGCAGACCAGGGAGTTGACCAGCGGGTCAACTTCCACCTGGTTGGTCCACGTGGACCAACCAGGAAAATCCCTGAAAATAAACATTTCTAAAATCAATTAAAAATAGCAAATCAATTTATTATTTTTTGGTTACAAAATAAAAAATGTTTATTATTTTATAAATTATTTTATTATGATTTTTATTTATTTTTATGAGGCTAATAATTACAGGTTGCCATTTATACCCTTTATAGGTATATATATCTATATATTCTAATCCTTTATTTTATTTTGGTGTTTTTAATTTCTTTAATTTTGTTTATTATTTTATAAAATTGTAAAATACTTTTATACACATAAATATATTTTTATTTTATTTTATTGATGTGTTTTGTATATTTAATAAAATAGAAGTATGTATCATATAGGTATATTTATATGTATAATACCTATGTATTTTATATAGGTATTTTTATTTTATGTTTTATTTATGTTTTTATTCTGATTTTAGTGCACATAATTATTATAAGTAATATTTACAACATTATAAAAATATACAATTATAAAAATAATAAATAAATAATAAATTGAATATTTTAATATGTACAAGTTTACAATGGGGTCCAAAACTCAACTTTCAAACCGTAGCTCCACCAAATGCGAAACCACCGCCATTAAATAGATTATTTTGAATTATATACAATTAAAGGTGAGTTTGATGCATTTGGAGTTTTCATTTGTGAGATACGGGTCTGGGAAGTTGGGATTCTGGATTTTTATTCAGACCATAACTTTTTATCTGTGTAACATTTTTCTGTGAAATCAATTTTGTATTTTTCTTTATTTAATTATCTACAACTTTCATGTACAAAGTTTCTTTATTTGATGTATAAAAAGTGGAACCAAAAATAGGTCCCAAAATGAATAAAGAATGAATTAATAATTATAGGTATTTGGCCCTTATCTCCCCCTATTTTATTCCTTATCGACCTATTCATCAAGATGCCTAGGTCTCGGGGTTTCAGGTCATAAAATATTTACAATATTTTATTCTTTTTCTTTTCTTTTCTTTATTCTATGATTTTGGCACTAAAAACCGCATTTTATACAATATTTACACGCATATACATGAATGCTAAAATGCATAAATTAATGATATTTACACGCATCTACTAGGGTTTTTAAGGCCAAAATGATAGAATAAAGATGATGAAATGTAGATTCATCATCCCCCTATACTTGCCTTTGCTAGTCCCTAGCAAACACTTATGCAATAAGTGCAAAATAGAAAAATAAAGAAAAGAAAAGGAAGAAGGTGGATTAAGTGTAATGATCAAACTTGTCTTCACAAAATCAAAGTTTGGAGCTTAAGTCGGACCTTTGGAATTTTAGTGTGGGCAGAACCTTATTGAGAACCGAATTTGAAATCCAACAGTCCCTGAGAATCCCGAAACTCTGTCCAAGTCTCCTCAATAGCCAGGTCAGAAATATCTCAACTCATACGCAAACCCTTACGACTATGAATCTGACTCGTACAGTGTAAGTGATGGTGGCTCTCTCCAGCTAGAATGGCAAAGAGACTGACTTCTCCAGTATGACAACCCAATGATTCCCCAATCCAATAACTCCATCCTCGAGGAGCGGGGTATTCCCTTCTAAGTTCAAGTGGCTACCAACTCAAGAGGAGGGGGTGAAGAGAAGAATGGACGGTAGCCAGTGTAGCTACCTATCCGAGGATGCAAGACCAGTGTAGTCAAGTCATCCAGCTGCAGGCTCACATGATATGACTTTGGAACTCAAGCTTGCTTATTGACTTTACAACATATGTACATACTTTGCAGGCTTTTTATTTTTGTACATGCCTGAACTTTTTTCTTTTTTTTCTTTTTTTTCTTTTTTTTGAAATACTATTCACAGCAGCATTTACATAAGGAGTTTTTCCTCTTGAGCTAGTAGACTATCCCTCTTTTGAAGCTTTATCGCAACCCACAACCTCCTGTCTTTAGACTTCCTAATCACTGGACGGGTTGGGGTGCACTTCCCTCCCTAGAGGAGGACAAGTGTTTCCACTTGTGTGCGTCTCATACCGGCAAATCCAATCCCCTCACCACTCCAACTGAGTTGAGCCATGTGAAAGGTGCATGTGTCCAAGTTAGGTCATTATCAACAAGAATCGTGCGTGTGCTCCGAAATACTCTACTTAGGCAGTCAAGAATCCATTGAACCAAGTCTCGTGATCCTCAAAGAATTAAGTCAACTAGACCTGAAGTACCTCAAACCCAATTCCTATAAGGTTCCTGTTATTAGGTAGATTTTAAGGTCCAATCAAGCTCCAATCTCCGTATTTTACTTAGACTTGTTCAACTATCAAACTCAATCCGAAAAATGCGAATGCCATGCAAATGCCATGCAGAAAATATTTTTGTGATGCAATTTTCTAGGATTTTGAACTTTTTATGGATTTTTAAAAAGATGATGATGATGCATATGCATTTTTTTGTCTTTTTCAAAAAGTTTTTTCAAATGTTTTTGGATTTTACTTTTGCAAATGTTTTTGGGCTTTTTGAAAACAAAAGGATTTTGGCTAAAAAATAGGTTAAAATATGTACACGGGAGTGCTTCTTATATATACAAGAAGTGGATTTTAAGGATTTACAAGGGTAAATGATCAATTTTATAAGTACATGTATATAGTGGATTTTGGTGTGATGTAAATATTCCTCAAACTTATTTGACACAAGCTTTTCACACAATTTTTGAAAACAATAGTCCAAAATAATTTTTACAAACATTTTTGCAAACATGTACACACATTTGAAAATCATTTTGCAAAGGTTTTTCAAACAGTATATATAGATTTTTCACAATATTTTTGCAACCATTTTTCAAACCATTTGCAAATCATTTTTCAAACATTTTTATTTCACACAAAGAAAGTAAATTTTACAAACCACACATTTTTACACAGGTTGAAAACATGTAACAAAATATTTTCAAAATAGTTTTCAATAGATGTTCACAAGGATTTTCAAACTATTTTTCAAACATTTTGCAAAAAACATTTTCACCTGATTTATTAATCAGTAAATACAAAAAGAATTTGAGGAATAAAACACCTTTTTATTAAAGATTTTTTAATGGATTTTAAAGAATTTTTCTAGCCATATTATTAAGAAAATATAAAAGTACGAGTTATGGCTAAAGTATATACACAGTATATACGACCCCCCTATACTTAGCTTGAGCTATGTCCTCATAGATTAGAGAGGAAAGAGAAGACATAACTCGTACTGAGTATAGGAAAATCTAAAGAATAAATGAATACAGAGATGAATGAACGAAAGAGAAGTTGACCGTCCCCCCTATACTTAGGATCAAATAATCCTAAGTATAGCAGACTGTGCACAAAGCAGGGAGGGTCAAGGGTGGGAATGAACAGATCGTACTCAGATTGTCTCCCCCTATACTTAGGGTAAAATATCCCTAAGTATAGACAAGAAGAGGAGACAATGGAGATGATCAAAGAATAGAGAAACTCGGGGTGCACACCCCCCTATACTTAGGACAAAGTACGTCCTAAGTATAGAAGACTGACAAAAAGGGGCGGCACCTTTTCGGTAGATGAAGAAGATAGAAGAGGAAAAGAAGAAAAGAAGAAAAAGAGATGAAGATAGAAGAAGAAATTGTGAGGATGTACGCATCGCTCCCCCTATACTTAGGGTGAAAGAAGCCCTAAGTATAGGCAACGACAGGAGTGATGACACGGAACGATGAAAGAACACTCGGCTCGTCCACCCCCCTATACTTAGGACAAAGTACGTCTTAAGCTAGGCAAACATGAGAATGGGTGGACGAGCAATACAGAAGAGAGACGGAGGTACACAATACGAATGTACAACAGGATGGATGTACAGAGGGTCAAGAAGGTAGAAAGCGAACCTTCTTGCGGGACCGCTGAGGGATAGATCTAGTGTGGTGCAGGTCGACATCGGGGTCCTCAGATGATAGAAACCGATCAGGGTCGACAGGGTGATGGTCCTCAGTGGCCCTAGGGTGAAGAGGCACAGACGAGTGAGTGGAAGAAGTACGGCTAGGTCCGGCCTTGGGAGTCTCGCTTATATCAAAGTGGAATGGGACGAACTCATCATCATCGGAAGTAGTGTACTCGGAGTCGTCCTGCGAGGTGTCATCCAGGTCAAAATCAACAGGCACAAAATCATCGGTGGAAGTAGTCGAGCTCTGTTCGTCCTCTATAATCTCAACCGGATCATCTTTCTCATCAAAAGGCCCGAATTTCTGAAGAAAAGCAACTAAATCAAATTCGGACTTTGGCTCATCAGTATCTATGTGAACAGGAATGGACCCATCGGTGAAAGAAGTCGAAACATGTCCGTCCTGTCTAGTCTCTACATCTGCCCTCCGCTTAATGGTATCGATCGTGTAAATCCCGCGGATGTCATCAACACAACGCCAAGTCCCAGAAGAAGGAACGTCAAGGTCCATGCTTTCCGAGGTTTCCTCAACCGGGAGGAATTCTCCCGGGTCTCAGTGGAATCCAATAGACAGCAAAATTCTCTGATAGTATCGTTGAGGTCATGGTCCTCGAGGTCAGCCAAGATAGGTGAAGTCGCATCGGGTGCAGGTCTCTGGTCGGCAGTGGGTGCGGTGATCGAAACTTCGCTCTCATCAGCAGGGCGAAAGCGAATCTCTCCTGATCCGTAATCAATAACGACCCTTGCGGAGGCAAGGAATGGTCGTCCCAAGATGATTGGAGAATGCTCCCCTGTGGAGGTCTCCATGGGCAAGACGACAAAATCAACGGTGTAGCTCATGCCCTGAATCGAGATGACGACGTTTTCAAGGATACCCTTCGGCCTCTTTATTGATCCATCAGCAAACTGTACGATCATCCTGGTCTTCTTGAGAGGCCCAACGAGAAGGGTATGATGCTGATCGAAGCACCACCGTCTAGGAGAGTGTGATCACATGTGTTGTCAGAGATGGTGCAACTAATGAAAGGTATGGCGCTGTTCTTTTTCCTAGGAATGGGACGATGTGAGATGGCATGGGCAATGGCCATGGTCAAGATATGACGCTCAGATCTGCTCCTTCGCTTTCTCTTCTTGGGAAGAGGAGCAGATAAATCGGTCATGGCCTGCTGAAGTGGGGCACGGATAATCTCATGTATGGTGGCCACCACTTCGGGTTCAGTCAGCATTTTTTTGAATTTTTAGACCTCCTCCATACAAGGGAGGAAGTCGGAATCATCATATACACGAGGCATGCCAAGAGCAGTCTGTACATCGGCATCCTCGGGGTCAAAGGTGGGACGGGGTGTGAATGAATGTGTGGTCAAAGGGTCTGGCAAGTGGGCACTCTCCTCGCAGTCCGACTCAACCAAAGGTCTCCCAAACTGTTTTTGGTTTTTTAAATTTTTCTCATTTTTTGTATTTTGGGCGATTGCAAGCTCTCATGGAAATCCTCAAATGAATCCTCATCCTCAAAGCATGGAGCAACATTCTGGTTCTTATTTTCACTAAATAGATTACTCATCCTCGAGTTCATTTGCTCCATCATCTGATTCAAGGTTTCAAGTGTGGACATCATGAAAGGTGACTTCAAAATCTCAGGATTGGGTGTGTCAAATGTGGGCAGTGGGTGTGGACAAAAATCACATTCCGGATCAGGATACTCAAGAAAGAGCAGGTTGTCGAAATGTGTAGGCGATAGTGGTGGAAATGACTGGTGAAGGTCAAAGTCCGAGTCCTGAAATATTGGGTTGGTCGGATATGTACAAAAATCAGGAGCAAAGTCCTCCTGGAAAAAGCGAGGTGGACCGGCTGGAGTGAAGGAGGGATCTACAAAATCCGGATAAAATACGCTCCAGTCGGCCATCTCGAAACAAAAGAAAATGATCGGGAGAGCACGATGTTCAAGTCAAGAGAAGTGAGAAGAAAGACGCAAGTGCGCAGAAGCGATCTAGGACACACAAAACAATCACAGACAAAAATGAAATAAATCAAACCATCAATTCACCTACTCAACTCGGTAGAGACCGCAAAGAGCGGTCTTTTTATCTTGTCTGTTTTAGAGTTAGGTGAGAAGTCAAAATATTGTGCAAACACTTAGGGGGCTGAATATGGGATTTGGGCACTAATCCTTAGTGTGTGCGCGAGCAAGTAGAAGCGAAGACAATGAGGGGATTACTCGCCCCAAGACAATATTTTCTTTTTGATGGATTTTAGGGTTGAGTAATATTAACAGTCCCAATTTTATTGGTTGTCACTTTTTTTGGATTTTTAGTAAAAATGCACGTTCCTATCGGGGAGTCAATTCCTTTAAGCTCCTAGGTGATCAAAATCAGAGGTAGAGGAGTGGGAAAGCAATGCAAGCGGCAAAACGATGATGAATACTAAAGCGTAAATGCTCACCTTGCCTCCAGCACTCTACATGCAAGGATGCTCAGCAGAATTGAAACCCATCTATATGCAAATGCAAGCCGATGAAATCGCCCTAAGTTCAGAAATTGCTATTAGCAGGAAGAACCACAAGCTGACCACCAATCCTCAACCCTAATGTCTGGTCTAGGCTCACCCCGCCTCTGCTCAACACACTTGAGTTTAGGAGAAAGCGCTTTGTGGGGAGAGCTCGCGGCGCGACGGATCGAAGATGATGAATCAACTGTTTAAATTTGGCTAAGTCCAAACGAGACTATAGGTGCATGCAAAGGTATTAGGTGTTTGGCCTTAATCTATCGCAAGCAATCCTAAAAACTAAGGGCTCAATCACACAAAAGAAATGAAAAATAAAACCGGAAAACAAAATAAAAAATGCGAAGAAAAGCCGACAAAATCGCGGTGAGCCCCCAAGTGAACAATCACTTGGAAATTAGGCTCAAAAGTCCAAGTCCGGGGGTACCTGTATTATTACAAATATAGTGGTCTCTCTCTTACAAAAAATTACAAAAATAAATGTAGGAAATAAATTCTACAACTACTGTGGAGCTCGGTCTACAAAAATCCTCTTCGTCTCCTCGATGCTCGGCTAGCAGATGCCGGCTTCACGTGGGTGCGTAGGCGCCTAGGGTGGAGCGCCTCCCTCGATCCGCGGTTCCTCGCACAAAGTCAACAAAAGAGAAGGTTAGACAGCTCAATAGATATATCAAAAATAAAGAAAATAAAATAGCAAAAATGAAAGCCGCGAAATAGACAATAAATCACAAACACAAACAAGACCCGAACTACGCGCTGTTGCTCCCCAGCAACGGCGCCATTTGTTTAACCCAAAAATCGATGATCTTAAGTTAAACACAAGGCGGGAACTCAGTCGCTGAATCGACCACGCAAAATCCAGATTAAAACAACAATTAACCCACGACAAATATATCAAGCAATGAAAGTAAATGTGCGGAGTTAAAATTTATTATAACTCTACAACAAGATGTGTATAGGTGCAAGTATTGTAGAGGTCGAACACAGGGAGCAGACAGGTAGAACGGGGTACTAAGGCACCAAAATGTGTGTGTATGTTATCAAGAGTCTACTAGGCTATTTTTTGTGGGTTTTTAATTTTATAATTTTTTTATTAATTTTTAATTTTCTATTTTTTTTGTATTTTGATTTTTTTTAATTTTCTGATTTTATATTTCTTTTTATATTTTATATTTTTAATATATTTTCTTTTTCAATATTGGAATATAAAAACAATGTAATAAAAGGGAGAAAGAGATATTTATAAAAATAGATAAAAATGTTCAAAAATAAGCAAATAAGTCTTTTTGGTCTTTTTATACTTTTTTACTATTTTTGTGATTTTTGGGTAATTTTTAGAATGTTTTTGGTATTTTTAAATAGCGAAATAAAGAAAATAGTGAATAAAAGTTGCTGGCCGAAATTAAAATGAGGATGAAAAATAGTAAACAGTGTCAAAAATTCCTCAATTTATTTTTCCATAAAAGAGAATAAAATAGAGAAACTACAGGAACTGAGTTTATATTTTTAGGATTTTTCAGGATTTTTTAGATTTTTAGGAAGGTTTTTTAACCTTTTCTAATTTTAAGGAGTTTTGTTTTGTATTTTTTAATGATTTTTAGACTTGAGTTAGAACACAATAAGATAAGCAAGATATATTTTTTTGGGAATTTTCTGATGTGTTTTTTATATTTTTTTGGTATTTTATGACGCAAACAGTGCTGAAAATGAGTATTTTTGAATTTTTATAAATAATAAAATGCAATAAAAATGAAAAATAAAAATATGGCGTGAATCTACAATGCAACAGGAGCTTATGACGATTTTTTGGTGATTTTTGGAATTTTATAGATGCATGCAATAAATAGAGACAACAACAAGAAAATGTACTACTTGCAAGGGCATATATGTAATTAGATAGAAATCCAGGGGGCAACTTGCAAATTTTACAAAAGTTTAAAACAGCCAATGAATGATTCAGTATTAATATAATATTACAAAAGTGGCGAGGGAGGTTTACGCAAAATACCCACGCCCAAGGCGATCCGACGGCTACTGTAGCTCTTCAAGAACAAGGGAGATCGACGGTCCAGAGGAGCGCATCAAGAACCGGGGAAGAACAACGGGTGGCTGAGCTTCCTCCGACGACTACCACCTCCCCCAGGCGTTCGCGACTCCTCCAAAATGCCCAGAAGGATCATGGACGCCTTCCCAAGTGACTGGCGGCTTCAAAATGGCGGTTGGACCGCCGGAGCACCACCACGGCAATGAAGATGGGAAAGAGCTCCAGAAGGTTAGGCTCTCGTCAAAAACAACCCAACCGGGGTCCTTCCGCACCTGGGACCTGAAAATTAAAGCACCCAATGAAAGAGGATTGTTCCAGGGCGAGCATAGGCAACTTGAGTGGTGGCGTAAGTAGGGACTCTCTGGAGCGAGCTCTGGCGAGGGGGGTAGCGGAAGATGAATCAAGCGACAATCAAACCAATGAAAGTATGAACTAAAAGATTACACTACAGCTAATCTACTGCAAAAAAATAAAGAAAAACAAACAAAGACGACCTCGATTGGTTGGGAAAAACCAAGAGATGGACCTCACGACCAAGGGCCGGAAATGGGGGTGGATACGCCCCCGCGCCGCTCCTCCGCTCCTCCTAACGGTGAGGTGAGGTTGCTGTCACCTTCCTCTAACCTCAACACATGAAAGAAGGGAGGAAGAAGGGGCAAAAGGAGTTCAAAATTGAAATGGAGGATTGGAGGTCTTTTTTAAAGAGTGGTCGATGGGGCACAAAGAACGGTGCTTCTGGAGCACACCAGTGATGCACTCCCCGAAAACAACCGTGCGTGTGTATTCTCAATATATGGTGAACAAAAGTCAAGAAGGAAGCAATGCCAAATGGTGAAAGACGCGCTCTCCAAAATTCGGAGAAAACACCAAAAAAACGCAGTCTGACATGCTTCAAAACATTGGGCAGAGAGTGGCCGAGATGGCATGAAGATCGAGGTTTATCGAGCAAATCTTCGATCCAAAGACCAAAGAAAGTACTGGGCGTGTATCATGGTTATATGGGGAGAAAAAGTGAAGAAGAGCCCAAGGTCAAAATGTGAACGAGGTGAGTTCTAAAATTCCGAGAAAATGGCTAAAAACGCATCTGACAAGCTGCAGGTGCAGACCAGGCAGTTGACCAGCGGGTCAACTTCCACCTGGTTGGTCCACGTGGACCAACCAGGAATATCCCTGAAAAAAAACATTTCTAAAATCAATTAAAAATAGCAAATCAATTTATTATTTTTTGGTTACAAAATAAAAAATGTTTATTATTTTATAAATTATTTTATTATGATTTTTATTTATTTTTATGAGGCTAATAATTACAGGTTGCCATTTATACCCTTTATAGGTATATATATCTCTATATTCTAATCCTTTATTTTATTTTGGTGTTTTTAATTTCTTTAATTTTGTTTATTATTTTATAAAATTGTAAAATACTTTTATACACATAAATATATTTTTATTTTATTTTATTGATGTGTTTTGTATATTTAATAAAATAGAAGTATGTATCATATAAGTATATTTATATGTATAATACCTATGTATTTTATATAGGTATTTTTATTTTATGTTTTATTTATGTTTTTATTCTGATTTTAGTGCACATAATTATTATAAGTAATATTTACAACATTATAAAAATATACAATTATAAAAATAATAAATAAATAATAAATTGAATATTTTAATATGTACAAGTATACAATGAGGGTCCAAAACTCAACTTTCAAACCGTAGCTCCGCCAAATGCGAAACCACCGCCATTAAATAGCTTATTTTGAATTATATACAACTAAAGGTGAATTTGATGCATTTGGAGTTTTCATTTGTGAGATACGAGTCTGGGAAGTTGGGATTCTGGATTTTTATTCAGACCATAACTTTTTATCTGTGTAACATTTTTCTGTGAAATCAATTTTGTATTTTTCTTTATTTAATTATCTACAACTTTCTTGTACAAAGTTTCTTTATTTGATGTATAAAAAGTGGAACCAAAAATAGGTCCCAAAATGAATAAAGAATGAATTAATAATTATAGGTATTTGGCCCTTATCTCCCCCTACTTTATTCCTTGTCGACCTATTCATCAAGATGCCTAGGTCTCGGGGTTTCGGGTCATAAAATATTTACAATATTTTATTCTTTTTCTTTTCTTTTCTTTATTCTATAATTTTGGCACTAAAAACCGCATTTTATACAATATTTACACACATATACATGAATGCTAAAATGCATAAATTAATGCTATTTACACGCATCTACTAGGGTTTTTAAGGGCAAAATGATAGAATAAAGATGATGAAACGTAGATTCATCACCTGTATGATCCCTTTGAGAGATCATATTTCTCATATGCCCTTACATGCACACCAGTTCGCCGGTGTATATACCTTGATTAGGTCATCAACCTATTGGTCTGCCAAATGTACATGCTCAGACATATAGTAATATATCTGTCTCTGGTCAGAGGATGTTTGCCTGTGATGTGACAGTATTCATCATAGGTATTTGGTTATCTCGATCTCGTTAACTCATTGACTCAACTAATCTGATACCTCCGAATCAATATTTCTATGCAGAGGACCTGCATCAAGAGGTCGATCAGATATCAGTCTAATGAGATGGGATTGCCATCTCCCACTCAGACTGGAGATCACTACTTGTTAATCATTGATGATGCTTGATGAGTCCTCTATCTAACTCCTTAGATATTCATCCAAGCATCAGCCTCTATGATTCAATCATTGAATCAACAGCTGCATGATTATCAAGTTGGCCATGGTACATAACCCTTATTGTACAGAGGGACCTTATAGTGCATTCATTCATTCAATATCAGAAAGGGAGTGAAAACAAAATCAATAACTTTTATTGATAAATCATTTGTTACAATAACATTTATTGTAATAAGAATGGTTCGCCTCAGGCTCACATTGCTAACACTATGTACATGGTGAGTATAGACAAGGGTGAAGGGATTTTATTTTCTTTTTGATTTTCTCATTTTTATTTTATATTTATTTTTACAAATATATACAAATAAATAGAAACCCATTTTTATTTTTATTTAGAGGAAAATATTTTTATTTATTTATAGGTATATGTGCATAATGTGAGCTTCCTTATCTCTCTCTACTTTAGTTTTTATGCGGTCAGGCCCATGCTGAGCCCTCCCTTGGGATTAGGTCGCTCAATATTTATTCTAAATATCTCCCTCTTTTTCTTTTGTTTCTTTATTCTTTTATTTATGCGCAAAAACGTGTTAATTAGTTATTTTTACACAATGCATGTCAAATGCTAATTATTATTATTTACATACATCTACATGTGTTTGGCAAAGGTTTTGTAGCTAAAATAAAAGAATAAAGAGTGATGAATGGGTATTCATCAGAGACCAATTCGACAATTGCAGAACAAGGGCCTGTGTGATCAGATCTTTCAACTGGTTGAAGGCTTGGACAGTGTTGCAGAAGACGGTATTCGGTATCTAGTCAGAGGGGCCACCGAATAGAGAATAATCGGTATTCGGGCAACTATTCGGAATTATTCGGTTTTGTATTTTTTAATATAAAATTTATTTATAATACATATATTCTTATATTTTATACATATATGGTCATTAGTTAACATGAATTCAAGATAAAAGTACCAATCAATGTAATAGATATATAGAATTTGACATTTCTTGCGATACTGTGGTAAAATGTAACTCGTAAAAACTGAAAATTGAAAATAAAAAAATAAAAATATCAAAAGTCAAACTCCAGTCGGCCTAATAGTCGGGCTAGTCGGCCGAATAGTCGGCCAACTATTGACCAACTGGAGGTTTATTCAGTCGGGACCCCCCCCACCCGCACCGCATAGTCAGACCGACTATTCGGGATAGTAGGCCGACTATTGAAACACTAGGCTCGAAGGACTCTGGAATCAACAATGAAATCAGCCTCCATGCCTTGAAACTCAGTTAGCGGTTAGGTAATTTTGCTGAAATCTTTTATGAATCTTCTATAAAAGCCCACGTGCCCAAGGAATGATCGGACTTGCTTCAGATTTATTGGTGGATCTAGCTTCGAAATGACTTCCACCTTTGTAAGATCGACCTCCATGCCACATTTTGCGATGACATGGCCTAGAACAATCCCTTCGGTTACCATAAAATGGCTCTTCTCCCATGAGAGCACCAAGTTGACTTCACAACATCTTTTCAGGACTCGATCTAGATAGGATAATTACTGATCAAAGCTGTCGCCATAGAACAAGAAATCGTCCATAAATACCTCGAGAAAACTACCAACCATATATATGAAAATTGCCAACATGCACCTCTGAAAGGTCACAGAAGCATTTCATAATCCGAATGGCATCCTACGAAAGGCATATGTCCCAAATGGACATGTGAAGGTAGTCTTTTCTTATTCTTCTAGGGCAATTGCAACCTGATTATACCCAAAGTATCCATCCAAGAAGTAGAAATAGTCTTTCGCGACCAATCTCTCAACAATCTCATCGATGAAGGGAAGCGGAAAATGATCCTTCTTGGCTGCTAAATTCAGACGTCTGTAATCAACACAGACGCACTATGATGTAGGAACTCTGGTATAGATCTCCTCTCCTTTATCATTCTTCATGATGGTGATCCCTAACTTTTTCGACACAACATGCAAGGGGGGCTCATCCATTTTGAGTCGAAGATGGGATATACGAAGCATGCATCACACCATTTCGTAATCTCATTCATAACAACCTCTCGTAGGTTCAAATTTAGTCTTCGCTAAAATTCACGAAAGGCTTGCTATCTTTTTCTAGGTAAATGTGATGGGAGAACAATGAAGGATTAATCCCACAAGGATAGGAAAATACAGCTTATTTCCTTGTGGTTTCATTCTAGAACCTCGAGCAGATGAGATTCTTGTTCCTAACTCAGTTGGGAATTGATGATAATAGGAAACATGTTCGGTTCACCTGCAAGGAAGGCATACTTCATATTTGTTGGAAGCTTCTTGAGCTCTGGTAGTGTCTGAATCTTCTCAGTGGTAACCTCTGGAACTGTGCAACGCATTGGTGGGGTTAGATCTGCCAACTGTACATTGTCCACCTTTGACAATGTAAGCTTTTGAATCTATAGATGCACAAAAATTTTCAATGATGTAATCTTGTTCATAAATTCTGCAATGATCTCTTCTGCCTCAGCTAAGGACATATGGCCTTCAATCAGTTCTTCAGGCAAATCAGCAAAAATCTTATCTTCTACGACAGAGGGAAAGTCAACCAGGCCATCCACCCCTTCCTCGATAGAGAGAAATTTATGGGTCTCAATGTCATCAATGAATAGATTTGTATCTTGGATCTCTACAAGAAAACACAATCTTCCATCTGTTCTGAAGGCACACTCACATCTGATGCAGATTCTGTCTATTTCAGCACTTGAATCGTCTCAATGGGTACATTGTCATCGTTCAGCGAAAGGTAATTCATCCGCTACCATAATTCACCACTGCTTCAGTTGTTTGGAGGAACGACCATCCAAGTATAATAGGGGTATGTACAAGAGGAGCTAAGGTATCCACATAGAGAACAATGAAATCCATAGGGAACTGCATTCCCTGAATCGTGACGATGACATCCTCCAACATTCTTGGGGGTCACTTGATCGATGTATCTGCAAACTACAGAATCATTCGTGTGGATTTGAGCGACTATCGCCACCATCAGGATGTGCCTCACATTTCACTGTCTGTCTTGGAGCGGCTATCTTTTTTAAGTGCATACCTCTTTAAGTCCTTTCTTGGTGTTTGGCATGTACTTGATGGCCTGTAGCGAAGGCATCTCTAGAAGAAGATTCTGAATTATTTGCACAACATCAAGATCTGGCAAAGCTATTTTTGAATTTTCAATTTTATTTTTTGGATTTTTCTAAAGCATCTGGAAATGGAATATTTACAGAGCCAAATGCAGAAATATTGTTCTTATTTACAACAAAATCATTTCCCATATCATGTTGTATAACTAGATGACAAAAAAGAGAATTTTCATCCCTCTAAAGTGGAGGGCATCCCAAAATAGCAGGCAAGGCTCCATTGACTGACTCTGGATTGGTTGTAGGTGTTGTCCTCTCCATTGCTGACCGGCATGCGCTCTAGTTGTTGCTTTCCTCTTTTTGTTGTTTTTGATTTTTTTTCCATTTTTTAAAATTTTTTCAGGTGCTTCTCATTCTTCTTCTTCCTCACCAACCCTGTTGCTGGTCTGGATGATGCAGAACAAGATGATGACTTGCCCGTGGAAGCTTTATTATTTCCATTCATTGTTGTAGACGGTTGCAATTTCCTAGTGCTCTTGAGAGTAACAACGTTAGATAATAAAGCACCATGCACATTTGACTCTGTGAGATTGGATAGTACACCACAAACTACATGTTCATGCTTTCAAAAATTATTAGGATTAGACTCCACCTGTGCCAGAATTGTGGTCTTGGCAGTGGTGAGGTCATCTATCTTCTGACTCATCTCTATGAGTCTCTTAACAAGTTAAGCCAAGTGATGAACGTAAAATCTTCCTCTGTAAAATGTAAAATTTGTCGTAGTATATGAGGCAAATTTGGTTCAGCAAAAACCACAATCGTTTGAATGTTGTAGAGTATTTATACTTGGCAAGTCTACCAAGGTCGAACGGAAGGACACAGCTACTTAATAAATTTATCAAATTTTTGATTCATGAAGCTCATGCATGAATTAATTCACAATTTTAGGTCTGCAAGATGCACTATGCTAATTACAATGCAATGCCATGATGTATGCAACTTTTAGTTGATTTTTATGCACGTATAAAGCGATGAATGAGCAAATATGCAAGGTTACATGTATGCTTAACAAAAGAATACAAATCTACCCTTAAAATATGAGCAACAAAATAGAAATGGAAATCAGGGTCGTATTAATCACAACATGAAGAACAATCATCAAATCAAAGCAAGAACAAGGAGAGCAGGGTCCTCATTTATCACAAAAAAATCATTTCATTTAAAATAGTAGCAAATGAGAAAATTAAACATGCTATGATGTAGAGGACAAAACAAAGATCAAAACGACACTAAAATCATGCAATTTGGACCTACGATGCTCAAGTTATGCTAAAAACAACGCAGGGGCATAATTGTAATAAAAATACAAGAAATAAAAAGGATGACTATTACATTTAGGTCCATGGAGGACCCTAAATGCAAAGAATAAAAACCGCCTGGGCCCCTGTGTAAATTTTCCATGCGCAGAGGCTTTCTATAATTTCAGAAAACTTGGAGGGCTTCCCTATAAATTACCTAGGCACGCGCGTGAAGCACGCGCCTGGGGACCATTCTGCAAATATCAAAAACACCAGGGTCCTTCGTGCAATTTACCCAGGCACTCACGTGCGGTGCACATGAGGCGTCTAGGCTCGGGAGGCACCTCAGGTTCGGGCCGCGTGGCATCTTCTGGTGGCTTGGGGCGAGGTTAGGTGGACCTGAGCCTGTAGGTCTGGAGAGGAGGCTCGGGCACCACGTGGCTTCATCATAGCCGTCCGATCCGGATGATCGGACGGCACATATGTCTTCTTCCTCCGCCATGGGCCACCGGAGGAGGCGGGGATCCGGCGAACTTGGTGGATCTCCACCGCGCTCCAACTGCCACTCCGATGATCGATGAAGGTTTGCAAGGGTCTCGCGAAGGTGCTGGTGTGGTGGAGAGGGTCCGGTGTTGTCTGGAGGAGAGAGGCGGAGCATTATCATCGGAGGTAGAGCTAGAGATCGGTGGCGCATTATGAAGTCCGGCCATTAAAGCCTTGAGCACCTGCAAATGTTAGGAATAGCCGAAGCGTGCTCGTGATGAAGTGAATGGGTGAGATGGAGGCCTTGGGTGACGGGAGGCGGTGGCCCAGTAGCTTCTTCTCCGGCGAGATGAAGAAGAAGGGGAAATCAGAGTGGGTGGTTCTGGAGAAGGGAAGAGGGGTCGACGTGGAGGTTTGATAGATGGCGAAGCTCGGGGGGTGTCAGGCGCGAGTGAAAAGGAAGAAGGCCAGCAGAATAATTCAGAGAAATTGAAAGGAAAAGAAGTAAAAGAGTACCTAGCCGGAGCTAGGCGAATGGCGGAGGAGGTAGCTTGGGCTGAGGCTCAAGAGAGACTCGGGTCGTCTCCGGCGAGGACAGCTGGGCCTAGGAGCTCGGCGATGGCGGAGCCAGCCGCAGCACGGCCAAGATGACCGTGGGTCAACACCGGGGTGGAGATGCCATCATCAGAGCTGATGTCGCCCTCCGCTGTCACCGGAGGAACGACGGACGATGGCTTCGGCCCATGGATTGGTGGACGTCGGTGAAGGGCTGTGGAGGGAGTCATTTTATAGGAGGGGATGGACGAAGGTTATGCGATGGAGTGACATTTTGAGATGGTGTTTTAATGTTGCGGGAGTGATGGCGGAGATTGATGGTGGTCGCGCGAAGATGGCAGAGGATGGGGCTTCATGGTGTGGCTGTTAGGAGAGGGAGGAGGCGGCTGGAGTGACGGCTAAAAATGGAAGGGGATGGTGGGTTGGTGAGGTGAAACGGATGGGGGAAGGGGGGTTACGGAGGAAGAAGATAAGGTCTGAGCCGTTGGATCAAGTGATCCAACGGTCCAGATGGCGTGCGAGCGGAGAGTAGGGATCAGAGTGACTGGGTGACGTGGAGCGTCGTGGTCCATAGGATGCACGTGGGATCGAGCGGCTGACGTAAAATGGTGATGTGGACAGGTGTTGATCGTTGAATCAAAAGGGAATCGAATGGTCGTGATTTAGGCGGGTGCATGCGGTTGAGATTTGGTCTGGGGGATTGATCCAAGGGATGGAAGCGAAGCGGTGATGGACGACGGAGATGAAGGCAGATAGGAGTGGATCCGACGGTCCAGGAGGGCGCCGGGTGGCGGAAGGGGAGGCGGGCCACGTGGGCGGCCCAGAGGGCGCTACGTGGCCCAATGAGAAAATTCTGAGAATAAAGACAAAGATAAATATAAATACAAAAGAAATAGTTAGATGTAAAATTAGGAAAAATCAAAACATGAAAGTTGCTCGTCTCGACGGGATCTACAAGTTTCATGTTGGAAAAAAAGCCAAAAGAGGTCATTTGTACAAAAAGAATTTTTTGGGGGGTATTTTTAAAGGGCTAAAAACACCGACTTTTGGTTTTGAGATATTTTTGTATTTTTTATTCTTTAATGGTCCGTGAATTATGGAAAATTAATCTATCTAATTTTTAGGAGTTTTTGATGATAAAATAAATACAAGAAAAATAAAGAAAATTAAATACAATTAAGTAAGAGTAATTATACACAATATAATACTGGATAATAATAAAGAATTGATGATGATTTTATTGGATTATTTAAGACAAGGGTTTTAATAAGTGGATTTTGGCATGATGAATACGAGATTCATCATACCCCTATACTTAAACCATGCTCGTCCTCGAGCATCTAAAGAATGAAGGAGTCGAATTAATTCCTGACAGTGCAAGTAAAGACTTCAAGGCTCGATCTTTCGAAGACTCTTAATTTAAGAGATCCTAAAATTCTGGATTTATCCAAGCCTTAGTCAAAAAGAATCCAACTTCTCTAATTATCGGACTCTCTGTTTGTACATATAATATAAGGATATGATTTTTAGTGTATTGCATTCATGAGAGTCAAGTCTAGACATCACCCAAAGTTCTAATCCAAGAGACTCTCCTCTAGACCTAATCCTCAACACTAGGGAATAAGTCTACTCTTGCTTCAGTCAACCGTCTCATTAGTTGTCAGACTTGTAAGTGTAGATGGACGGCCAGATGATGGAGGGCATAGGATTGTGTCTGGTTTTCTCTCCCTTACATTGGAACAAGGTGCCTCTCGGGTGCCTTTTTACTTAACACATGTAAATTTTTATATTGTTGATCAATGTGTCCGTCAAGAGAGTTGGAGTCGTCTGCACTTGTTTTTCTGGGAGTACACTGGGGTGTGTCTTTTTTGAGTATCTAAGATACCTTCGACACCCAGACTTGTATCGCTTACGATGCAGAGCCCTTTTTGTGGTGTCAGCCCGACTCCTTGGTCCTAATTAGCGCTTGGTCCAAGTGGACACTTGAAAATGTTTGGGAGCACTTGCCATTGGTGGAAGCTCATTTGTAATTTGACTTTGGTATTTAGAGCTTTTTCTTTGATATTTCTTTTCTTTTGTTGGCTAGCTCCACTGCTTTTACTAAAAGTTGGCACACACTGATCAATAATTTCCATTAAGTTTCATCACACCCTGGCACATAGGTAAATATCAAAGAGATAGCACATGAATCTTGTTCACATATTGGCTAGGGTTTTGTTGACACTCAGGTTTTCTGAAGCCTTCATTAACTTTATCCCATCATCGAATATCATTAGATCAGGTCTAAACTCAACTCTCTAGTCCTAGTTCCTCAAATGATATCTCAACTCATCTCATCAATTATGCAGTTGTGGAAGTGACTGTGCTGATCATATTCTTTTTTAAGGTAGAGATGAAGAGTGCAATATAGCGCTCAAATCTTTCAAACTAGGGAAGTATGGATAATTAAGCTTAAAACCCTAATGACTAAGGAATGTTAACTCAGACTCTCAAGATCTCAGAAATCCAGTGTCCTCAAAATCCTCAAGCCTTGAGTGAGTGTGAATGTGTCAAGAATACACCAACTCCTTGGTTAGTGATTTTTTTGTGTGATTTTTTACTTTTGCATATTTTTATGGGTTTTAATTTTTTCAATTTTTTTAGTTCTTCGGAGAGACAATGACTGGACCAGGCTTAAATGAATAAAAGTATCCACTCTCAGCCAGTATGGGTGTAAGTACGGGCCGATAAATGGACCTGTGTTACTTGAGGACGGGGCCATATGCGGTGTCCTCTAAACCACCCACTCTCCAAAGGGAGACTGAGGTTCCATCACTGAAAGTGTCTACTAAGCCTAGTAGTCAGAGTCTAATTCCAAGAAGGGTTTTCAATTTTTTTTGAAGGGTTATTTACACAGATTAATCCCTCAATTTTTAAGAAAACTTTTTACAAGGTTTCTACAAAACTCAATTCACACGTTTACCAAAACCCATCCCAAAAATAAAATTTAAAAAGTTTTAAAAACACGAGCTAAGGCTAAAGTAAATATACAATAATATATGGTATATCCCCCTAGACTTAAATTTTGTTATGTCCTCATAGCACAAGTGCCATGAAGCCAAGGCTCGATCAAATATAGGGTGATATTGCAGAACTGAGGAGGAGGGTCCCCCTATACTCTGGTCAAAAATTGACCTAAGTACAGAAGACAATACGAGGGAGGGATGAGCAGGCATGTCCCCCCTATACTTAGGCTACAAATAGCCTAAGTAAGGTCTGAGTTAGGGGGGTGTCTGTACTATGATACAAGGGTGAGAGGGGAGGTTTGTTCAATATACAAAGAGAGAGCGAGAGATTGTGAAAATTACAGAGGGAAGGGAGATGGGGTGAGGTGAGCGTGTATGTGCAAGTGTGCGTGTGAGAGAGAGGGGGGGTAGATCATCAAGTGATCTACTTTTTTTTGTACAACATGCAAGCCCTCTAGGAGGACTGCTGAAATTATATGCACATGCAACATTTTGTTTACAATACGCAATGCATGTTGACTGATCAAAGACTCCTAAAATTTCTTCACAATGTCTTTTGCAGCCTCTTCAGTGGAAGCTCCCGACTTCACGCCACCATGAAGATCAAGCGTCCTCGATTTTCATGGGCCCTGTCACAAAAGAGAAAAGTTAGAAAAATTCCAAGGAAATTAAACAACAGACATGATGCAAAAATGATGGGTGAAATGAAGACCTAAAAATTTTGAAATTATTCAACAAAGAAAATCAAAATTCAATAATTAAGTTAAGCCGTGTCCCCGGCAACGGCGCCATTTGATGAACGTAAAATCTGCCTCTGTAAAAATGTAAAATTTGTCGTAGTATAGGAGGCAAATTCGGTTCAGCAAAAACCACAATCGTTTGAATGTTGTGGAGTATTTATACTTGGCAAGTCTATCAAGGTCGAATGCAAGGACACAGCTACTTAATCAATTTATCGAATTTTTGATTCATGAAGCTCATGCGTGAATTAATTCTCAATTTTAGGTCTGCAAGATGCACTATGCTAATTACAATGCAATGCCATGATATATGCAATTTTTAGTTGATTTTTATGCATGTATAAAGTGATGAATGAGCAAATATGCAAGGTTACATGTATGCTAAACAGAAGAATACAAATATACCCTCAAAATATGAGCAACAAAATAGAAATAAAAATCAGGGTCGTATTAATCACAACATGAAGAACAGTCATCAAATCAAAGCAAGAACAAGGAGAGTGGGGTCCTCAATTATCACAAAAAACACTTCAATTAAAATAGTGGCAAATGAGAAAATTAAACATGCTATGATGTAGAGGACAAAACAAAGATTAAAACGACACTAAAATCATGCAATTTGAGCCTACGATGCTCAAGTTATGCTAAAAACAATGCAGGGGCGTAATTGTAATACAAATGCAAGAAATAAAAAAGATAGCTATTACATTTAGGTCCCTGGAAGGACCTAAATGCAAAGAATAAAAACCGCCTGGGCTCCTGTGTAAATTTTCCATGCGCGGGGGCCTTTTGTAATTTCAGAAAACTTGAAGGGATTCCTTGTAAATTACCCAGGCACGCACGTGAGCCACGTGTCTGGGGACCATTCTATAAATATCAAAAACACCAGGGTCGTTCGTGCAATTTACCCAGGCCCTCACGTGCGGTGCACGTGAGGCGTCTAGGCTCGGGAGGCACCTCAGGTTCGGGCCACGTGGCATCTTCTGGTGGCTCGGGGCAAGGTTAGGTGAACCTGAGCCTGTAGGTCTGGAGAGGAGGCTCGGGCGCCACGTGGCTTCATCATAGCCGTCCGATCCGGATGATCGGACGGCACCTGTGTCTTCTTCCTCCGCCGTGGGCCATCGGAGGAGGCGGGGATCCGGTGAACTTGGTGGATCTCCACCGCACTCCAACTGCCACTCAGATGATCGATGAAGGTTCGCGAGGGTCTCGAGAAGGTGCTGGTGTGGTGGCGAGGGTCCGGTGATGTCTGGAGGAGAGAGGCGGAGCATTGTCATCGGAGGTAGAGCTAGAGATCGGCGACTCATTATGAAGTTCGACCATTAAATCCTTGAGCACCTGCAAATGTTAGGAATAGCCAAAGCGTGCTTGTAATGAAGTGAATGGGTGAGATGGAGGCCTTGGGTGACGGGAGGCGGTGGCCCAGTAGCTTCTTCTCTGGCGAGATGAAGAAGAAGGGGAAATCAGAGTGGGGTGGTTCTGGAGAAGGGAAGAGGGGTCGGCGTGGAGGTTTGATAGACGGCGAAGCTCGGGGGGTGTTCAGGCGCGAGTGAAAAGGAAGATGGTCGGCAGAATAATTCAAAGAAATTGAAAGGAAAAGAAGTAAAAGAGTACATGGCCAGAGCTAGGCGAATGACGGAGGAGGTAGATTAGGCTGAGGCTCAAGAGAGACTCGGGTCGTCTCCCGGCGAGGACAGCTGGGCCTCGGAGCTCGGCGGTGACGGAGCCAGCTGCAGCACGGCCAAGATGATCGTGGGTCAACACCGGGGTGGAGAGGCCATCATCAGAGCTGATGTTGCCCTCTGCTGTCACCGGAGGAACGACGGACGATGGCTTCAGCCCGTGGATTGGTGGACGTCGGTGAAGGGTGGTGGAGGGAGTTTTTTTATAGGAGGGGATGGAGGGAGGTTCCGCGATGGAGTGGCATTTTGAGATAGTGTTTTAATGGCGCAGGAGTGATGGCGGAGATCGATGGTGGTTGCGTGATGATGGCGGAGGATGGGGCTTCATGGTGTGGCCGTTAGGAGAGGGAGGAGGCGGCTGGAGTGACGGCTAAAAATCGAAGGGGACGGTGGGTTGGTGAAGTGAAACGGCTGGGGGAAGGGGGGTTACGGAGGAAGAAGATAAGATCAAGTGATCCAACGGTCCAGATGGCGTGCGAGTGGAGAGTAGGGATCAGATCATAAATACTGATCCTACGGTGGATAGACAGGCGCTAAAGAGCGGCTCAGATGGATAGTTAGCATGATCGGACGGTTGGGAGTGACTGGGTGACGTGGAGCGTCGTGGTCCGTAGGATGCACGTGGGATCGAGCGGCAGACGTAAAAGGGCGACGTGGACAGGTGCTGATCGTTGGATCAAAAGGGAACCGAATGGCCGGTGTGTGCAGTTGAGATTTGGTCTGGGGGATCGATCCAAGGGCTGGAAGCGAAGCGGCGATGGACGGTGGAGATGAAGGCGGATAGGAGTGGATCTGACGGTGCAGGAGGGTGCTGGGTGGCGGAAGGGGAGGCGGGCCACATGGGCGGCCCAGAGGGCGCCACGTGGCCCAATGAGAAAATTCTAAGAATAAAAACAAAGATAAATACAAAAGAAATTGTTAGAAGCAAAATTAGAAAAAAGTCAAAACATGAAAGTTTCTCGTCTCGACGAGATCTACAACTTTCATGTTGGACAAAAAGCCAAAAGAGGTCATTTGTACAAAAAGCATTTTTTTGGGGGTATGTTTAAAGGGCTAAAAACACCGACTTTTGGTTTTGAGATATTTTTGTATTTTTTAGTCTTTTTAATGGTAAATGAATTATGGACAATTAATCTATCTAATTTTTAGGAGTTTTTTATGATAAAATAAACACAAGAAAAATAAAGGAAATTAAATATAATTAAGTAAGGGTAATTATACACAATATAATACATGATAATAATAAAGAATTGATGATGATTTTATTGAATTATTTAAGATAGGGGTTTTAATAAGTGGATTTTAGCATGATGAATACGAGATTCATTACCAAGCAGTCAAGGGCAGGTTCACAGGAGGGGCCTCTGATGGTTCAGCATGCTGGCCAGGCTGAGACTGCGAATGGTACTAAGGCTGATGATAGGAATGTTGTGAAGGGCATTGAGAAGAAGAATGATATTCTTGATGAGGAGGATGGTGTGAATATGAGATAACTGAGTACTGCTGATAGGATTATTTCTTGCGGTATTGTGTTTGTTGGAATTGATTATGTCTCCAACCTTGCTAATATGGTTAAGACTACTGGTGATGAGGTTGTTGATTCCCTTGGACAAATCTCCATCCTTGTTGCTGAGGGAATGGATGGGAGTTTGTAGACTGGCTCTGCTGAGGTCTGTTTGGACGGGCCAGTTGCGCATCATTTAATCGAACTCCATTCACCTCTGAATGGGAGGAGGTGGAGGAGAGCATGGATATGCAAGGGTCTGGAGTTCTGATTGATATACAATCAGTTGTTGTTGTGGTTGCTAAGGCGGTGAAGGCTCTTCGTCTCAACTGGAGTGGAAGTCGATGTAGATACGGACCAACATGTGCAGATTGTGCTTACCAACAGCTCCAGATGCTTGGTAATGTGATATTTGTCCAAGTTCTGAATCCTCTATTCAATCACAATGAGCTTATCGAGATCTTGGGATCGCTTTTCAATGATATCCACCTTGGACAGGTGACTCCCAATAATGCACAGATTTGAGCTCTCATCCCTGTCCTTCTCGTACGACGCTGCCATGTACACTACCTTCTGATGGATATGTGGTTGTCTCTGATAGGCACGCGATGACGATAGGGTAGCTTCTCCTTCAGTCATTTCTTCCAAAATCTATCATATGAGATCCTCGTCTTTGTTTAAATGAGATCTACCACAAGTCTTTGTTAAAATGAGATCTACCACAAGAAGCATTGACGAGCTTCTGACTCTCAATTGTAAGTCCACTGATGAGCTCCAGTTGCTTAGTAATCTGATATTTGTCCAAGTTCTAAATCCTCTATTCAATCACAGTGAGCTTCTCGAGATCTTGGGATCGCTTTTCAATGATATCCATCTTGGACAGGTGGCTCCCAATAATGCTCAGATTTGAGCTCTCATCCCTGTCCTGCTCGTACGACACTGCCATGTAAACTACCTTCTGATGGATATGTGGTTGTCTCTGATAGGCACGCGATGATGATAGGGCAACTTCTCCTTCAATCATTTCTTCCAAAATCTATCATATGACATCCTCGTCTTTGTTGAAATGAGATCTACCACAAGTCTTTGTTGAAATGAGATCGACCACAAGCAGCATTGACGAGCTTCTGACTCTCAATTGTAAGTCCACCAAAGAAATGTTGGATCAGACTGGTCCGCGGGATGTCATGATGTGGAGACTTGTCTTTAGATCAGTAAACCTCTCCCAAGCCTCATGAATTGACTCGTGGGTGGATAGGGTGAAGTTTGTAATATGGATGCACATCTGATTCAACCGTTCGATAGGGTAGAACTTGTGAAGAAAGACAGACTTAAGTTCCTCTCAGGTAGTGACGACCTTCCCCAAATGATTTATCCAGTGAAGAGCCTTATCTTGAATGCTGAATGGGAATGCAGTCATTTTGACTATGCGTAACGGGATGTTAGGGTAGTACGTTGTTCCACATATGCGTCCAAACTGTTGGAGATGGATGTAGGGTTCTTCATTTACATTCCCGTGGAAGGTGTGAAGCAGAGCTAGGAGTTGGAGCTTCAACTCAAAATGGGCGTGGATAGTAGCAATATGAATCCATTTTTGTCATTTGTCCATCTCCGAGGTTGTATGTCTCCTTGAGGGTCTACCCGGGCTTCCCTCCTCTCGGTCCATCGGCTCCACCTCCACAATGTCCATCTTCTCTCTCTCTCTCCCTCTCTCTCTCTCTCTTCTCCTCCTCCTTAGTTTTTCTCTCGCTTCTCAGATCATTCAACATATCCTAAAAGGTGACATGGGCCAATGACTAATCGGTAAGGTGTTGCTGGATTTCCTATATCGAGGTAAGGAGTTGTGAATTCACCGCATTCCGATCCGGTTGTTGGCCTGTCTGCGGTTGTTGATGCTGAGGTCTCTTTCCCTTTCTGTTCGAAGCCATCTCTTTCTCTTCATCGAAATCTGACAAAATCTTCTTCTCCACATCAAGCTCGTTATCTGCACAAGGAATGATGCCCCGATCAGTTTGTATAGACACACCAGATGAAAAGAATCGTTCTGTGTTAAGGTCAACATAGAATTTCATTAAGGATGGAGAGGAGTATGGAGTGAAATCAATATCCATCCAAAATAGGCATATTTTGAAAAAAAAAGTGATACAGGTTTATCAAAGAAGGCGAGGAGTCTGGAGAGCGGTTCGCGGAGTCTGAACTATGATCTCGAGAATCATCCTGAGTTATTGGAGAGGTTAACTACATGGAATCAATGTGGTTGTCGGTAGAGTCCTGACTAAGTCATCCAAGGGTCTCCATCTCGAGGGTCAAAGAAAAGATTAATGATGGATGAATGATACAGAGATCAACAAGAAATAAAGGGAGTGCAAAACAGTAGAGCAACTCAAAGTGAACAGATCAAGTGAGAAAGAAGGAAAATTAAAGTCAAAATTTACACCAGTGTGTTGGACTTGATCTTTTACCTTAATCTTAATCAAACAAACATCATACAAGTTTTGAATTCGCCAACACAACCCAAGTGAAGCCGTGATAGTTTGGCTATTTTTATGTTTTCAATTTTATGGTTGTATTGCAGGCAAATCTTTTAACAAGTCCTTAAGAATGCTATCCCTATAGGAGTGTGTGTACGATTGGGAAAGTACCTCGTACTTCTTCAACCTCCTTTGTAACATGTGATATGCGTACTTTTAGGTCCTTGATCTTGTGCCTGGGCAGCTACTCAGCTAAAGAAATGGAGAGAGGAAGACAATAGGTGAAACTAATACTTCCCTTGCAAGCGAGGTACTCGACCGCAGGACAATGAGACAGACACCCTCGTGAAGGCATGGCCTATGCTCAATACTTCAAACCAAGTAGGATGCTCCGCACAAGGTGGAAAAATCATCATCTAGAAGGCCCTACTGGCCCATGTACGATAGATGCACCAATACTTCGCCAACCCAGGTGATAATCAAGGCTGCCAAAGATTGGGTTTTTTGGCTCTAATCCTTAGGGGTCGTGATTCACTTGGTCTGGAGTGTACCTGAAAGCAATGAGGGCTTTATGAACCTAAAACAAGGATGCCCATCCTGATTTTTATTAAAGTCAAATTTTATTAGCAATCCCCTTGTTTTATTTTTTGAATTTTCACTTTTTTGGGTATTTTTCAAAGAAAACTGCCTAACAATTTTTTTGTATTGATACAAAACAGAAGGAGAAGGCGGAAAAGCAATGCAAGTGGACACTAGTGTAGAAATCTCACTCTCGTGTCAAATGATGCATGCAAAATAAGAAGTATCACAGTGCTTCCCAACGCTCTCCATGCAGGATGCAAGGTAAAATTGAAATATTTAAACTATGTGATGATAGCAAGCAATATGCAAGCGATAAATTGTCCTAAACCAGAATTGCTATTATTGGGAAGAACCAAATGCAATCACTCAAAATGGATCCAAGTGTTTAGTCTTAGAGACCCCCAGGTGAACAGACACCCGGGCACTGGACCTCTCTAAGTGTGGCAGTATCTAAATTGTTACAAATTAATTTAAAAATAAAATGACACACTCTCTCACAAAAATGAAAATAAAAGCTAAGTCCAGTTGCTCTTTTCCTCTCCTTGCTTCCCTCTCCTTCTCTCTCCTGGTTCACTCCAAAGCGAACGCAACCTCTGCTCACCTCGGGTGCGTACACCTCCTAAGAGATAACCCTCGTCAAATGATCCCTTGCAAGAAAGATCAATCAAGAAACAAACATTACAACAATCAAATAACTATCGAAATAAAATGAGTAGAGAGTATAGAAAGAATAATATACAACTATATATATATAAGTGCTACAATCTATTTCTCCCGGCAATAGTGCTATTTGTTCGACCACTCGGATCGGAGGAGAGAGTCATATGCTCTACACAAAGCGGTAACGAAGTCATTGAGGTGACCCCTCCAAGAGACCAAGTGATCAAGACAACAATCAATCCACACAATAGATATCGATCAATGAATAAGAAGCAGAGTAGGGTGTCGAACAGAGGAAGCACGATGGTGTAGCACTCAATATTATTTATAAAAAATGAATAAATAATATACATATAAATGTATATATGTATGCCCACAATTAGTCAAAGAATGTGGGCTAAAATAATATATATAATTAATTTTTTAATTAACTATATATCTCATAATATATATATATATCTTTTTTCATTTAATATAATTATAAAATACTTATAGTAATAATAATATTATAGCTTATATATTAAAATATATAGATATGTAATACTTTATAGGTAATTCATTTATAAATATAAGTAAAAATAATCAAAAATGGCAAAATCAAATATTTTTGGCGTTTAAATAATTCTTGACTATTTTGTGTTTTTCAAGTAATTTTGCTAATTTTTGAGATTTTTTAAAGCTCAAGATATATAAAATCAAGGACTTTTTAATTAGACTGAATTGTTTTGAGATTTAAAAATACTAAATAAGGTCAAAAATTCTCAAAACTATTTTTATATATTTTAATATATAAAAATATATAGGACACGAAAAAATATTTTTGTATTTCTAGAAGAGTTTTTATATTTTTTATAAGATTTTGGAGCTTTTAATTTTTATGTATTTTCTTTTTCTATTTTTAGAGTTTTTTGGTCTGAGAGTACTAGATACTATAATAAACACACACTATTTTTGGGGGGAATTTTTAAAACACAATTTTATATTTTTTTGTATTTTTAATCAAACGAGGAATATCCGAGATCTTTTTCATTTTTATAAAATAGGAACAAGTCCTAAAATGTTGTTCTAAAATTATAGCCTGAAACTACAAGCAAGCACAACACACAAAAATCCTTAAACTAGCATGGGCATTTTTGTAATTTAAAATAAGCTTAGAGGGTATAATGCAAATAACCCATAAATTTATAATTAATATTCAAAAATTTTATATTAAAAGAAAATTACAAAATATGTAGGAGTATACATGCAATTTACCCAAGCACATAGGTCGTCACGTGAGGTGACGTGGTGGAGGACTAACGTGCAATATCAGATAAGTCAGGAGGTTAAATGCAAATTATCCAATATTTTTTTAAATGGCAGAAAATATTTACAAGATATTTTAAATATTACAAAAATGCAAAGGGTGCAAATGAAGTTTATCCACTAAGTAGTCTTTATCGGGCGATCCTCCATTTGACACGTGGTTGATCGTGTGACACTCAACGAGGCAGCGGTTCGTCTAATCTAAGGGCTAGGTAAAGACCTGGCATTCTTCCTCTATCCAACGACACCTGGGTGATTGCAAAGAACACCCAAGAACAGTTGGGCATCCTTACTTTGATCACCGAATCCATACAACTACAGGCTTCATTCTCCTTGTCGATGAGTGGAAGAGGTAGTTGGGGCTCCTCCACGTGCAATGGCAGGCTCCAAGGACGGCGAGGGGGTTCGAGGCGTGATGAATACCCATTCATCACTCTTTATTCTTTTATTTCAGCTAAAAACCTATGCAAAACACCATGTAGATATGTGTAAATAGAATAAATTACCATCATGCATGCATTATGTGAATAATAATAATTAGCATGTTTTTGTGCATAAATAAAAGAATAAATAATCAAAAGAAAAAGAGGGAAATATTTAGAATAAATATTGAGCGACCTAATCCCAAGGGAGGGCTCAGTATGGGCCTGACCGCAAAAGAATCCAAGTAGAGGGAGATAGCGTCAATCATGTGTACATAACCCTATGTAAATAAATAATATTACTTTCCTCTAAATAAAAATGAAAATGTGTTTTTGTTATTTTGTACATATTTATAAGAATAAAACTAAAATAAAAATGGGAAAAACAAAAGAAAAATAAAAATAAATAAAACCTCTCTCATCAGTGTATATAGGCCATGTATATAGAATAGCATACCTGTTTATTTTCTCCTTGCAAATAATTAATAAAAATCCAATAAAATTTTTCTATATTCCATATTTCATGATGTAAATAAATAAAATAAAAATTAGAAAAATAAAAATAAAATAAAAAGAATAAAATCAATTTTCTACCTTGTACATATACCATGTAAATATGTATATATACCTATTTATTTAACTTATGTAAATAAATAATAAAAATAAAATAAAAACACCTTTTTATTTCAAATTTTATGTTATAAATAAATAAAATATAAAATTGGAATAATTTTATAAAAATAAGCAAAAAATAAAAATAAAAAATCCTTTTATGTATATACCTATATATAATAATAATATAATGTAAATACATAAATTATTTTTCAAAAAATTAAATAAAAATCACTAAAAAATAATTTGAAAATAAATAAACATTTTTCATGTTTAAAGTTTTTCGAAATAAAAGCATTTACTATTTTTAATTGAATTTCTAAAATATTAATAATTGGCGGCCTCCCATTGGTCCACGGGGGATTGTTGACCCCGGTCAACTCCCCCCTTGGACCACCAGCCCACGGATCCTGCGCCCTGGCCCGACTTCGCCTAATTTTTGCGCAGCGATCCGATCTTCCAAGAGGGATCCGTGATCCACACCCGCCTATCCTCTTAGGGATCCGCTCCTTGGATTACGTGCTCCACGACCATCCTGTTGGACACTTCACCATATATAGCCGACCTCTGCCGCACATTCCCCGCAATCTTTGGCTTTCCCCCTCGTCGCCAGTGAGCTCCTCTCCCCCTCCTATGTGACAGCTGTGCGGAGGGGGGTTGCAGCGAGGCCCGGGCAGCCGGGAACCACTAATCCAACGACGATCATTGCCGTACGCTGCCGCGAGGTGCACGCAGTCTCTGGAGCCGTCGATCCATCGAGGCCATGACCCCCGGAGCTCCAGCCCAAACGAATGCGACCGCCAGGTAGAGTAGATAGCATGTAGGTTAGATTAGATTTTGATTTTTAGGTTTCCGACCACCGCCCTTCGTCGACCATTTCCCGACGTTCCGTTCAACCATTTGCCATGCCGACCCGACCATCACCTTCACTAGACTTCTCTCCACCTTCTACATCCCTCCACTCAACCTTATTTGCCCAGGATCAGGATTCCGACCCTCCTCCGCCTTCGCCTCGCCGGAGGGTTATGCCCCGCTTCATCCCTCGCCCCTTTTCACGTGCTACCGGGTCGAGGCATTTTTCCCTCGACCCAGTTGTCTTCCCGTGCAAGTTTAGAGGCAAATGGGTTTCATATGGAAGCTCGACTATTAAAGAACATCTGCTTCAGGTCCACCTCGCCGCTGGGACGTTCTAGGACTTCTCAGCCTCATCGGAGACCAGCATCCGCTGCGGACACCCTCGAGGGTCATTTTGCCCATCGGAGCAGCGCCGGAGGACCTCCACACCGTGCATAGTGGCTGATCGAACTTCGCCGGAGGAGAGTTCATCGGCGTTCTACCAGGGAGTCTTCCCGTCGTTGGATCAAGCCCCGTTGCAGTTCTAATCCCAGCTGTTCATCAGCCGAGGATCTCATCCATCCGATCCATCTAAGGGTCGAATCTGAGGTGTCCATCGCCAAAGAGTTATCCCCCATTCCTAGCCATTAGATCATAAGTGGACGACGCTTGGCTGTTGGATCGTGAATAAAAGGGTAAATTATCCTTAGTCCCTTCCTACTTTAACATTTACATGTTAGTCCTGTAAATATTTAGTGTAGTTATTTTTATTTTGGATATTTTACAGTCACGACCTCGGTGTTTTTGTTATTAGCAACTTAGTCCCTGTTTGTATGAGCCACGTGCGTCGACACGTGAGGTTTTGGAACATTTGTACTTGTAGTCCTGTATTTCCAATGTGTTACTGATTGATCTTTTATAGATAGGATTTACATTGATGCCCCTCTGTGCCTGATTCACTTGCCTTGCGCGTGATTTTGTGGAATTTTTGCACAAAGGTCCCTGAGCTTTATTTGCTTGTTATGGTTTGGCCCTGAAAATACTTTTCTTTGCATTTAGGTCCCTGACTGTTGTATACCTTATTTTTATTAAATAAAATATCAAATTAAATCCAAATTAGATGAAATTTGGACACATGGCTCCTGCCACTGTGTAAAAACTTCCCTAAAATTTTGAGATATTTTTTAGGCCTTTTCATATTTTTAAAAATTCAAAAACAGTGATTTTTGCTACTCTCTGAATTGGAAAATCCAAGAAAAATATAAAAATTTGTCTAAAAATTATAAAAAAATTTAAGGTTAGTTAGTTTTTGTGTATTTTAGTTTCTATCCAATTTTCGTGTTTTTTGGATATATAAAAACTTTAAAATTGAAAAACCCTAAAAATTTTATTAAAATTCTAATAAATTCTATAAAAATAAAAAAATATAAACTCTTTTCCTGTAGTCTAGTTTTTGTTTATAATTTTCATAAAAATTGCCTCCAGACTTTTATAGATCCATTTTATATTTTTAATGGATCTTTCAAGCCTGGCTGTACAGTGATCATCTGTTTTCTTTTTTCTTGATTTTTAGAAAATCATATAAAAATTATACAATTCTGAAAAATTCACCAAAAACACTAAAAACATAAAAAAAATATAAAAACATTTTTATTAGATTTTTCTGTATATTTTTTAGTGTTTCTAATAATTGGTGAAGTTGCTTGTTTTACATTTCTTTATAAAACCAAAAACACAAAAACATTTAAAAATAATTAAAAATCCACCAAAAATATTTTCTCTTTATTTTATTCCTTTTTTGACTACTTTATAGTCGTGCTCCCTGAGTCCGACCCTGGTCGCTATACCAGGTTAATAAAAGTAGCGAGGACCGCTTCTTGTTTTGATTGATTTCATATCTTATTTTGGTGGTTCTATCCTTATTTTCTTGTTGACCGAGTCTTCTCGATCTGGGTCGCAATGACCCGAGAGTGATTTTTACCTCACCCGGATCTTGAGATCTTTGATTTCTCGGTCATCAGAATGGCGCCGTTGCTGGGGAGCACGGCTTAGTAGTCTTCATTTTTTTATTTTTGTTCGGTTTTGTTTTCGCGGCTTTGTCCGCGGCTTTTCAGTTTTCTGCGGCTTTTCGTGGCTTTTTGTTTTTCTCTGATTTCTTTTTCTTTTATTTTTGTTTGTTTTGTTTTATTTGTCTTTATTCTCACTTCTGCATATAGTATCATTTTACTTTATTTTATTGCTTTTCTTTTATTGTTATAATAATCTGGTCTGATCACTTCTCTCTGTTTTCTTGCGAGGGGCCCGAGGACCGAGGCGGCTCTTCTCGAAGAGCCGATGCAACCACGGATGTCGGAGGCGACTCCCTTCTGCACAGAGCCACAGGAGAGCGCGAGGAGGCGGGCAGGAGTGCTGGAGCTGTAGATAGATTAGATTAGCTTAGAATAGTTTACTTTGTAGTCAGACTATTTAATATTGTAATAATACAGGTACCCGGACGTTCAGAGACACTTGTGATTACGGAGTCTGTTTCGTCGAGCACCGGTGTGCTCGGGGGACCCCACCGTGGTTTTGTTTTGACCGCTTTTTCTTTCCTTTGATTTCACATGGATTTCTGTGCGTGAGACCCTAGACTTAGATTTTTATTTCGTTGAGCCAGGTAGCCGTAGGTCCACAGCCCTAATAAGATTATCTGTTCCTATAGATTACGTCTGGACTTAGGCAAAATAAACCCGTGCTTCACGATAATAGAAATTTCTGCTTAGGAAGGTTCTCACATTGCATCCATATAGTTAGTTTAAATTTATGCGCGGATCATAATTGCATGTAGACTACTGGAGTCAGGTATGTCTTCTATCTCGTGCATGCATCATTGATTTTGCCGCGCATCGGCTTTTCCGTTTTTCCCCCTTGTTTTTCTGGACATAGGAATAAAAGGAAATCGGAAAATTCATTAGACGTTTTCTTGAAAAATACATAAAAAGAAAAATAATAAAATCGGGATTGTTAATCACACTTGACCTAAAAGTCACATCATTTAAAAATATGTCTTGGGGAGAGTAACCCCCTCCTTGTTTGGTTTGGATGAGTGAGAGAGTGACCCGCATCCTAGGCTAGAGCCATATCTGATTTCTTGACTGACTACCGGCCTTTTATTCGGGACAGTCGATTGAGAATATTGGATTTCTATCAGCTCACGTAATCGCTCTAAAAGACTGACTGGATCACCTAAAATAAAATTGACAAAGATAATTGACCGATCTCTTACAGTCTTCATCTCAGTGTGCGTAGGTGAATCGGGGGGTTTGCCTTCTCATCTTGTGTGTTTCCAGATCCCTTCCATCTATCTTTCTCCCTCCCACGCTCCCTTCAGTCTTCTTCTTCTCTTCCCCTTCTGTATCCCTGGATGATGAATCCCCCTCACTTCTTGCCGACTATTGCAGCTTCTCTATCTTTTGACCATCAGTCCAGTCCACCTTTGAGGGAGGTCGGATCTCCGACCAACCTCCCGCTCCCTCCCGCCCATCCCTTTCACTACTCTGGGCATGCTGTGCTAGATGTCCGTGGATATCAGATGGAGCAGATGCGAGACCCGAACGATGCCATTGCTGAGTTGAGAGTGCACTCCGTTCGTGATCAGAGAGAGCATATGAGATTATCAGATAAATCCTATGACAGATTGATGGAGGAGCAAATAGGATAGGGAGCTCAGTCAGCTTCTACACTAGGTCCATTCATTCTGGATTTGGAGCTTATTCAGAGACTGCCGACATTTTCAAGAGAGGTGCACGAGGAGCCCTATCTTCACATGTCCGAGTTCAAGGAGTTTTGCAGGACACAGATCTATTCAAACATTACTGCAGAGGAGATGATGATGAGGACCTTCTTCACACTTCAGGATAGAGCCATGAGATGGCACAGACGATTGGGGAGGAGATTCGCTACGTGGGGAGAGCTACGCCGAGAGTTTCTACAGAGAATCGTTCCCCAGCGTAGAGCAGAGATTATGCGGTCTTTGATCACCGACTTTTCAGTTGACCCCCAGGAGCCACTGCATGAGGCATGGCTGAGGTTTCTTGACCTCTTGAGGAGATTTCCCGACCACGGACTTCCACTGACGGACCTTATTGAGATCTCCATGCGGGGGATGATCGCAGAGCAGATAGCACTGGTGATTACCGCATGTGGCGATTCACACCGCAGTTCCGACATTGAGTTGTTGGATACCATCTCGTGGTTACTTTCACAAAGACCTTCTTTATGAGATGTCATAGTCGGGACAACACATGAGGATGTTGCAGTACCAGTGGGGTGTGTCGCACGACATGAGGATATAGTTTCTACACACCAGCCCGAGGACTTGGATGCTCCAGCACCACAGAGTACATAGGAGATGACTGCGATAGTAGAGGTTCTGACCCAGAGTCTACTCGAGTTCCCGTTGGTCTTCCAGCTAGTGTTCGAGGCAGCCCCAGAGTTTTCAGTCAACGATTCTTGGATATCAGCTCTTCTGATACTCCAGGAGACGGAGGAACCCCCACTTTTACAGCCATTGATTCAGCCACTTCAGTATCCAGTCCCGGAGGAGTCAGCTTCTTTTCTGCAGAGACACTTCTCGGAGTCCGACGGATACCATGACTCATCCCAGCAGCCACAGCTTGATATGGGACACCACTTTGAGAGGTCAGACACAGATAGTCTTGTATTCGAGCCTTTTGCCATCCACTTTGTTGAGACAGACACACTTGCTGAGGACCTGATGACAGCCAGCATTGCCGCAGAGTGAGGATCAGCCACAGACACATTGCCAGCCTCCGCGATGTTGACCAGTGCCTTCTCCTGCTTCTAGATTGCCGAGAGCCAGACTTCAGATGATGATGCAGCCTGGTGCACCAAGTGGGTGCTTGACAGCAGCGCAGATGCCCTTCTAGATCTTGATCCTCTATTTCTCACTGATGATCTTGCATTTCTCCCCGAGGGTTATCTGCGGGAGAATGCCACCCACGATGAGTACTTGGTTTCACCTTCTGAGAGTGTATCTGATCTGGCAGATCACGAAATCGAGTCTTCTGATCATTCTGATTCTAAGTCATCTCACCTCGACGACCCTCGCGAGGATGAGCCGATACTTGAGATATTCGATGATTTGCCCGATTTGTCTCTATCATATGCATCGGATATCAGTCTTCTTAGAGAGTCTCCTGATCTTGACTGTCCACACCTTTTTGAGACACTGATCGATGTGGAGGATTCCATGACTGATCCATCCTTCTCCACGTTTGATTTCTTCGGCTCTACACTTCCACTCCAGTCTGATCTAGAGCTGACGATTTCTTTTGTGCTACCGGATCCTGATCACATACCTCCATATCCTTGGCCGGTAGTAGACACCCGCCTGATTGCATACCTGGGTGTCCTTCTTTACACTTTTGATTTCATCACTGTTCCCATACCGAGACTGCGACGACAATACGGCATTTGCCTTACAGATGTCGTCCTGAACTTTGACACAGCATTATCCTAGCCTTTGCGCCCAGCTAGGGGCGTAAAACCTAGCGCTTGTTGAGAGGCACCTCAACATTGTACCATTTTGTATATACATGTTTCGTCGTGATTTGATCTTTCTTTCTTCCGTTTTTGTTTTCACCCCAGGTCTCGCTTAGGATTATCTTTGCTATACTTAGGATAGACCTCATCCTAAGTATAGGGGGGTGGAAACACCGAGTTTTTCCTTTCGTTCCGTTTCATCACTTCTGTTGTTGACTATACTTAAGGATTCTTCACCTTAGGTATAGGGGGAGTGATGCCCTCCATCCTGTATATATTTGTTGATTTTCCTTCTCGTTTTCTACCTCTGTTGTGTTGTCTATACTTAGGGATATTTTAACCTAAGTATAGGGGAGGTAGACCCTGTACATTCTCACTCGGTTTTCCCTTTGTGTACAGCCTGTTATACTTAGGATTATTTGATCCTAAGTATAGGGGGAAATGCCAAGACCCTCTTGCATTTCTATTATTTTCATTCATCGTTGTATATAGCCTTCCTTTTCACTTCCCTATACTAAGCACGAGTTATGTCTTCTTCATCGCTCTTGACCCTGAGGACATCGTTCGAGCTAAGTATAGGGGGTGTGTATATATTTCATATATACTTTATCCATAACTCGTATTTTGTGTGAGTGTGTTAATAAATAAAAATGGCTAAAACCCAAAAACCCATAAAAATTAAAATTTTTCCTTGTAAATAAAAATTCTTTTATTGCACATACATATCTAGTTGTACAAATTATTCTTGTAAAAATGTTTGTAAAAACTTTTTGTGTAAATATTGTGTAAATATTTTCTTATCAAAATTATGTATATAGTACAAATTTTTTCTAAAATGTTTTGAAAATCAAAAGTTTGCAAAAACCTTGTGTAAATTTGTATAAATATTTTGCAAAACTTGCATTCATGCATACATCCGTGGTTTCAAAACATTTTTCAAAAATTTTGCACATGTGTAAATATTTGCAAAATTGCATCTTTGTAAATTTTTGTATAGTTTTTCCTGGATTATAGTTGACATTTAAACTAGCCTGAATTAAATTGGAAAATGGAGCTTGGTTAAGATCTTAATCCACCTAATTATAAGAGGAACCTTATAGGGCTTAGGGTTGAGGCTTTTCAGGTCCATGGTAACTTAATTCTTTGAGTCCACTAGGCTATGATCATATGTCATCTCAATGAGCCTAAGTAGAGCACTTAACAACACACACATGACTCATATAGACAATGGCTTGACTTGGACCCGCACTTTACACCGAGCTCTCTACGGAAGAGGTGGTGAGGAGGCAGTCTTCCTTGACTTGGGGTAGCATATGAGGGTAGTACTTCTAGGCGGAACCTCTCTTCTTCTTATAGTGAAGGAAGTGCATCTCAACTTGGTCTGATTGCCATGAGGTCTAACGACAGGAGTTGTGGGTTGCAATAATGCTTCAAAAGAGGGATAGTCTACTGGCTCGAGAGGAAAAACTCCTTATGTATATATGGTGCACCTTGTAAATATGTTGTACAGATGCACACTGAAAAAAATGCAAAAAGAAAATAACTCCAAAAAAGTGGTGGGTTGATGAATACCCATTCATCACTCTTTATTCTTTTATTTTAGCTACAAAAACCCATGCAAAACACATGTAGATTCCTGTAAATAACAATAATTGTCAAAAAGCATGCATTGTGTAAATATGCATTTTTAGCATGTTTTTGTGCATAAATAAAAGAATAAAGAAATAAAAGAAAAAGAGGGAGATATTTAGAATAAATATTGAGCGACCTAATCCCAAGGGAGGGCTCAGCATGGGCCTGACTGCATAAAAACCCAAGTAGAGAGAGATAGGGAAGCTCATGTGTATATATACCTATATATAAAAATATTTTCCTCCAAATAAAAATAAAAATAAAAATGCATTTTTGAGAATATGTATATATTTATAAATATTAAATTAAAATAAAAATAAAGAAAATTAAAAATAAAATAAAACACCCTTCCTCATCGTACATACACCATGTACATAAAATCACTTGTCCATTTATTTCCCTTAATAAATAAATAAATAAAAATCCTATAAAAATATGTACATAGTCTATATTTCATAATGTAAATAAGTAAAATACAAACCATAAAAATAAAAATAAAATAAAAAGAAATAAAAATAAAATCAAAATCAACATTGTATTTATACCATGTACATATGTATATATAACTATTTATTTAAATCTTGTAAATAAATAATAAAAATAAAATAAAATACGCTTTTATTCTAAATTTTATTCTATAAATAAATAAAATATAAAATTGGAATAAAATGTACAAAAATAAATAATTAAAAATCAAAAATTAAAAATGTATATTGTATATACCTATATATAATAATACTATATTGTAAATACATTATTTTTATTTCAAAAAAATAAATAAAAATCACCAAAAAATAATTTAAAAAAAAGAAACATTTTTCATGTTTTAACTTTTTCAAAATTCGGCCATTTACTATTTATTATTTAATTTCCAAATATTTAATAATTGGCACAGTCTGATTAGTCCACGGGGGATGTTGACCCCCGGTCAACTCTCCCCCCAGGACCACCAGACCCGGATCTTGTTGCCCTGACCCGTTTTCTCCTATTTCTTCCCACTCGATCCGATCGCCAAACCCCTTAACACCGGGTCCTAATCCTTCCTGATACATCCGAGATTCACGCCCGGGGTGGGTTTTAGGGATCCAAGCTCTGATCTGATCGCCCAACTCCCATCTAGCCGGACCCCTCATACTATTTAGCTGAAGCTCCGCCGCACTTTTCCGGCTATCTTTGGCGTTGTCTCTTCCACCCAGGACCTCCACCTGATACCCTAGAGTGACAGCTAGCCGTCGGTGTGTTGCAGAGAGGCGGAGAGGCTTCCCGTCACTGATCCGGCAGCATCTCGCCGTCGTGCGCCGCCCAGAGCGGCACCTGAGCCGCGGGCGTTCGACGACCCTCGAGGCGACGACCAGAGCTACCTCAGCTCATTCCCAGTCGACCACAGTCACCAGGTGAGCCTAGTTCTTTCTGTCTTGCTTGAATTTTCGATTAGCCCCAAATCCATCTTTCGCCGTCGTTCATCGATTAGTCCCACTCCGACCATCGTTCTGACCATCCAAATCGACCGTCATCTCCGCCACACTCCCCTTCACGTTCTTCACACACGCGTTCCCCTTGGTTCGCTCTGGAACTAAGGCATGACCTCCCTCGTCGTCGCTTCGCCGGAGGTCATCCGCCCCGACGCGCCAGCCACCCATTTCGCCTCTAACTGGGTCGAGGCACTTTGCCCTCGACCCAACGAGCTTTCTGTGTGTTTTTCCAGGTCAGAAGAGGCCCGTCTGAGGGTCGAAGCATTCGAGCACAGGAGCCCAGCTCCGTCGTCGTCGTCGGGGCTCCTTGGAGCTCCTCAGTGTCATCGGAGGAGTCTATCATCTGCGGGAGGCCGTGACGATCCTGTTCCACTCATTTGCAGCCCCTGAGGTGGACCAGCGCAGCCGTGGTGCTCCGGCGAAGTTCGTCGGAGCCGTGTTCTTCCAAGATCCTCCAGAGTTGTCCGTTCAGCCCCGACCTGCCAGATTGCATCTGGACCGCTCGTTTATACAAAGAGGCTCCCCGATCTCCATAACCGTCTGATCTACACGTGGCGCAATATTCACTGTCCATGCAGGCGAAGGGTTAGGCCTTGATCCACCGCCGTTAGATATCACACGTGGCTGACCCTTAGCCGTAAGATCCGAGCCAGCACCCCTTCGTTGAGGCGCATCGCACCTCCACCGTCCGATCAGCCACGTGGTGCCGCTCCAGCCCTCGGATAATAAGGGGTAAATATCACTTAGGCCCCCTCCTGTTTCGTTTTTATCGTTTAGTCATGTAATTAGTTTCAGTAGTTGTTTTTATTTTGTAAAAATTGCACTGAAGACATGGTTGTTTATTTTATTTGCATTTCCATCCCTGTGAATGTTAGACACGTGCATCGTCACGTGGTTTTTGTGGAAATTGCATGATATGGGCTTGTAGATTCTGCTTGTTATGGAATGAAATATAGTTTTTGATATTTGCACTTATGCCCCTGTGAATGCTTTTATTTGACATGTGCCGAATATTCTGGGTAAATTACAATAGTCCCCTGGGCTTTTAGCACCTGTTGCTAATAAGCCCTTAAAACTATTTTTTATTATATATGGGTCCCTCTGTGCCCAGACCACGTACCGCGCACGTGGGGACCTGGAAATTTTGCATGAGGACCCCCCCCCCATTTCTGGATTTGTTCCTTTTTAGCCCAAGGACTTTATTTTTATTGCAAACAGGTCGCTATGCACTGTGGGCTCTTGTTTGATTTAAATAAAATATCAATTTTGACCCAATTTGCGTGAAAATTGGACACGTGGCTCCTGCCACTGTGTAGAATTTCACCAATTTTTTAGAACATTTTAAGCCTTTTTAGTATTTTTAAAAATTCAAAAACCTCTCTTTTTGTCTCTGTTCAGATAGAAAATTCATAAAAAATATTAAAACCTTTTTAAAAATTACAAAAAAAATAAGTTTTGTGTGTTTGAGTGTTTTCTATTTTCTATCCATTTTTTTGTTATTTTTGGAGTTATAAAAACCATAAAAATTAAAAAATACTTAAAAACCAATAAAAATTATAAAAAATCATAGAAAATCCAAAAATTAATAAATCCTTTTCCTGATTTTTCCTTTTTGTTTATACTTCAAATGAAAAATACCTCCAGACTCTTTTAGACCATTTTATATTTTAATTTGGTCCTCCAAGTCTGACTGGACAGTTTTCTCTTATTTTTGCCATCTTTCATTTTTAGAAAATTCCATAAAAATCATAAAATTATCAAAATTTCACCAAAAATAGTAAAAATATAAAAATCCTAAAAATATTTTTGTTGGAATTTTTGGACAAATTTTGAGCATTTAAATAATTGGTCAAAGTTGCTTGTTTTTATAGTTTTATTATTTTACTCATTATTAAAAATCCCAAAAAAATATAAAATTATTAAAAACCACTAAAAAATATTTGTTTTTATTTTCTTTTATTCCCGATGACGAGTTGCTAAATACGATATTTAATTTGGTCGCGTTGTAATACGTGTACTTAGCGATTCAGTCAGAACCGAGAGAAAATCTCCGTGAAGAGTGTCTCGACTTAATTTTTATCCCGGGCAAGTCCGGGGTCAAAATCCTTACTGACTAGTAGTTCAATCTTCTAATAACCGCTTTGGGCCCTATAATCTAGTTGCAGGGTTCATGGACCTAAGAGCGAAGCGAATGAGACCTAACTATGGGAAAGAGTATCAAGCGTAGCGAGTAGCTGAAAGGCCTCGGCCTTAATAAGATTGTCGGGGATGACAGAGTTAGGTATTTCAGTCCTAGTTCAATCCGGCTAAGATAAGATATAATTAGACAAAGAAGAGGTTTGATAAATGCTCGATCGTAGGGAGAGGGAAGATTTTGCGTAGAAGGTTATTTCCCTATTCATCACTGCATTCCAAGAGGTTTGATTTTGAGCAGAAGGAAATTCGCCTATTCATCATTGAAGCAAAAGAAGGTAATTTCCCTATTTTGCTAAGATCAAGATATTAAGATAATGAATAGTGGATTCATCAACTGACTACTTCATAGGCCGCAAGGCCATCTCGTGCTCCTCGAGACCGATCCTGGGTGCTATACCAAGTTAATATCATAGCGAGACCGTTATTTTGATTTTTATCGATTTTTATCTTCTCGATTGGGGGTCTGATTTTGTTTCTTGATTGAGCTTTGAGTCCCGAGTGACTGAGGTCACAACGACCTGAGTTAGATACTTTACCTTAGTCTATCGGGCGGCTCATCAGAATGGCGCCGTTGCCGGGGAGCACGGCTTAGAAGTCTGTGTTATTTTCATTTTATTTTGTTTTCTTTTTCACGGCTTTCTACAGCTTTTTCGTCGTCCGCGGCTTTTCGCGGCTTTTTGTTTGTCTTTATTTTTCATTTTATTTTATTTTATTTTATTTTATTTTGTTTTTGTTTATTGTGCTTGTTTATTTTTATTTCTATTTTTGCATATATACCCTATTTTCTTTTTCTTATTTTATTTGCATTATTTCTATCTGGATTGACACTTTGTTGTTTTCTTGTGGGGGCTCGAGGACCGAGGCGGCTACTTTCGAGGAGCCGACGCAACCGCGGCGATCGGAGGCGGCTCCCTTCTGCACGGAGCCGCAGGAGAGCGCGAGGAGGCAGCAGAGTGCGGTAGTAGCTTAGAGTAGTTTAGGTTTCTTTCCTGCATTATTTGAACCATTATTGTAATAAAATAGGGATAGGACACTCAGCAGGACACTTAGACTCTCGGGGTCTGTTTCGCCGAGCACCGGTGTGCTCGCAGGACCCCTCGGCTTTTTCGTGGTTTTCTCGCAGTTTTGTCGTTTATTTCCTACCTTTCTGATTCTCGCGGTTTTCAGCCCCTAGCCTTAGGATTTTTGCTTGACTGTGACGTAATTAGTAGGGTCCAAAAACATTAATAACTTTGCATGTACCTATAGTTCGATTAATTGGACCAAGAATAAAAAGAAAATAAAAAGACTATTTGGTCACCTGAGGGGTCACGCGCCGCTAAAGGTCGTATACAGCGCTGGCAGACCACTTAGCCACCGTTCTGTCGAGTAGAACTGCTTGCTTAGGGCTCGGATTTCCGCTTGCATCATTTAAGTAGTTTTATTTCTGTCTTTAAATTCTGTGCAGATCATTTTTGCATGTAGACTGTTGGAGTCAGGTACGCATTTCTTACTCTGCATGCATCATTGATTTCTCGTGCATCGGCTTTTTTGACTTCTCCCCCCGATTTTTGGACTTAAATAACAAGGAGAACCGAAAAATTCGTTAGGCATTTGTTTTTATTTTAAAAATACCTAAAAATTTGAACCATAAAATTGGGATTGGTTAACTCTATTTGACCCTAAAAGACACTCACCGAAAAAAACTTGTCTTGGGGAGAGCAACCCCCTCCTTGTCTGATTTGCAAGTGCGAGAGAGTGACCCAGACCCTAGGATAGAGACACGTCTGGACCTCCTTCAGACTACTGCTCTTGAGCTAGTCATTCTCCAGTGAGGATCGCCTTGGTCTCCGGTAAAGCGGGCCGCGATATCCTTAACAGAGCGAGTAGCCGGTAAACGGTCTGCGGCTTGTACTGGCTGAAAAAGATCTAGTTCGGGATCGGGCCAGTCTCCTGGGGGAACCAGATTCCCAACAGGTCACGTAATTGCTCTGCTATCTTGACTTGATCACCTAATAAAAACTAAAAAGATAATTGACCGAACTCTTACGGTCTTCAGCTCGTGTTGCGTAGGTGAATCAGGATTTTGCTTGTTGATCATTGTTGTTTCCAGATCTCATCCGCCCGACTCGCCAGATCAAGATGATGGGCAGAAGGTCCCTTAGGCAGCCTCTGGCTGCACCGCTTCCCAGCACTTCTGCCCGCTCATCTAGGTTGGTTCGCGAGAGCCGAGACCCGCTCTCTGAACCCGAGTTCGACTCTATCCTGTTCCCCCTCAACCACCCTTCTACCAGTTCCGAGATACCAGTGCCAGATGAGAGACTACCGTCAGATGATTTATCGGTACCTGAGTTTGGGTCCTTTGCTTTTGTAGAGACCATGGCCGACAGCAGTGATGATCACACCAGAGGTCCCCAGCTAGAGCAGACATTCATTTTGGACCAGGGTGCGATCAACTCCACCCTGATCGCCTCCCTCGAGACAGTTCAGCAGCAGTTGAGGGATCAGGGAGCTTTTATGATTGAGATGAGGCACGAGATGGAGCGGATGAAAGCTGACCGCGACCAGCGCGGCCCAGGAGACGGGCCGAGGATACCCGATGATGTCGCAGCAGCCGCTGCAGCAGCCGCAGATCCACCGAGACCGATGCGGGAGTTACACAACCCCGGATCGACTTTGACGCATCATTGGGTCGTGTTACCAGCCATCGTGGGGGACTTCAAGTTCCCCCCGAACACTTTACAGCTCCTCCCCCAGTTCCATGGGCTCACCACTGAGGAGCCCCATCTCCACCTACAGGAGTTCTTGATGATCTGCAGCATCGTCCACGACCGTCAGGTGGACGAGGACACCATCTGCATGATTGCCTTCCCCTTCTCACTAGCAGACAGAGCAGCCATTTGGTTAAAGCACTTGGGGAAGTTCGTCTACACCTGGGAGCAGCTCCGCACCGAGTACTTGAACAAGTACTACCCACTCGGGCGGATGAATGCCGCGAGGGCCCAGATCAGCAACTTCTCCATACTCCCAATGAGCAATTCCGCGAGGCATGGGAGAGGTTCAGAGAGTTGACAGATAGATGCTCACACCATGAGATATCGAAGCCGGACCTTGTTCAGAGCTTCTTCTGCGGGCTGACACCAGAGCTATAGGGCTTGGTGAATGCTTCTTGTGGTGGGTCCTACTTCGCCAAGGATCATGATAAGGTCTGGGCCATCTACGAGGAGATGGCCGAGAACTATATGGTGATGTCCCAAACCCGACTCTACACACAGGGATGCCCTCAGCCACAGACAGTGCAGTACCAGAGGATAGCATGGGTTGACGCCGGTCCATCCACTTCGTCAGCGGCAGCAGCACAGGCCGAGTCCACAGCCGCTGACATGGGTATCATCAACGAGAATGGAGATCATTGAGAAGAAGCAGTGCCAGGGCATCACGCAGATGAAGCAGATGGCACAGACTCTGAGTGACCTGAAGACACAGCTCATGTGTCTCCAGGAGGCACAGACGGCTTCCCAGCCCCGTCTTCAGGCACGAGGCGATCCGAGTAGCACCGGCAACTCGTCCCAGCACTCCAGCCACCAGCAGCCTAGACAGGTTCACCTTGTACAGACGAAGCCGTACCAGCAGCCGCAGCTTTCTTACAGTCACCACCATCCCCAGACACACAGATGGTGGTATACCAGCCGGATCAACCTCTAGCAATGCTCCCGCTAGCCCCTTACGAGTCAGAGCCGTTGATGGATGTCAATGGGATTTGGTACGACCGACCCCAGCCCAGTATCCGATGAGACCATCCCGGATTCCGTTGGTCGGCCGGAGGCGCCAGCTCCCAGTAGCAGCCGTCAGGACAGGGTGGCCAATACAGCCATCAAAGAGATCACCAGCAGCAGCAGCCCCCAGTGTACCAGCAGCAGCAGCAGTCACAGCAGTATGGTCCTCGTCCCTATCAGCAGGGACAGTCTTGGAGGCGTGATCATCCTCAGCAGCAGCAGTATCATCCCCAGTCATACCCCTCACATACGCAGCACCAGCCACTGCAGCCTCACTACCAGCGAGGCCACCCGTCAGGTTCTCATGGGCCATCCTATGAGAATCCCGCTTTGGATGACATAGCTCGCCTCCTTACTGATCAGCAGGCTACCTTTAGACGGGAGATGGATGAGTTCCGTCAGGAGATGCGGGAGATTGTGAGAGGGAAGGTCGTCATCCCCGCCAGATCGAGCTGAACCTGAACAACCTCAAGAGGAAGTCTGAGCAAGTAGATTTCACTGAGTATGCCACTCTGAGTGATTCTTTTGGTGATATGTCTGCATATCGCTTTGATACCGACTTTATCACACTTAGGAGCGGTAGGATGCCAGCAGGCGGCAACTCGCTGAGCGACATCCCGAGGACACTTCCAGAGCGCCAGGCGAGGAGGAGAGCGGTGTTGATGCCGCTAGAGATGATGATGGTGATACTGATGCCACCATGGATGTTGATCCCACCGACGGTACTGAGGCTGTCGTTTCACCAGATGGAGGAGGTGGTACTGAGGCCACCGATGTTGCTGAGCCAGAGTGCGGTGCTGATGCCGCACGTCTACCAGCCAAGGGTGGTGTTGATGCCACCATTTTCACTTCTGAGAGTCCTGTAGTCCTTCCTTCTGTACATGTATCTCAGGACATTTCTGGCAATAAAGGAAAGGGTTTGTTTTCTTCTGGTCCACCTGTGGGGCTTGATGTATGTGTGGATCCTGCCGTCGAGCAGCCTAGACCCTCTCCTAGTCCTTCATCTGAGAAGGACCCCGTGATCCCCTTCCCTAGAGCACTTCACATGGGAAAGGGGAAGAAAATAGAAAATCCAAAAAAGAGGCAGCAGGAAGAGTTCAGCCAGCATATGATCGACCGCTTCCACATTCAGCTGACTCTTCAGGAGGCTTTGCAGCACATCCCTCTACTCCAGAGATCGCTCAGAGACAGGACCACAGTTAGGAGGAAGAGGAGGAACCACCAGTCAGAGATCCATGTGCTGACCAGAGCCACTTGTTTCGCGATCCAGAATTGTCTGCCGGCCAAGAGGCCAGATTCAGGAGCCCCTTATGTCATTTGCCATATCAGAGAGCAGAGGTTTGACTATACTCTATTAGACAGCGGTTCATCGATCAACCTACTTCCAGCATCCCTTCTCGACCGCTTCGAGTTGGGCACTCTACGACAGAGCAGGGCAGTCCTTCAGTTTGTTGATCGATCTTTCAAGAGGCCGAAGGGTTGCTGAGGGACGTTGTCATCACGATTCAGGGCCTGCAATTCCTCGTGTACTTCGTAGAGTTGGACATGGAGATCCCTGAGTCTGTGACCGATACCCCCATCATTCTAGGTCGCCCGTTCTTGGCCACAGCCAAGGCAGTGACCGACCATGATAGCGGGAAGGTATACTTTCGCGTCGAGGGCAAGAGTGTACAAATAGAGACGGTCGAGGATATCAGAGCAAGAGATACAGCATGCTCAGAGACTACTTCCGATACAGAGCAGATGACAGATGCAGGGCCAGACATCCACCAGGACTGCGACTTCGTGATTACAGATGATGAGGCAGTTTGGGCAGATCAGTTGCACAGGCCATCCTCTCACCTTCAGAGTCCGCTGATGCAGAGACACCAGCAGAGGAGATCTTGGAGAGTGCATTCCTGGTCCAGGATACTATCCAGTCGGCAGAGCCGGTTCTTGACCGTGAGACAGATTTGTGTTGTGATGACGGTGGTACTGAGGCCACCATGGATGATACAGATCCCTCGGAGTCAGATTTTGATTGGGCAGAGTTTGAGGATTTCATACCAGATCTGACTTCTACTGACCTACAGCTAGGGAGGAGGTAGATGCCGAGCAGAGCAGAGACAGTCCAGCAGAGCAGCCTTCTCCAGTTTCAGAGTGTGAGCGAGAGTTTCAGTTCTCCCATGTGGATTTGGCAGCATTCACTCAGAGTTTTCAGAGGCCAGATCCACCAGCACCCAGTTGTCCAGAGCTGAAGACACTTCCTGCGTCGCTGAAGTATAGGTTCCTTGCGGGTGAGCATGAGATGTACCTAGTCATTATCTCCGCCGATTTGACTGGAGAGCAGGAATCTCGTCTGATGGGGGTTCTTGAAAAGAACCGCAAGGCAATAGGATGGAGCGTAGCTGATATCCAGGGGATAAGTCCGGCCCTGTGCTCCCACCATATCTATCTCGAGGATGAGGCGAAGCCGTCGCGTGAGTTCCAGCGACGGCTGAACCCGAATCTGAGAGAGGTTGTCATGAAGGAGATTTTGAAATGGTGGAGCGCCAATTTTATCTACCCCATCTCCGACTCCAAGTGGGTTAGCCCTTTGCATGTGGTGCCCAAGAAGACGGGCATCACTACAGTAGTCAGCGAGTCTGGAGAGGAGATTGCTACCCGGGTACCCACTTCTTGGCGGGTCTGCATGTATTACAGACGACTCAACCAGGCCACCAAGAAGGATCATTTCCCCCTGCCCTTTATAGATCAGATCATTGAGAGACTGGCAGGGAAGAGCCATTACTGTTTCCTGGATGAGTACTCCGGCTACAACCAGGTGGCCATCGCTCCCGAGGACCAGGACAAGACCACCTTCACCTGTCCCTTCGGCACATACACCTTCAGACGCATGCCATTTAGGCTATGCAATGCCCCTGTGACTTTTCAAAGATGCATGCTGTCGATCTTTTCGGACATGGTGGGGGAGTGCTTGGAGGTCTTCATGGATGATTTCTCGGTCTACGGCGACGGATTCGACTCCTGTCTTGACAGCCTAGACTGAGTCCTTCAGCGATGCATTGAGGTTCACCTTGTGCTGTCTTGGGAGAAGAGTCACTTCATGGTGACTCAGGGGACGGTGCTTGGCCATATCATCTCCAACAGGGGCATGGAGGTTGATCCGGCCAAGGTAGATGTCATTGGGAAACTCGCACCACCGTCCAATTTGTGGCAGTTACGGTCTTTTCTGGGGCACGTCGGTTTCTACCGGTGCTTCATTCATGATTTCAGTAGGATTGCTCGACCGTTGATTGATCTGCTAACGAAAGACACCGAGTTCCTTGTCGATGACAAGTGCCTTTCATCGTTCGAGACTCTCAAGAGATGTGTTGTTGAGGCTCATGTTCTTCAGCCGCCTGATTGGTCTCTCCCATTCGAGATCATGACGAATGCCTCCGATTTTGCCGTAGGGGCTGTGCTGGGACAGAGGAGGGATGGAGTCCCATTTGCCATTCACTACGCTAGCCGTACATTGGATGCCGTGTAGCGGAACTACACAGTCACTGAGAAGGAGATGCTAGCCGTAGTTTTTGCCCTAGATAAGTTCAGATCTTACATCATCGGATCTAGAGTGACCATATACACTGATCATATAGCCATCAGGTACCTCATGGCAAAGACGGATGCCAAAGCCAGATTGACCAGATGGATCCTTCTACTCCTGGAGTTTGACATAGAGATTAAGGATAAGCATGGAGTCAAGAATGTGGTGGCGGATCATCTCTCCCGATTAGAGCATCTTGAGGATTCTGATCAGACTGAGCCTATTTGTGAGACCTTCCCAGATGAGGCGATCCTTGCTATCACCTCTCTCCCGTGGTACGCCGATATTGTGAACTTTCTTGTTGCTAAGAAAGTTCCACAAGATTGTCCCAGGTAGAGGCTTGAGATCTTCCTCGCGAAGGCCAAGTCCTACCACTGGGAGGATCCCATCCTTTACCATGAAGGAGGGGATAGCATTTGGCGTAGGTGCATTCCTCAGGAGGAGCACCATAGCGTCCTCACTTACTGCCACAAGCTTGAGGCAGGAGGACATCACTCTGGGAGGAGAACGGTACAGAAAGTGCTCCAATCCGGCCTATGGTGGCCTACCCTCTTCAAGGACTCTGATGAGTTCGTGAAGAGGTGTACTGACTGTCAGAGGATGGGCACTTGTGGACAGCATGATATGATGCCGATGCAGCCCATTCACTTCTGTGAGGTTTTTGACGCATGGGGCATCGATTTCATGGGTCCATTTCCTAAGAGTCAGGGATTCGAGTACATTCTGTTGGCCGTGGATTATGTTAGTTGTTGGGTTGAGTCCATCCCCGCCCGAACCGCAGATGCTAGGACTGTTTGCAGATTTTTGAGGAAGCATATCATTTCACGGTTCGGGGTACCTCGAGTGTTGATATCTGACCGGGTGTCTCATTTCGTCAACGACCAGGTGAAGGCCCTTGCTAGCGAGTTCGGCATAGACCATCGAGTTGCCACTCCATACCATCCTCAGACGAATGGTCTTACCGAAGTGTCGAACAGGGAGATCAGGACTATATTGCAGAAAATCGTCCGCCCTGACCGAAAGGATTGGTTACAGCTTTTGGACTCGGTCTTGTGGGCATATCAGACGTCTTTCAAGACACCTTTGAGCACATCTCCCTTTTGCCTAGTTTATGGCAAGCCGTGTCATTTACCTATTGAGTTGAGACACAGGTCACTTTGGGCAGTCACTGATATACTTTTGGATCCAGATAGTGTAGGAGATCAGAGGAGGGCAGAGTTAGCCACCTTGGAGGAGCTTCGTGTTACCGCCTTCTCAAACAGCCTACAGTACAAGGAGAGAGTGTAGGAGTGGCATGATTCTCATGTCAGCCACAAGCATTTTGAGCCTGGACAGAGAGTATGGTTATTTGATGCTAAGCTTCGTCTATTTCTAGGGAAGCTACAGAGCAAATGGAAGGGACCGTATTTGGTGAGAAAGGTACATGACAATGGGAGTATTGACATATCTGAGTTGTCTTCTGAGAGTACCTTTCGAGTGAACAGCCAGCGGCTCAAGCCATATCTTGATCACGAGCCGCAGGTCGTTGATGTTGCCCCTATTCACTTTGCGTGAGATGTGGTCTTTTGACTCACATCTAGTGCATCTCACGCCTGATTATCACTGTTCTCCCGACTTGTATAGATCCAGTTGTCCATATCATTCCATTCTTTATTCCCACATCCCTTTACTCATCTTTTGATTATGCTATACTTAGGGTGTACTTTACCCTAAGTATAGGGGGGATGTAGGACTCTCGGGTATTCTTTTGATTCACTTTACCCCTGTTTATCCTGCCTATACTTAGGGATATTTTACCCTAAGTATAGGGGGGTAGACCCTGTACATTCTTCACTCGGCCTTCCCTTTGTGTACAGCCTGCAATACTTAGGATTATTTGATCCTAAGTATAGGGGGAAAAGCCGAGGGCTCTTGATTTCTATTCTTTAATTCGTCTTTGTAAATAGCCTTCCTTTTCACTTCCCTATACTAAGCACGAGTTATGTCTTCTTCATCGCTCTTGACTCTGAGGACATCGTTCGAGCTAAGTATAGGGGGGTGTATATATTTCATATATACTTTAGCCATAACTCGTACTTTGTGTGAGTGTGTAAATAAATAAAAATGGCTAAAAACCCCAAAATCCATAAAAATTAAAAATTTTTCCCTGTATATAAACATTCTTTTATTTGCACATACATAGCTATTGTACAAATTATTTTTGTAAAAATGTTTTCAAAAACTTTTTGTGTAACTTGTGTGTAAATATTTTCATATCAAAATTATGTATATAGTATACAATTTTTCCAAAATGTTTTGAAAATCAAAAGTTGCAAAAACCTTGTGTAAATTTGTGTAAATATTTTGCAAAACTTGCATTCATGCACACATTCATGATTTCAAAACATTTTTCAAAAATTTTGCATGTGTATAAATATTGTGTAAATAGCATCCTTGTATATATTTGTATAGTCTTTCCCGGATTATAGTTGACATTTAAACTAGCCTGGAATTAAATTGGGAAATGGAGCTTGATTAAGATCTTAATCCACCTAATTCTAAGAGGAACCTTATAGGGCTTAGGGTTAAGGCTTTTCAGGTCCATGGTGACTTAATTCTTTAAGTCCACTAGGCTATGATCACATGTCATCTCAATGAGCCTAAGTAGAGCACTTAACAACACACACATGACTCATATAGACAATGGCTTGACTTGGACCCGCACTTTACACCGAGCTCTCTACAGATGAGGTGGTGAGGAGGCAGTCTTCCTTGACTTGGTGTAGCATATGAGGGTAGTACTTCTAGGCGGAACTTCTCTTCTTCTTTTAGTGAAGGAAGTGCGTCTCAACTTGGTCTGGTTGCCATGAGGTCTAACGACAGGAGTTGTGGGTTGCAATAATGCTTAAAAAGAGGGATAGTCTACTGGCTCAAGAGGAAAAACTCCTTATGTACATATGCTGCACCGTGTAAATATGTTGTATAGATGCACTTGAAAAAACAAAAAAATGCAAAAAGAAAATAACTCCAAAAAGTGGTGGGTCTGATAGAAAATGATAATCCCACCGGAGTATGTATATAGTGCAAATAAGCAAAGCTTGAGACTCATGTTCCATCTTATGTAGCTTTCAGCAGGGAGACTTAGCTACACTGGTTGAGCTCCCAAGGATACATGGCTACACTGACCATGGTCCATTCTCTTCTTCCCCCTCTTCTTGAGCCGGTTGAACTTGAACTTAGAAGGGAATACCCCGCTCCTCGAGGAAAGAGTGGCCAGATTAGGGTCATAGATTTACCTTGTTGGGGAGGGATGTCAAGTTGCTACTTCTGAGGTGGAGAGCTATGCCTCACTTACACTGTACAAGGAAAGATTCATAGTCTTCAGGGTTTATGTATGTAGACTTGTTCTGATCTAGATTGCTGAGGAGTCTTGATTATAGATTAGTGGATCTTAGAGGCTGTTGAGTTTTAAACCTAAGTCTAAATAAGGTTCCGACACATTAATAATCCAAAGATCTGATCGAGCTCCATATTTCAATTTAATGAAGGCAAGTTTAATTATCAGCATTAATCCATGCATTTTCTCCTCTTTTTCTTTTTCTTTTTCACTTTTTTTTCAAATAAGTGTTTGCTAAGGGAGTAGCAAAGTTAAGTATAGGGGGTGATGAATACCCATTCATCACTCTTTATTCTTTTATTTTAGCTACAAAACCCATGCAAAACACATGTATATTCCTGTAAATAACAATAATTGTCAAAAAGCATGCATTGTGTAAATATGCATTTTTAGCATGTTTTTGTGCATACATAAAAGAATAAAGAAATAAAAGAAAAAGAGGGAGATATTTAGAATAAATATTGAGCGACCTAATACCAAGGAGGGCTCAGCATGGGCCTGACCGCATAAAAACCCAAGTAGAGAGAGATAGGGAAGCTCATGTGTATATATACCTGTATATAAAAATATTTTCCTCCAAATAAAAATAAAAATAAAAATGCATTTTTGAGAATATGTATATATTTGTAAATATTAAATTAAAATAAAAATAAAGAAAATTAAAGAAAATTAAAAAGAAAATAAAAGACCCTTCCTCAGTGTACATACACCATGTACATAAAACCACTTGTCCATTTATTTCCATTTATAAATAAACAAATAAAAATCCTATAAAAATATGTACATAGTCTATATTTCATAATGTAAAAAAGTAAAATACAAACCATAAAAATAAAAATAAAATAAAAAGAAATAAAAATAAAATCAAAATCAACATTGTATTTATACCCTATACATATTTATATATAACTATTTATTTAACTCTTGTAAATAAATAATAAAAATAAAATAAAAATACACTTTTATTCTAAATTTTATTCTATAAATAAATATAATATAAAATTGGAATGAAATATACAAAAATAAATAATTAAAAATCAAAAATAAAAAATGTATATTGTATATACATATATATATAATAATACTATATTGTAAATACATTATTTTTATTTCAAAAAAATAAATAAAAATCACCAAAAATTAATTTAAAAATAAAGAAACATTTTTCATGTTTTAACTTTTTCAAAATTTGGCCTTTTACTATTTATTATTTAATTTCCAAATATTTAATAATTGGCGCGATCTGATTGGTCCACGGGGGATGTTGACCCCCGGTCAACTCTCCCCCCAGGACCACCAGACCCGGATCTTGTTGCCCCGACCTGTTTTCTCCTATTTCTTCCCACTCGATCCGATTTCCAAACCCCTTAACCCCGGGTCCTAATCCTTCCTGATACATCCGAGATTCACGCCCGGGGTGGGTTTTAGGGATCCGAGCTCTGATCTAATCGCCCGACTCCCATCTAGCCGGACCCCTCATAATATTTAGTTGAAGCTCCGCCGCACTTTTCCAGCTATCTTTGGCGTTGTCTCTTCCACCCAGGACCTCCACCCGATACCCTAGAGTGACAGCTAGTCGTCGGTGTGTTGCAGAGAGGCGGAGAGGCTTCCCGTCACTGATATGGCAGCATCTCGCCGCCGTGCGCCGCCCAGAGCTGCGCCTGAGCCTCGGGCCTTCGACGACCCTCGAGACGACGACCAGAGCTACCTTAGCTCATTCCCAGTTGACCACAGTCACCAGGTGAGCCTAGTTCTTTCTATCTTGCTCGAATTTTCGATTAGCCCCAAATCCATCTTTCACCGTCGTTCATCAATTAGTCCCACTCCGACCATCGTTCCGACCATCCGAATCGACCATCATCTCCGCCACACTCCCCTTCACGTTCTTCACCCACGTGTTTCCCTTGGTTCGCTCCGGAACTAAGGCATGACCTCCTTCGCCGTCGCTTCGTCGGAGGTCATCCGCCCCGACGCGCCAGCCACCCATTTCGCCTCTAACCGGGTCAAGGCACTTTGCCCTTTACCCAGTGAGCTTTCTGTGTGTTTTTCTCAGAAGAGGCCCATCTGAGGGTCGAAGCATTCGAGCACAGGAGCCCAGCTCCGCCGTTGTCGTCGGGGCTCCTTGGAGCTCCTCGGCGTCATCGGAGGAGTCTATCATCTGCGGGAGGCTGTGACGATCCTGTTCCACCCATTTGCAGCCCCCGAGGAGGACCAGCGCACCCGTGGTGCTCCGGCGAAGTTCGCCAGAGCCGTGTTCTTTCAAGATCGTCCAGAGCCGTCCGTTCAGCCCTGACCTGCCAGATTGCATCTAGACCGCTCGTTTATACAAAGAGGCGCCCCGATCTCCATAGCCATCTGATCTACACGTGGTGCAATCTTCACCGTCCATGCAGGCGAAGGGTTAGGCCTTGATCCACCACCGTCAGATACCACACGTGGCCGACCCTCAGCCGTTAGATCCGAGCCAGCACCCCTTCGTTGAGGCGCAGCGCACCTCCACCGTCCGATCAGCCACGTGGCGCCGCTCCAGCCCTCGGATAATAAGGGGTAAATATCACTTAGGCCCCCTCCTGTTTCGTTTTTATTGTTTAGTCATGTAATTAGTTTCAGTAGTTGTTTTTATTTTGTAAAAATTGCACTGAAGACCTGGTTGTTTATTTTATTTGCATTTCCATCCCTGTGAATGTTAGATACGTGCATCGTCATGTGGTTTTTGTGGAAATTGCATGATATAGGCTTGTAGATTCTGCTTGTTATGGAATGAAATATAGTTTTTGATATTTTCACTTATGCCCCTGTGAATGCTTTTATTTCACATGTGCCGAATATTCTGGGTAAATTGCAATTAGTCCCCTAGGCTTTTAGCACCTGTTGCTAATAAGCCCTTGGAACTATTTTTTATTACATTTGGGTCCCTCTGTGCCCAGACCACGTGCTGCGCATGTGGAGACCTGGAAATTTTGCACGAGGACCCCCCCCCCCCCCCGGTTTCTGGATTTGTTCCTTTTTAGCCCAAGGACTTTATTTTTATTGCAAACATGTCCCTGTGCACTGTGGGCTCTTGTTTGATTTAAATAAAATATCAATTTTGACCCAATTTGCATGAAAATTGGATACATGGCTCCTGCAACTGTGTAGAATTTTCACCAATTATTGGGAACATTTTTTAGCCTTTTTAGTATTTTTAAAAATTCAAAAACCTCCCTTTTTTCTCTGTTCAGATTGAAAATTCATAAAAAAAAATATTAAAACTTTTTTAAAAATTATAAAAAAAATTAGGTTTTGTGTGTTTGCGAGTCTTTGATTTTCTGTCCATTTTTGGTTATTTTGGAGTTATAAAAACCATAAAAATTAAAAAATACTTAAAAACTTATAAAAATTCTAAAAAATCATAGAAAATCCAAAAATTAATAAATCCTTTTCCCGATTTTTCCTTCTTGTTTATACTCTACATGAAAAATACCTCCAGACTCTTTTAGGACAATTTTATATTTTAATTTGGTCCTCCAAGTCTGACTGGACAGTTTTTTCTTATTTTTGCCTTCTTTCATTTTTATAAAATTCCGTAAAAATCATAAAATTTTCAAAAATTCACCAAAAACAGTAAAAAATATAAAAATCCTAAAAATATTTTTGTTGGAATTTTTGGACCAATTTTTAGCATTTAAATAATTGGTCAAAGTTGCTTGTTTTTATTATTTTATTATTTTCCTCATTATTAAAATTCCCAAAAAAATATAAAAATATTAAAAACCCCTAAAAAATATTTGTTTTTATTTTCTTTTATTCCCGACTACTTCGTAGGCCGCAAGGCCATCTCGTTCTCCTCGAGACCGACCCTGGGTGCTATACCAGGTTAATATCATAGCGAGACCACTATTTTGATTTTTATCGATTTTTATCTTCTAGATTGGTGGTCTGATTTTGTTTCTTGATTGAGCTTTGAGTCCCGAGTGACTGAGGTCACAACGACCAGAGTGAGATACTTTACCTTAGTCTATCGGGTGGCTCATCATGGGTCTGATAGAAAATGATAATCCCACCGGAGTGTATATAGTGCAATAAGCAAAGCTTGAGACTCATGTTCCATCTTACGTAGCTTGCAGCAGGGAGACTTAGCTACACCGGTTGAGCTCCCACGGATACATGGCTACACTGGCCATGGTCCATTCTCTTCTTCCCCCTCTTCTTGAGCCGGTTGAACTTGAACTTAGAAGGGAATACCCCGCTCCTCGAGGAAAGAGTGGCCAGACTAGGGTCATAGAGTTACCTTGTTGGGGAGGGTTGTCATTTTGCTACTTCTGAGGCGGAGAGCTATACCTCACTTACACTGTACAAGGAAAGATTCATGGTCTTCAGGGTTTGTGTACGTAGACTTGTTCTGATCTGGATTATTGAGGAGTCTTGATTATAGATTAGTAGATCTTAGAGGATGTTAAGTTTTAAACCTAAGTCCAAATAAGGTTCCGACACATTAATAATCCAAAGATCTGACTGAGCTCCATATTTCAATTTAATGAAGGCAATTTTAATAATCAGCATTGATCCTTGTATTTCCTCTCTTTTTCTTTTTCCTTTTTTGTTTCACTTCTTTTTTAAATAAGTGTTTGCTAAGGGACTATCAAAGTTAAGTATAGGGGGTGATGAATACCCATTCATCACTCTTTATTCTTTTATTTTAGCTAAAAACCTATGCAAAACACCATGTAGATATGTGTAAATAGAATAAATTACCATCATGCATGCATTGTGTGAATAATAATAATTAGCATGTTTTTGTGCATAAATAAAAGAATAAAGAAACAAAAGAAAAAGAGGTAAATATCTAGAATAAATATTGAGCGACCTAATCCCAAGGGAGGGCTCAGTATTGGCCTGACCACAAAAGAATCCAAGTAGAGGGAGATAGGGTCAATCATGTGTACATAACCCTATGTATATAAATAATATTATTTTCCTCTAAATAAAAATAAAAATGTGTTTTTGTTATTTTGTATTTATTTATAAGAATAAAACTAAAATAAAAATGGAAAAAAAAGAAAATAAAAATAAATAAAACCTCTCTCATCAGTGTATATAGACCATGTATATAGAATAACATAACTGTTTATTTTCTCCTTGTAAATAATTAATAAAAATCCAATAAAAATATTTCTATATTCCATATTTCATGGTGTAAATAAATAAAATAAAAATGAGAAAAATAAAAATAAAATAAAATAAAAAGAATAAAATCAATTTTCTACCTTGTACATATACCATGTAAATATGTATATATACCGATTTATTTAACTTATGTAAATAAATAATAAAAATAAAATAAAAATACCTTTTTGTTCCAAGTTTTATGTTATAAATAAATAAAATATAAAATTGGAATAATGTATAAAAATAAACATTAAAAATAAAAATCAAACATCCTTTTATGTATATACCTATATATAATAATAATATAATGTAAATACATAAATTATTTTCAAAAAATTAAATTAAAATCACTAAAAAATAATTTGAAAATAAATAAACATTTTCATGTTTAAAGTTTTTTGAAATAAAAGCATTTACTATTTTTAATTGAATTTCTAAAATATTAATAAGTGGCGGCCTCCCATTGGTCCACGGGGGATTGTTGACCCCGGTCAACTCCCCCCTTGGACCACCAGCCCGCGGATCCTGCGCCCTGACCCGACTTTGCCTAATTTTCGCGTAGCGATCCGATCACCTCTCCCTTAAACCCAGGGCTCCGATCTTCCAGGAGGGATCCGTGATCCACGCCTGCCTATCCTCTTAGGAATCCGCTCCTTGGATTGCAAGCTCCACGACCATCTTGTCAGACCCTTCAGCATATATAGCCGACCTCCGCTGTACTTTCCCCGCCATCTTTGGCTTTCCCCCTCATCGCCAGTGAGCTCCTCTCCCCCGCTTGAGTGACAGTCGTACGGAGGGGGGTTGCAGCGAGGCCCGGGCAGCCGGGAACCACTGATCCGGCGACGATCATCGTCGTGCGCCGCCGTGAGGTGCGCTCAACCTCTGGAGTCGTCAATCCATCGAGGCCAAGACCCTCGGAGCTCCAGCAGCTCCAGCCCAGACGAATGCGACCGCTAGGTAGAGTAGATAGCTTGTAGGTTAGATTAGATTTTGATTTTTTGGTTTCCGACCACCGCCCTTCACCGACCATTTCCCGACGTTCCGTTCAACCATTTGCCATGCCGACCCGACCATCACCTTCACCAGACTTCTCTCCACCTTCTACATCCCTCCACTCAACCTGATTCGCCCAGGAACAGGATTCCGACCCTCCTCCGTCGTCGCCTCGCCGGAGGGTTACGCCCTGCTTCATCCCTTGCCCCTTTTTCACGCGCTAACGGGTCGAGGCATTTTGCCCTCGATCCAGTTGTCTTCCCGTGCAGGTTTATAGGCAAATGGGCTTCATTTGGAAGCTCGACTATTGAAGATCAGCTGCTCCAGGTCCACCTCGCTGCTGGGACGTTCTAGGACTTCTCAGTCTCATCGGAGACCAGCATCCACTGCGGGCACCCTCGAGCGTCATTTTGCCCATCAAAACAGCGTCGGAGGACCTCCACACCGTGCATAATGGCCGATCGAACTTCGCCGGAGGCGAGTTCATCGGCGTTCTTCCAGGGAGTCTTCCAGTCGTTGGATCGAGTCTCGTTGCAGTTCTAATCCCAGTCGTTCATCAGCCGAGGATCTCATCCATCCGATCCATCTGAGGGTCGAATCTGAGGCGTCCATTGATGAATCCACATTTCATCATCTTTATTCTATCATTTTGGCACCTAAAACCCTAGCAAATGCCTGTAAATAGCCTTAAATCAAGCATCTTAGCATTCATGCATGTGCATCTAAACAGTGTGTAAATTACTGTAATTAAGGCCAAAATTATAGAATAAATAAAGAAAAGAAAAAGAATAAAATATTGTAAATATTTTATGACCCAAAACCCTCGAGACCTAGGCATCTTGATGAATAGGTCGACAAGGAATAAAGTAGGGGGAGATAAGGGCCAAAGCACAGAAAAAAATACCTATACATTATATTCATTCTTTATTCATTTTGGGACCTATTTTTGGTTCCACTTTTTGTACATCAAATAAAGAAACTTTGTACATGAAAGTTGTAGATAATTAAATAAAGAAAAATACAAAATTGATTTCACTGAAAAATAATACAAAGATAAAAAGTTATGGTCTGAATAAAAATCCAGAATGCCAACTTCCCAGACCCGTATCTCACAAATAAAAACTCCAAATGCAGTGTACTCACCTTTAATTGTATATAGAATAAAATAATCTATCCAATGGCGGTGGTTTCGCATTTGGCGGAGCTACGGTTTGAAAGTTGACTTTTGGACCCTCATTGTATACTTGTACATATTAAAATATTCAATTTATTCTTTATTTATTATTTTTTTATAATTTTATATTTTTATAATGTTGTAAATAATACTTATAATAATTCTGAGTATTAAAATTAGAATAAAAGCATAATTAAAATACAAATAAAAATACTTGTAAATATTCAATACATAGGTACATTACCTATACTTATACCTATACAAAATACTCTTGTATTTTATTTAATATACAAAACATATCAGAAAAATAAAATAAAAATATATTTGTGTATCTAAAAGTATTTTATAATTTTAGAAAATACTAAATAAAAATAATAAAAATAAAATACCAAAATAAAAATAAAATATCAAAATAACATAGGTATTATACCTATATAGGGTTAAAAAGGTAACTTGTAAAAATTTAAGTCATAAAAATAAATAAAAATCATAATAAAATACTACATAAAATTTTGAGCATTTTTTATTTTATAACTTTTATTTAATTCGACCATTTATTATTTTAAATTGAATTAACAAAACATTAATTCAGGGTTTTTCCTGGTTGGTCCACGTGGACCAACCAGGAGGCCAGGACTGTTGACCTCGGTCAACAGTCTGACCTACCCCCTGTAGCCTTGTCAGAGGCTTGTTTTTGGGTCGATTTCTCGATTTTTTCGAGGACGATAGGCACCTCATTTCGTGCTTGTGTCTTCTTGACTTTTGATCATCGATGATCGAGGAGGCTCGCCCATATCTTATATTGGATTGTGGATCAATGAATCGCTCCAGAACTCTTGGTCTTTGGACCTCTGCCACCTCGGGTCAAACCACATATAACCGACCCCCTTCCTTCCCTTTCGAATTGAGTCCCCTTGGTCCACCCCTCTCCGCCTCTCCAGCGCTCTGAGCCTTGCCGGAGGTGACAGCTCCGCCGCGAGCTTCTCAGCTAGGGCGAACGAGGTCGAGGACGACTCCAGCACCTCCGCCAACCGCCGGCGTCGAGGTATCCTTCATCCTCTGGTTCCGGCCATTGAGGGCTTCCACCCGCTTCTTTCTTTCTTGCATCTTATTCCTGTTAGCTTAAAGATCAAAAACCCCAAAAAAATTCGAAGTTTCATCAACCGTTTCGTCCATTCACGCATCCTCGCCGGAGCGCACCTCCGGCCACCGTCGACCACTCCCCCTCGCGCTTAGATTAGGTCCTCGCGAGGCCCAGGCAATTTGCCCTGGGCCTTCTCACCACTTTTTGCAGGTCAAGGCTCCTTGAACGCACCTGGAGGGCTATTTTGAGCTCTCGCCGGAGATACCTGGAGCGTGAAGCTCCGCCGCCCTCGCGCCCGCACCTCGACGCTCCTCCGGCGAATCTGAGCCATCCAGTCCATAGAGCCACCTCCCAGGAGTCCGCAGCTCCATTTTGGAGCCCATTCGTCGCCGGAGAAGCGAGATCGGAGCCGGGGAAGTTCGCCTTCGCCGGCCTTCGTCCCTGTTCTTCCTCCTCGCGTCTCCACCGTCCGATCGAGCCGCAGCTCCAGTTCGCGTGTTGGCCGTTGGATCATCCTTCGCTTCGACCGTCCGATCCACCAAGGAAGATCTAATCCAGGCCGCACAAGCCAACCGTCATCGCGCGCCCAGGACACGCCACGTGGATAAGTGGATCGCCTCCAGCCGCTGGATCGCGCCCCGTCGCCCAGCCGTTGGATGCGCGCCACGCGTCACTCGCAGAGCGCCTGAGCGAGGGTATTTTGCATCTTCACCCTCGCTACTTTTTGTATTTATTTATTAGTATTTAAATTTCTGTCGGAAGTGTAAAAGTTTTGTAATATTTGCAAAAAGACCCTCGAACTTTCTTTATTTGCAGTTAGGTCCTCGCCACGTCACCTCACGTGACCAGTTCACGTGAGGTGGGGGCATTTTGCAGAAGGACCCTCGGTTGTTTGTTTATTTCGTTTTAGTCCTAAAACTTTCGAAGCACGTGTAATATTTTTGGTTATTTTGCAAAGAGACCCCCAGGCTTTTGTGATATTGCATTCCAGTCCTTCCCAAGCGCGTGCAAGTCACGCGCCCTGGTGGGAAAATTTCGATTAGGCCCAGGAGGGTTTTGTAATTGTCTTTTGGTGCCAAAAATTGAATATAAAGTGTATATTTTGTGGAAAATTGCATGTTTGCCCCTGGATGTTTTGGATATTGAACATATGCCCTTGCCAGGACTGTTTAATGCTTTGATGCTTGTTGTATTTATTTGAGATATCATTTTAAGCCCAGAAATTCCACAAAAATAGACTTAGGCTCCTGGACACGTGTACTTTCACGCCACCTATTTAGTTTTTGACTTTATTTTACTTTCATATTTATTAAAAATCAAAAAACATCTATTTTGTGTACTGTCTATCTTAGAAAATACCAAAAAATATTAAATCACCTCCAAAAATTCCAAAAAAATCACCTAGTGTCTATTTATCCTCTTTTAGTGTCAGTCCAAAAATTATTAAAAATTTCAAAAGAAAAACCCTAAAAATCTAGAAACACTTAAAAACTTCAAAAAAATATAAAAAATAGTAGAAAAATCCAAAAAATATAAATTCAGCTTCTGTTTGTCCCTTATTTTGTTATTTTTATTAGAAAAATAGTGTGAAATATTTTGAGTACTGGTTGCTATTTTTAAATTGCATTTTATTCACAGCCAGCCTGATTTCCACTGTTTCCTCTTATTTCAGCTTTTAACAATATCAAAAACACCTTAAAAAATCCCCAAAAATCACAAAAACAGTAGAAAATTATAAAAATACCAAAAACATTTTATTTCTGAATTTTTGAGTATTTTTGCACATTTTTATAAATATTTTAGCTTGCTTTCTATTATATTGTCTTTCCTTTCCAATATTGAAAAAGAAATACAAAAATATAAAATATAAAATATAAAAATCAGAAAATTAAAAATCAAAATACAAAATTAAAAACTAAAAAAAATTCAATTAAAAATTTAAAAACCCACAAAAACATTTCTTTTGTTGCTTGCTTAGTGTAGACACATCATACACTCACACACACTTTGGCACTTGCTTGAATTACACTGCTTGCTCCCTGTGTTCGAACTCTCTGCATACTTGACACTATACACCATTTGTGCAGAGTTAAAAATAAATTTTAACTCCACATTGTTTCTAATTTGTTGATCTTAGTGTGGGTTAATTGTTGACTTTAGTCCGGATTTAGTGTGGTCACCACACCGACTGAGTTCACGCTTTGTGCTGAACTTAAGACCACCTATTTTCGGCTAAATCAAATGGCGCCGTTGCCGGGGAGCAACAGCTTGTAGTTCACATTTTTGTTGGATTGTGTGATTGTTTACCATAGCTTTATTTTCCATCTCTCACATTTTTGATATATATTATTGAGCTATCTGACCATCTTTTGTCTTGTCTTCTTGCGAGGGACCGCGGAGCGAGGCGGATCGCCTAGGCGACCCGACGCAACCTTGGGACGTGGAGCCGGCTATTCTTAGCCTAGCCGGCAGGAGAGAGCAAGGAGTGAGAGAGAGAGTGCTTAGATTAGCTTGTCTTTTATTTTTGGTGAGAGAGTGATTCATTTAATTTGTAATAATACAGGTACACTTGGACTTGGACACTTAGACATTCGGGCCTAATTTCCGGGTGTTTGTTCACCCGGGGGCTCACCGCGGATTTTATCGCGTTTTTCATCGCTGTCATTTTCCGGTTTTGTTTTCATTTTTCACTTTCTTTTGTGGTTTGAGCTCTTAGTTCTAGGTCTGCTTGATTCGATTAGAATAGGTCCAAACACCTAATTATACTTGCATGCTCCTATAGATACGTATTTGGACTTAGACTAATTAAACATTAGTTAGTAGCTTCCAAATACACGCGCCGCGAGCTCACACCCGAACAAGCGCTTTCTCCTACCCCAAATGTGTTGGGCAGAGGAGGGGTGAGCCTAGACCGGACACTCGGATTAGAAGTTGCTAGTTAGCTTGTGGTTCTTCACGCTAGCAGTTGCCTGTGCTAGGACGATTTCCGCCTTGCATTTCGCCATATAGATTAGGTTTAAAAATTCTGCTTTGCATCCCGCATGGAGAGAGCTGGGATTCGCTGTAAGTCTTCTTACTTTGCATGCATCATCTAGGCACAAAGGTGAGATTTCCACCTTGGTGTCGACTTGCACGGCTTTTCCGACTCTATTCTCCCTCTGTTTTTGGACAAAGTAGGATAAAGGAAAAATACAAAAACCGTTAGGCGCTTGTTTGAATTGACTCAAATGAAGCGATAACACCAAAAAAAATTAAAAAAGGGACTGCTAAAGAAAACTTGACCAAAATAAAATCGGTAATTGGATTCATTGCTTGGGGAGAGTAACACCCTCACTTGTTTTCAGGTTGCATGGGAAGGTTTCCTTCCAAGTGAGGTGAGCGCTTCGTAAGGATTAGAGCCCAAAACCCAACTTGTGGCTGCCTTGTGTATCGCCTGGATTTCCGAAGTATTGGCGCTACTATCGTACGTAGTCGAGTAGGACTTGGTCGCCATTGGTGACTCTCTATTGTGAGAGCACCGACCTTGTCCGAAGTACCGAGCCTAGGCCACGCCTTCACGGGTGTGTCTGTCTCACCGGCTGCGTCCGAGTAGGACCTTCTATGCTCACGGGTGATTCCGTTGCGAGCGAGGTCCGAAGTATCGGTTTCGCCTATCGGCTTCCTCCCTCTTTTTCTTTGGTTGAGTAGGGATCCAGGAAGGGTTACAAGGACCTTAAAAAGCGCAAGTTACAGGTTACACAGGAGGAGGACAAGTACGGGGACACTTTCCTGGCAGTACTCTCTCTCCTATAGGCGTAGCGCTCTAAGGACTCGTGAAAAGATCAATACCTGAAAAACAAGCTAAAACTGACAAGATAAAAGCCGAACCTTCACGGCTTCACGAGTTGAGTTGGTGAACTTACCCTTGCTTTGTGTTTGATTGTTAGATTTATTAAGGTCAAGATCAAAAACACCGCACAATTGTGCACAATTTTGTTGCATTTCATCTTCTTTTTCTTGCATTTTCCCACTCTTTCCAAATAATCAAGATGATGGGACGGAGATCTCTTAGGCCGACCTTGTCGGCACCGCTATCCAGCACTCCTCCTTATTCATCTAGGAACAACTCGGAGAGTCCGCTCTCCGAGCCTGAGTTCACATCCACCCTGTTCCCCCTCGACCACCCTTCCCATTCTCCTTCCCTCAGTCCAATTGTGTCAGAATTCAGTGCATCGCAGAGCTCAGCTCATTCAACAGCACCTGAAATGGCCTCTTTTGCATTTTCAGAGAATCAAGCAATGGCAGACAGAGGCGAGCACCCAGATGACCACGACCATCCTCCGTTCATTATTGATCAGGCGGCCATCAACAATTCCTTGCTAGCATCCCTGGAAAATATGCAGAGACAGATCCGTGACCAGGGTGCATTCATGGGTGATCTCATGAGGGAAATAGCTCAGATGAGAGAGAACAGACCTGGAGGAGGCGGTGGCGGAGAAGGAGGAGGACCTGATGCAGGAGGAGGCGACCCAGACGGTGAGCGACCGCCACAGACCATCATGAGGGAACTGCACAACCCAGCTTCGTCCCTCACTCACCGATGGATCAGACTTCCGCCAATCCACAGAGATTTCGAGCTTCGGCACCACACGATCCAGCTTCTTCCCAAGTTCCATGGGCTGCCGACCGAAGAGCCGCACCTCCATCTCCAAGAGTTCGAAATGATATGCAGCACCATCCACGATCGGTTGTTGACCAAGGACACTATCAAGATGATCGCCTTTCCGTTCTCATTGGTTGATCGAGCCGCATATTGGCTCAAGCATCTAGGGCGATTCGTCGATACTTGGGCAGATCTCCGGTCCATATATTTGAAGAAATACTATCCCCTCGGTCGGACAAACGCAGCTCGAGCCATGATCAGCAATTTCGTCATGATCCCAAATGAACAGTTCCATGAAGCATGGGATCGATTCAGAGAGCTCATAGACCGGTGTCCACATCACGATATCTCCAAGCCCCACCTGGTGCAGAGTTTCTTCTGTGGGCTGACACCGGAGCTGCAGGGGCTTGTGAACGCCTCTTGCGGTGGGTCCTATTTCTCCAAGGGAGAAGACGACGTCTGGGCCATCTACGAAGGCATGGCAGAGAACTCTACAGTGATGACCCAGGTCAGAATCTACACTCAGCAGAAGCCCCCGCAAGGAGCGGGATCATTTCAGAGGATCGCCCGCATCGATGCCGGTCCCAGCACAACGTCGGTAGCCGTAGCCCAAGCAGAATCAGCAGCAGCCGACATGGGCATCATCAGTGAAAAGTTGGACCGCATGGAGATCCTCGAGAAGAAGCAGAACCAAGGTCTAGCCCAGATGGACCTTATCACCAAGACAATGAGTGACCTGAAAACTCAAATTCTCTGTATTCAGGAGGCACAGGCCCATTCACAGCAGCCTCCCAGGTCACAGGTTGCTTCCAGCAGCAACAATCCCAACCAGGCTTCCACCTCATACCGCCAGGTGAACCATATCCAGGCGGAGCCGGTTCCATTGTTGCAGTATCATCCAGAGCAACCGCCATCTCAGGAGACGCAGATGGTGGTGTACCAGCCGGAGCAGCCACTGGCAGTTCTTCCTCCACCTTCCTTCGAGCAGGAACCGTTGATGGAAGTCAACGGGATTTGGTATGACCGATACCCTCAGCCCGCAATTCGTAGGGATCACCCCGGATTCCGTTGGGGTAATGGTGGATCCTCATCCCAACAGCATTCCCCTGCTCAAGGACAGCAGAACGGCCAGCCACAGCAACAACACCAGCAGCCCCAGTACAACCAGCCCCAGCAGTATCAGAGTGGTCCTCGTCCCGCCTATCAGGGACAGCAGTGGAGGCAGCGACAGCCGCCTCAGCATTCTTATGCCCAGCCTCCCCCCCAGTATTAGCAGCAACACCAGCAGCAGCAGCCCCATTTCCAGCAAGGACAGCCATCCGGTTCTCAGGGTCGAGCCTATGAGAACCCAGCCCTTGATGATCTTGCCCGCTTGCTATCTGAACAGCGAGCATCGTTCAGGCAAGAAATGGATGAGTTCCGGCAGGAGATGCGGGACATTATCAAAGGCAAAGCCGCCATACCAGCTCAGATCGAACCTAACCCTAATAATTTAAAAAGAAAATCTGAGCAGGTAGAGTTCACAGAGGATACCTCTCCTAGTGATTATCTGAGTGACATATCTTATTCCTATTATGATGCTGATTTTGTTACTACTAGGAGCGGTAGGATGCCAGCCGGCGGTGCCTCTTCTGAGCGACAGCCAGATGCAGAATCAAGAGCGCCAGAGGAGCAGAGGAGCGGTACTGATGCCGCTACAGATGATGTTGAAGACGGTGGTGCTGATGCCACCAATGATGGAGCCCAGGACAACGGTGTTGATGCCGTTGTGATACCAGATGCAGACGGTGGTGCTGATGCCACCATTTTGGATGCTGAACCAGAGCGCGGTGCTGATGCCGCGAAGACAGGTGCTAGTGGTGGTACTGAGGCCACCACATCCACTTTTGTTGAGCCAACTGTGATGTCACCACATTTTGTATCTAGAGACTGTGGGAACAAAAACAAAAACAAAAATATGAATAAAGGAAAGGTTTCTGTTCAAATTACGGATCCATATGTGTTGAATGATGATAATTGTATGGATTCTCCGTCTTCACAGGCACAGGGACCGATTCCTAGTCCTCCATCTGAGGAGGCCCCTACAATCCCCTTCCCTGAGGCACTCCGCCGAGCGAAGGGGAATAAAAAAGAAAATCCTAAAAAGAATCAGCAGGTAGAGTTTGGCAACGAAATGATTGACAGATTTCACATTCAGCTGACTCTACGAGAAGCATTTGAGCATATCCCCTTCTTCAAGAAGAACTTAAAAGAAACAACTGCTGTTCGAAGAAGGAAGAGGCACAGAGATCAAATCCATATGCTCACGCATAACACTTGCTGCGCCATTCAGAACACATTGCCAGCCAAGCGACCAGACGCAGGAGCTCCCTATGTCAGATGCGAGATTCAAGAGCAGCAGTTTGATCGTACTCTATTAGACAGCGGCTCTTCAATTAACCTCCTTCCGGCAGCCTTACTCAAGCAGTTCGAGTTTGGCCCTCTTCTTCGAAGCAGAACCGTCCTTCAGTTTGCTGATAGGTCGATTAAGAGGCCGAAGGGGTTATTGAAAGACGTGGTCGTTACCATTCAAGGCCTGAAATTCCCCGTGGACTTCGTTGTGTTGGACATGGAGATCCCTGAGGCGGTAACTGATGCCCCCATCATTCTCGGACGTCCATTCTTGGCCACAGCCAAGGCGGTGACCGACCATGATAGCGGGAAGGTATGTTTTCGCGTAGAGGGCGAAACCATACAAATAGAGACTATCGAAGAGATCAGAGCCAGAGAGGCAGAATGCTCAGAGCAGTCCAGCGAAGCCGAGCAGATGACAGAGGAGGAGCTAGACATCCACCAGGTTTGTGATTTCGAGATGACTGATGATGAATCCAACTGGAAAGATCCCGTAGCACCGACCCTCGCCTTGCCTACAGATTCACTGTATCTCAAGCTCATGGCAGTCGAGAGCCGGGAGAGCACATCCCTGGATGAGGATATCTCTGAGGCTGACAGTGTTGTGATGAGTGGTGCTGAAGAATTTCAATCTTGCTCATCGTCTTCTGATCCCTCGGATTCAGACATTGATTGGGATGACTTTGATGATTATTTGCCTTGTCTGATTCCTTCTGAGCCGACAGCCATGACAGAGTGCGAGCCAGTGCAGTTTATTGATGATTCAGCAGGCCGCCCTTCGTCAGCAATTCACGCAAAGCGAGAGTTCTCCCATGCAGACCTGGTAGCATTTACACAGACTTATCAGAAGCCAGATCTGCCACCTCCCAGTTGTCCAGAACGGAAACCTCTGCCGCAGTCAATGAAGTACAGATTCCTTGCTGGAGAGCCAGAAATGCACCCAGTCATTATCTCAGCAGATTTGACTGGAGAGCAAGAATCTCGTTTGATGGAGGTTCTTGAAAGAAACCGCAAGGCAATCGATTGGAGTATAGCTGATCTCCAGGGGCTGAGCCCAAATCTTTGCTCTCACCACATCTATCTCGAAGATAACGCTAAGCCGTCGCGTGAGTTCCAACGACGGCTGAACCCGAATCTTCGAGACGTAGTCATGAAAGAAATTTCCAAGTGGTGGAGCGCCTATTTCATCTATCCCATCTCCGACTCCAAATGGGTAAGTCCGTTACATGTGGTACCCAAGAAGACGGGTATCACTACAGTTGTCAATGAGTCTGGAGAGGAGATCGCTACCAGAGTACCAACTTCTTGGAGGGTCTGTGTGGACTACAGACGATTGAATGAGGCCACCAAGAAGGATCACTTCCCGCTACCATTCATTGATCAGATTATCGAGCGGTTAGCCGGGAAGAGTCATTACTACTTTCTTGATGGGTACTCTGGATATAATCAAGTGGCCATTGCGCCCGAAGACCAGGAGAAAACGACATTCACCTGTCCGTTTGGGACGTATGCTTTCAGACGGATGCCCTTTGGTCTATGTAACGCTCCGGCGACATTCCAAAGGTGCATGTTGTCCATCTTCTCGGACATGGTGGGTGACTGTTTAGAGGTCTTCATGGATGACTTCTCGGTCTATGGCGACGGGTTCGATGCTTGTCTTGACTGCCTAGACCGTGTGCTGAAGCGCTGCATAGAGGTCAATCTTGTCTTATCCTGGGAGAAGAGTCATTTCATGATGACTCAGGGGACGGTCCTTGGTCATATCGTATGGAGGTCGATCCGGCTAAGGTGGATATCATCAGAAAACTCAATCCGCCGTCCAATTTGCGTCAGTTACAGTCTTTTCTGGGGCATGTCGGTTTCTACCGACGGTTCATTCAGGACTTCAGTCGAATTGCCCGACCGCTCACTGACTTGCTGACCAAAGACACCGAGTTTATTGTTAATAATAAGTGTCTTGAATCTTTTGAGACTCTCAAAAATATGGTGGTTTCAGCTCCCGTCCTTCAGCCACCCGATTGGTCTCTCCCATTCGAGATCATGACGGATGCTTCAGATTTTGCCATTGGGGCTGTGCTTGGACAGAGGAGGGATGGTTTACCGTTTGCCATTCACTACGCCAGCCGGACTTTGGATGCCGCACAGCGGAATTACACTGTAACTGAGAAAGAGATGCTGGCCGTAGTCTTTGCTCTTGATAAGTATCGATCATATATTCTCGGATCTAGAGTAACAATCTACACTGATCATACCGCCATCCGGTACTTAATGGCTAAGAAGGATGCCAAAGCACGTCTCACCAGATGGATCCTTCTACTCCAGGAATTTGATATTGAGATTAAGGACAAGCCTGGAGTCAAGAATGTGGTGGCGGATCATCTCTCCAGATTGGAGAATCTTGAGGAATCTGAGCCCAGCGCACCTATAACAGAGACATTTCCAGATGAGGCGATCTTGGCTGTCACCTCACTCCCATGGTATGCTGACTTTGTAAACTATCTTGTTGCCAAGACAGTCCCTCAGGGTTGGCCCAGACAGAAACTTGAGACCTTCCTAGCTAAGGCCAAGTTTTACCACTGGGAGGATCCCGTCCTTTATCATGAAGGAGGGGATAGTATCTGGAGGAGGTGCATTCCTCAAGAAGAGCAGCATAGCGTCCTCACATACTGCCACAAGCTTGAGGCAGGAGGACATCATTCTGGAAAAAGGACAGCACAGAAGGTGCTTCAATCCGGCCTATGGTGGCCTACTCTCTTCAAGGATTCTGATGAGTTCGTGAAGAGATGTACTGATTGTCAGAAAATGGGAACCTGCGGACAGAGAGACATGATGCCCATGCAACCCATTCACTTCTGTGAGGTTTTTGATGCATGGGGGATTGATTTCATGGGCCCATTTCCTAAGAGTCAGGGATTCGAGCATATTTTGCTCGCTGTGGATTATGTCAGCCGATGGGTTGAGGCCATCCCCGCCCGAGCCGCAGATGCTAAAACCGTATGCAAATTATTGAGGAAAAATATCATTTCACGGTTCGGTGTACCTAGAGTCTTGATTTCAGACGGGGGGTCTCACTTCATCAATGACAAAGTCAGGGCCCTTGCAGACGAGTTCGGCATTGACCATCGGGTTGCCACTCCTTATCACCCTCGGACTAATGGTCTTGCCGAAGTATCGAATAGGGAGATAAAAACTATCTTGCAGAAAGTGGTCCGCCCAGACCGAAAGGATTGGTCACAACTTTTGGACTCGGTCTTGTGGGCTTATCGGACTTCTTTCAAGAATCCATTGGGAACATCTCCCTTTCGTCTCGTCTATGGCAAGCCGTGCCATTTGCCAGTGGAAATCAAGCACAAATCTTTTTGGGCAGTTACTGAGTTGCTTCTAGATCCCGAGAGTATAGGAGAACAGAGAAGAGCAGAATTGGCAGCCCTGGAGGAATTGAGAGATACAGCCTTTTCCAACAGCCTACAGTACAAAGAAAAAGTGAAGACATGGCATGATTCGCATATCAGCCATAAACAGTTTGAGCCAGATCAGAGAGTATGGTTGTTTGATTCCAGGCTAAAGTTATTTCCAGGGAAGTTACAGAGCAAGTGGAAAGGACCGTATGTGGTCAGGAAGGTACATGACAATGGCAGCATCGACATATCCGAACCGTCATCTTCCTCTACCTTCCGCGTCAATGGTCAACGCCTGAAACTATATCTTGATCATGATCCGCCGACCATTGACGTTGCCCCCATTCTTCTGGTATGAGATGTGTCCTTTGACTCTCATCATCTACATCTCATACATGGTGATCAAATCTATCTTCCGCTGTACAGATCCATCTGTTTATATCACTTTGTTTTCTGTTGATTTATTTTCTTCTTTTCTTCTTTTCTTCTTTTCCTCTTCTATCTTCTTTATCTATCAAAAAGGTGCCGCCCTGGTAGACAGTTTTCCATACTTAGGACGTACTTTGTCCTAAGTATAGGGGGGTGTGCACCCCGAGTGTCCTTCATTCTTTTCGATCCTCTCCATTGTCTCCTCTTCTCGTCTATACTTAGGGATATTTTACCCTAAGTATAGGGGGAGACAATCTGAGTACGATCTGTTCATTCCCACCCTTGACCCTCCCTACTTTGTGTACAGCCTGCTATACTTAGGATTATTTGATCCTAAGTATAGGGGGACGGTCAACTTCTCATTTATTGATTCATTTCTTTATTCTTTAGACTTGTCTATACTTAGTACGAGTTATGTCTTCTCTTTTCTCTTCGATCTATGAGGACATAGCTCAAGCTAAGTATAGGGGGGTCGTATATACTACGTATATACTTTAGCCATAACTCGTACTTTCGTATTTTTCCTAATAATATGGCTAAAAATTCTTTAAAATTCATTAAAAAAATCTTAATAAAAAGATGTGGTTATTCCTCAAATTCTTTTTGTATTTACTGATTAATAAATCAGGTAAAAATGTTTTTTGCAAAATGTTTGAAAAATAGTTTGAAAATCCTTGTGAAAACTATTGAAAACTATTTTGAAAATATTTTGTTTCGTGTTTTCAACCTGTGTCAAAATGAGTGGTTTGTAAAAATTTCTTTTCTTTGTGTGAAATAAAATGTTTGAAAAATGATTTGCAAATGGTTTGAAAAATGGTTGCAAAAATGATTTGAAAAACCTATATATACTGTTTTGAAAGCCTTTGCAAAATGATTTTCAAATGTGTGTAAAATGTTTGTAAAAACTATTTTGGACTATAGTTTTCAAAAAATAGTGTGCAAATTGTTTTCAAATAAGTTTGAGGAATATACACGTCACACCAAAATCCATCTTATGTATATATGTATAAAATTAACCACTTACCCTTGTAAATTCTTAAAATCTATTTCTTGTTCATATGAAGAAGCACTCCCGTGTACATATTTTCACCTAGTTTTTAGCCAAAACTTTTTGTTTTCAAAAGTTCCCAAAAACATTTGCAAAAATTAAAATCCAAAAACATCTGAAAAATTTCTTTGAAAAATACAAAAAAATTGCATCTGCATGCATCATATTTTCAAAAATCCATAAAAAGTTCAAAATCTTTGAAAATTGCATCACAAAAATATTTTCTGCATTCTGCATTGCATAGCATGAGCATTTTTCGGATTGAGTTTGATAGTTGAACAAGTCTAAGTAAAATCCGGAGATTGGAGCTTGATTGGACCTTAAAATCTACCTAATAACAGGAACCTTATAGGAACTGGGTTTGAGGTACTTCAGGTCTAGTTGACTTAATTCTTTGAGGATCACGGGACTTGGTTCAATGGATTCTTGACTGCCTAAGTAGAGTATTTCGAAGCACACGCACGACTCTTGTTGATAATGACCTAACTTGGACACCTGCACCTTTCACATGGCTCAACTCAGTTGGAGTGGTGAGGGGATTGGATTTGCCGGTATGAGACGCACACAAGTGGAAACATTTGTCCTCCCCTAGGGAGGGAAGTGCACCCCAACCCGTCCAGTGATTAGGAAGTCTCACGACAGGAGGCTGTGGGTTGCGATAAAGCTTCAAAAGAGGGATAGTCTACTGGCTCAAGAGGAAAAACTCCTTATGTAAATGCTGCTGTATATAGTATTCAAAAAAAAATGTTCAGGCATGTACAAAAATAAAAAGCCTGCAAGTATGTACACAGTCAATAAGCAAGCTTGAGTTCCAAAGTCGTATCATGTGAGCCTGCAGCAGGATGACTTGACTACACTGGTCTTGCATCCAAGGATAGGTAGCTACACTGGCTACCGTCCATTCTTCTCTTCACCCCCTCCTCTTGAGCTGGTTGCCACTTGAACTTAGAAGGGAATACCCCGCTCCTCGAGGATGGAGTTGCTGGATTGGGGAATCATTGGGTTGTCGTACTGGAGAAGTCAGTTTCTTTGTCATTCTAGTTGGGGAGAGCCACCATCACTTACACTGTACAAGTCAGATTCATAGTCGTAAGAATTTGCGTATGAGTTGAGATATTTCTGACTTGGCTATTGAGGAGACTTGAGCAGAGTTTTGGGATCCTCAAGGACTGTTGGATTTCAAACACGGTTCTCAATAAGGTTCCGCCCGCACTAAATTTCTAAAGGTCCGACTTCAAGCTCCAAACTTTGATTTTGCGAAGATAAGTTTGATAATCAAATAAAAACCAAGTTCTTCTTTTTCTTTTCTTTCTTTTCTTTTTGCACTTATTGCATAAGTGTTTGCTAGGGACTAGCAAAGGTAAAGTATAGGGGGATGATGAATCCACATTTCATCATCTTTATTCTATCATTTTGGCACCTAAAACCCTAGCAAATGCCTGTAAATAGCCTTAAATCAAGCATCTTAGCATTCATGTATGTGCATCTAAACAGTGTGTAAATTACTGTAATTAAGGCCAAAATTATAGAATAAATAAAGAAAAGAAAAAGAATAAAATATTGTAAATATTTTATGACCCAAAACCCCCGAGACCTAGGCATCTTGATGAATAGGTCGACAAGGAATAAAGTAGGGGGAGATAAGGGCCAAAGCACAGAAAAAAATACCTATACATTATATTCATTCTTTATTCATTTTGGGACCTATTTTTGGTTCCACTTTTTGTACATCAAATAAAGAAACTTTGTACATTAAAGTTGTAGATAATTAAATAAAGAAAAATACAAAATTGATTTCACTGAAAAATAATACAAAGATAAAAAGTTATGGTCTGAATAAAAATCCAGAATGCCAACTTCCCAGACCCGTATCTCACAAATAAAAACTCCAAATGCAGTGTACTCACCTTTAATTGTATATAGAATAAAATAATCTATCCAATGGCGGTGGTTTCGCATTTGGCGGAGCTACGGTTTGAAAGTTGACTTTTGGACCCTCATTGTATACTTGTACATATTAAAATATTCAATTTATTCTTTATATATTATTTTTTTATAATTTTATATTTTTATAATGTTGTAAATAATACTTATAATAATTCTGAGTATTAAAATCAGAATAAAAGCATAATTAAAATACAAATAAAAATACTTGTATATATTCAATACATAGGTACATTACCTATACTTATACCTATACAAAATACTCTTGTATTTTATTTAATATACAAAACATATCAGAAAAATAAAATAAAAATATATTTGTGTATCTAAAAGTATTTTATAATTTTAGAAAATACTAAATAAAAATAATAAAAATAAAATACCAAAATAAAAATAAAATATCAAAATAACATAGGTATTATACCTATACAGGGTTAAAAAGGTAACTTGTAAAAATTTAAGTCATAAAAATAAATAAAAATTAGAATAAAATACTACATAAAATTTTGAGCATTTTTTATTTTATAACTTTTATTTAATTCGACCATTTATTATTTTAAATTGAATTAACAAAACATTAATTCAGGGTTTTTCCTGGTTGGTCCACGTGGACCAACCAGGAGGCCAGGACTGTTGACCTCGGTCAACAGTCTGACCTACCCCCTGTAGCCTTGTCAGAGGCTTGTTTTTGGGTCGATTTCTTGATTTTTTCGAGGACGATAGGCACCTCATTTCGTGCTTGTGTCTTCTTGACTTTTGATCATCGATGATCGAGGAGGCTCGCCCATATCTTACATTGGATTGTGGATCAATGAATCGCTCCAGAACTCTTGGTCTTTGGACCTCTGCCACCTCGGGTCAAACCACATATAACCGACCCCCTTCCTTCCCTTTCGAATTGAGTCCCCTTGGTCCACCCCTCTCCGCCTCTCCAGCGCTCTGAGCCTTGCCGGAGGTGACAGCTCCGCCGCGAGCTTCTCAGCTAGGGCGAACGAGGTCGAGGACGACTCCAGCACCTCCGCCAACCGTCGGCGTCGAGGTATCCTTCATCCTCTGGTTCCGGCCATTGAGGGCTTCCACCCGCTTCTTTCTTTCTTGCATCTTATTCCTGTTAGCTTAAAGATCAAAAACCCCAAAAAAATTCGAAGTTTCATCAACCGTTTCGTCCATTCACGCATCCTCGCCGGAGCGCACCTCCGGCCATCGTCGACCACTCCCCCTCGCGCTTAGATTAGGTCCTCGCGAGGCCCAGGCAATTTGCCCTGGGCCTTCTCACCACTTTTTGCAGTTCAAGGCTCCTTGAACGCACCTGGAGGGCTATTTTGAGCTCTTGCCGGAGATACCTGGAGCGTGAAGCTCCGCCGCCCTCGCGCCCGCACCTCGACGCTCCTCCGGCGAATCTGAGCCATCCAGTCCATAGAGCCACCTCCCAGGAGTCCGCAGCTCCATTTTGGAGCCCATTCGTCGCCGGAGAAGCGAGATCGGAGCCGGGGAAGTTCGCCTTCGCCGGCCTTCGTCCCTGTTCTTCCTCCTCGCGTCTCCACCGTCCGATCGAGCCGCAGCTCCAGTTCGCGTGTTGGCCGTTGGATCATCCTTCGCTTCGACCGTCCGATCCACCAAGGAAGATCTAATCCAGGTCGCACAAGCCAACCGTCATCGCGCGCCCAGGACACGCCACGTGGATAAGTGGATCGCCTCCAGCCGCTGGATCGCGCCCCGTCGCCCAGCCGTTGGATGCGCGCCACGCGTCACTCGCAGAGCGCCTGAGCGAGGGTATTTTGCATCTTCACCCTCGCTACTTTTTGTATTTATTTATTAGTATTTAAATTTCTGTCGGAAGTGTAAAAGTTTTGTAATATTTGCAAAAAGACCCTCGAACTTTCTTTATTTGCAGTTAGGTCCTCGCCACGTCACCTCACGTGACCAGTTCACGTGAGGTGGGGGCATTTTGCAGAAGGACCCTCGGTTGTTTGTTTATTTCGTTTTAGTCCTAAAACTTTCGAAGCACGTGTAATATTTTTGGTTATTTTGCAAAGAGACCCCCAGGCTTTTGTGATATTGCATTCCAGTCCTTCCCAGGCGCGTGCAAGTCACGCGCCCTGGTGGGAAAATTTCGATTAGGCCCAGGCGGGTTTTGTAATTGTCTTTTGGTGCCAAAAATTGAATATAAAGTGTATATTTTTGTGGAAAATTGCATGTTTGCCCCTGGATGTTTTGGATATTGAACATATGCCCTTGTCAGGACTGTTTAATGCTTTGATGCTTGTTGTATTTATTTGAGATATCATTTTAAGCCCAGAAATTCCACAAAAATAGACTTAGGCTCCTGGACACGTGTACTTTCACGCCACCTATTTAGTTTTTGACTTTATTTTACTTTCATATTTATTAAAAATCAAAAAACATCTATTTTGTGTACTGTCTACCTTAGAAAATACCAAAAAAATATTAAATCACCTCCAAAATTTCCAAAAAAATCACCTAGTGTCTATTTTATCCTCTTTTAGTGTCAGTCCAAAAATTATTAAAAATTTCAAAAGAAAAACCCTAAAAATCTAGAAACACTTAAAAACTTCAAAAAAATATAAAAAATAGTAGAAAAATCCAAAAAATATAAATTCAGCTTCTGTTTGTCCCTTATTTTGTTATTTTTATTAGAAAAATAGTGTGAAATATTTTGAGTACTGGTTGCTATTTTTAAATTGCATTTTATTCACAGCCAGCCTGATTTCCACTGTTTCCTCTTATTTCAGCTTTTAACAATATCAAAAACACCTTAAAAAATCCCCAAAAATCACAAAACAGTAGAAAATTATAAAAATACCAAAAACATTTTATTTCTGAATTTTTGAGTATTTTTGCACATTTTTATAAATATTTTAGCTTGCTTTCTATTATATTGTCTTTCCTTTCCAATATTGAAAAAGAAATACAAAAATATAAAATATAAAATATAAAAATCAGAAAATTAAAAATCAAAATACAAAATTAAAAATTAAAAAAAAATCAATTAAAAATTTAAAAACCCACAAAAACATTTCTTTTGTTGCTTGCTTAGTGTAGACACATCATACACTCACACACACTTTGGCACTTGCTTGAATTACACTGCTTGCTCCCTGTGTTCGAACTCTCTGCATACTTGACACTATACACCATTTGTGCAGAGTTAAAAATAAATTTTAACTCCACATTGTTTCTAATTTGTTGATCTTAGTGTGGGTTAATTGTTGACTTTAGTCCGGATTTAGTGTGGTCACCACACCGACTGAGTTCACGCTTTGTGCTGAACTTAAGACCACCTATTTTCGGCTAAATCATCCATCGCCGAAGCATTATCCCCCATTCCTAGCCGTTAGATCATAAGTGGACGACGCTTGGCCGTTGGATCGTGAATAAAAGGGTAAATTATCCTTAGGCCCTTCCTACTTTTACATTTACATGTTAGTCCTGTAAATATTTAGTATAGTTATTTTTATTTTGGATATTTTGCAGTCAGGACCTCGATGTTTTTGTTACTAGCAACTTAGTCCCTGTTTGTATGAGCCATGCGCGTCGACACGTGAGGTTTTGGAACATTTGCACTTGTATTCATGTATTTCCTGTGTTACTGATTGATCCTTTATAAATAGGATTTACATCGATGCCCCTCCATACCTGATTCATGTGCCTTGCACGTGATTTTATGGAATATTTGCACAAGGGTCCCAGAGCTTTATTTGCTTGTTATGGTTTGGCCCTGAAAATACTTTTCTTTGCATTTAGGTCCATGACTGCTGTGTGCCTTGTTTTTATTAAATAAAATATCAAATTAAATCCAAATTAGGTGAAATTCGGAAATGTGGCTCCTGCCACTGTGTAAAAATTTCTCTAAAATTTTGGGACATTTTTTAGGCTTTTTGATATTTTTAAAAATTAAAAAACAGTGATTTTTGCTACTGTCTGAATTGGAAAATCCCAGAAAAATATATAAATTTGTTTAAAAATTATAAAAAATTAGGGTTAGTTTTAGTGTATTTTAGTTTCTATCCAATTTTCGTGCTTTTTGGATATATATAAACCTTAAAAATTGAAAAACCCTAAAAATCTTATAAAAATTCTAAAAAATTCTATAAAAATCAAAAAAAATATAAACTCTTTTCCTGTAGGTTAGTTTTTGTTTATAGTTTTCATAAAAATTACCTCCAGACTTTTATAGATTTATTTTTTATTTTTAATGGATCTTTCAAGTCTGGCTATACAGTTATCATCTGTTTTCTTCTTTATTGATTTTTAGAAAATCGTATAAAAATAAGAAAATTCTGAAAAATTCACCAAAAACACTAACAACATAAAAAATATAAAAACATTTTTATTAGAATTTTCTGTGTATTTTTGAGTGTTTTTAATAATTGTTGAAGTTGCTTGTTTTACATTTCTTTATAAAACTAAAAGCACAAAAACATTTAAAAATAATTAAAATCCACCAAAAATATTTTCTCTTTATTTTATTCCTTTTTCGACTACTTCGTAGGCCAGGAGGCCAACTCGTGCTCCCTGAGTCCGACCCTGGTCGCTATACCAGGTTAATAAAAGTAGCGAGGACCGCTTCTTGTTTTGATTGATTTCATATCTTATTTTGGTGGTTCTATCCTTATTTTCTTGTTGACTGAGTCTTCTCGATCCGGGTCGTAAGGACCCGAGAGTGATTTTTACCTCACCCGGATCTTGAGGTCTCTGATTTCTCGGTCATCAAGGCGCTCCAATGAGGTTGAAGTGCCTGGAGCTCCTGTAGGTGATCGTCAAGGCTCCAGATTTGTCCTTAGACCTGCAAACAAGTACCAAAATACTCCTGGACACGAGGTCTACCTCCCCGGACCATAACTTGATCAAAACAAAGGGAGGAATGGGATGGAGGTGGAGCTTCGACATTTGGCGGTGGAGGGAGCTCTGAATCCCATATCCACGATGGATCTGGGATGGTGAAGCGGGATTCGATGGAGTAGGCGAGGAGGAATGAGATGGCGTGATGATCGGGACGAGTTGACGATCGGATGATGATGAATTTGACCTGGAGGCTTAGCTCCAGGAATTGGGGGTTTTGTAAATTAAAAATATGTGCTTAACGAAACCTAAAATTTACTATGCAGAATGAAATATACGCTACAAGAGTACCTAAGAATAGTAGAGAACGGGGCTCAACTGAGCTGGGAGCTCGGGAGCAGAACCTCACGTCTACAAGTGGTCGAAGATGGCTTGGACCTTTACTCTACACCTCCTCCTCCTCGTTGCAGAGCCCCGTCTCCGCTTCCTATCACAAGGGTAGGACGATGGTGGTGGTCTGAGGGGTTGAGAAACGATGAAGATCGATTAAAAAGCAAAAGGTGAAGATGGGGGTTTATTTATAGGTGATTTTTCGATGAGTTTCGAGGATCGATGGTGTGACGAGGAGAAGTGGTAGGTGGAGATTCTTGGATGGGCGAGGAAGAGGGATGGAGTGGCTACAGGATGGTGGTCGAAGTCAAATGGTGAAGATGGAGGCATAGGAAATTGGGCGGAGACGTGGTCTCGTGAAGTTCTGACAGAATTCAAAAGAGGTGAGGTACAGTTGAGCTAGGTCAACGAATACTTGCACCTGCTTGGTCCACGTGGGCCAACCAGGAAATTTCGAGGCTAAAAACTTTGGAAAATGAATATAAAATAACATTCGATTTAATTAATTTTTTATTAAAACATAAAAAATATTTCTAATTTTATGTAGTATTTAATACCTATTTTTATCTATTTTTCAAGATATTTTATTGTATGTTTCTTTTGTGTTTTTATACACATATTTTATATATTTATAAATTATTTAAATACACTTAAATATATTTTTATTGTATTTTTGATATAATATGTACACTTAAATAAATATAGGTATATAGTATATAGGGATACGTATATGTATTTCATCTATGTAGTATTATACACTATTTTATCTTTGTATTTTTTTATGGTTTTATTTTATTTTAATGTACATATATTATAAATAATATTTACAAAGTTATAAAATTAAAAAATTTACAATAGTAAAAGAATAAATAAAATGAATATTTTATTCGGGTATATTGTACAATAAGGGTCCAAAACTTAACTTTCACGCCTTAACTCCAAATTGAATGAAAGCATCTTCACTAAATAACTTATTAAAAGTTATATACAATTAAAGATGATTTTGATGTTTTTTGCGTTTTTATTTAGGAGATATGAGTCTGGGAAGTTTGAATTTTGGCTTTTTATTTAGAGTATAAAAGATACACTGTATATTATTTTTCTATGAAATTAATTTTATATTTTTATTTGTATTTTTATCTACAACTTATATGATAAAGTTTATTGATTTGATGAAAAATAATAAAGAATAAAATAGGTCCCAAAAGTTAATATTGACATATTTTTGTAGGGTTTTTCGGATGTATTTTCTGTACAATTAGTCGCCTTATTTCCTCATACTTTATTCCTTATCGACTAAGTCATCATGATGACTGAGTCTCGGGGGCTAGGGTCACTTAACACCTATGGTATCTCATTTATTTTTCTTTTTTTCTTTATTCTTTTATTTTGGCAATAAATACGATATTTATACAATATTGTGTACAACTTATAGAGTATTTATTTTGGCAAATTAATAGTATATACATGTATTTAGCTATGGTTTGAAGGCCAAAATCAAATAATAAAGATGATGAAATGAGGATTCATCAACCATCATGGTCCCTTATGGAGCCCTAAAGTGTCTCGATTCAGATCTTAGTCATGAACTAGTGCTAAGCATGATAAGAAATTTAAATACTACTATTTGTACATGTTGTAACCACAAAAACAATTACATGCAAAAGCCCTCCAAAGAAATATGGAAAAGATCTAAAGGATGATACACTCCATATACCCTCTATGAACTAGACACCCCCTTCTAGATACCTCTTAACACTTAGTGGTGTTAAAAAATCAAATCGGAGCAAACCTAAAATTTTATATTCAGTAAATCTAGCATCATTGAAACTGATGAAGGAAGGATGATTTGTTCCCATGTACCTTGTCCAAACCATCATGCTTATGGAGCCCCAAAATGTCTCGATTCAGAGCTAGATGTGAACTAGTGCTAAGCATGATAAGAAATTTAAATATTGTTGTTTGTAGTTGTTGTAACTATAAAAACAAGTACATGCAAAATCCCTCCAAAGAAATATGGAAAAGATCTAAAGGATGATACACTCCATAGACCTTCTGTGAACTAGACACCCCTTCTAGCTACCTTTTAACACTTACTTGTGTTAATAGATCAAACTAGACCAAATCTAAAATTTTATATTCAGTTATATATATGGTGTAATGATCAGTATCTAGACGTATTTTATATATGATCCAATTTAACTACTTCCAGATACCTAGTGTTTAAAAATGATCGATGATTATCTCTAAATCTCATTATTTTAAGGATGAAAAGAATTGAGGAGTATTGCATTAATGTGAACTTGGCTCCATATCTAATGAATAGCTGCTAAGCTCGTGATTTTAGAAATAATAACATGTGACCACAAAGACCGATCGTCTTCATGAATTAATCCTTTAGGTATACTCTATTAACCATATATCACCATTGACAATATTAACGATAAAAAACCTAGATCTGTACGGTCAACCAAAGAAAGGATTGAGAAAGAATGAGAAATCAAGTCAGTAATAGTAATTCAATGATATATGATATTAATAGTGCCAGTCATGGTGAGCCTTACACATGACTGTGCAGGGGTGCGGTGAACCTTAGCTAGGCGGGAGATATGAAGCCCGGTTAGGACAACGGCCGCTTACTGCGTGGATCTAGGATCCTAGGAATTTTCTCGGTTGTTCGCGAGGGCTCACGGTTTGATACCTCTCTGGGATCCACAGGTTTTCATTTAGATAGTTTCGTTGAGCTTGTGTTCTTTAGGGTGCTTAGGCTGGAGGGCCTCAATTTAGATTTTTTGAGCTCGTTGCCCGTACCGGTCGGACCAGTTTTTCTGGAGTGACTTGTTCTGGAAAGTCTCTCCCCTGTCTCAGGGGTGTAATTTTGGAGTAGGTCCGACCTTCCCCTAGACCACACTTCCATTGGGTAGGTGAGGCGAAAGGGTCTCTTCAGAGGCTTCCTCACCGCTTGAGTTTTGGTTACTGTTCTTGAGAGTTGGTTATAATTGAGTTGGTTACAGCTTGGTTATAGTTGAGTTTGGTTATAGTTGAGCTAGTTAATGTTCCGTCAGTAGGTCCTAGCAAAGAGAAAAAATCATATTATGAAAATCATCCTTATAAGGCTAAGAGATACTACCACGGTTGACAGAGAAGCTAGTGGACGTGTTGGGAACTTAGTTAGGATGCATTGTACCCCACTGCATGCCTACGAAGGCTCCTCAACCCTAAGGTTTCCTTACTGCCTTAGAGTTATAGAGTGAGGTCTCACCTAGACCACGACCACAAACTATCCACTGAGCTTGAGAAATTTAACAAGAAAAGAATTAGAAAATAAGATACATCATCTACATTTACTAAGATCCATCTACATGACTCATTAACATCGAAAAGAGATCTAGGTCACCTTGATCATAATAAGCTTTTTTAAAAATCAAAGAATTTGAAATAGGATGAGAAAAATGGAAATCTTATACGGTTATATATACTAAAAGTTACGGTTATAAGCTGAAGCTAGTGGACGTGTTGGGAACTTAGTTAGGATGCATTACACTCCACCGCATACCTACATAGGCCCCCCCAACCCTAAGGCGTTCTTCATACCTTAGAGACATAGTGTGGGGTCACACTCAGACCAACATCACATACTATCCACTAAGCCTGAGAGATTAGATAAAGACAAATATCAAAACAGAGACTCATCATCCACATTACCAAGATCCATCAAACATAAATTATAATTAACAAAAAAGGCGACAATTCAAATATAGATCATATAATCAATATATAAAAATGTTAAATATGGGTAATTGAGATAGGATGAGAAGTCAGAGAATTTACATACATAACAAAATTGAAATCAGTTTCTTTGCGAGTAGCTCGTTAAATCTAATTATCATACCCTATCAACTTGCTTTCTTTTGGAGATACTGAATTACATATTACTGTTAATTAATTGGATCGTGCTCAACTTTTACTGATATTCTTTTCTCCCTAATGCATGGATTCAGAATAAGTACATGTATTACAGTAGACTGACAGTTGAACCTGAGCTTCCGCAGTTATTCTCGACAAGTACACATGTTTTAGTTTATGTTCAGGATAATTTAATGTTTTTCTATCTCTTCTGCTACAATTTGGAATACATGTACATAATGCAGTTGTTTTGTTACATGCAAATTTATATGGAAATTAATGAGGTATGAATTGATGATACATTGTTGGTACCGTGGCTTGTTAGTTAAATATGAATGCCATTCAAAACACGACATTTTTTCCTCATTTTCGATACCTAGTGAGATCTCTAACGAACATGATACTACGAGTGATGTGTAAACGGGCAATCCGGATCTGCGGATGTCAAAGATTCTATTAGCGCAAGATATCACCCATCTTTATTTACAAATCCACTTCCAATAAAAAATTGGGATTTTTACATCCATAACCCTTAGTAATTTCGCAATTACAATCATGATCTAGCATAATCGTGAATTACACGAGAAACCCTTAGTAATGTTTGACTCTTACATGATATAACTTTGTGTTATGTTCCGTTTAAAATGTCTGTTATAGTTGACGATTTCCGTTAGAAAAAGTCAAAACTGCTCCTAGTGCTCAACATTATTTGTAAATCCTTTGATTAAAACACACCAACCATGTGGACCAAATTCTTATGGCAACTCACAACTTCGAGGAGGAGAAAAAGCTCATTTGTGGGGGTTCATGTATTGTTTATAAAGGTTTCTCGAATGTTTTGAATCGTCATGTGGCAATCAAAAAGGTATCAAAAGGTATACCGAGCAAAGCAGAAAAGAATACATCACTGAGATCAAGGTCATTAGCCAATTGCGTCATCGCAATCTCGTGCAGTTCTTGGGATGGTGCAACAAAAAAAGTGAATTTTTTTCTTATCTTCGAGCTCATGCCTGACTGCAGCCTCGATACCCATATGTTCAATTTGAACAAGATCCTGCTGTGGTCGGTGAGATACAATGATGTGATCGGGGTGGCATCTGTCATACTATACCTGCACGAGGAATGGCACGAGCGCGTTGTTCATAGGGACATCAGATCAAGCAACATCAGTTGGATGAAGACTTCACAGCCATGCTCGGAGATTTCGGATTCGCCAAGTTCACCAAGCATGATGCCGGTCTGCAGATAACTATGTTCGGCGAGACAATGGGGTACATCGCCCTGGAATGTTTTTTACGAGTAAGGCCAGTAAGGAATCTGACGTCTGAAGGATATGGGTAGATCCTCAAGCGCATCACAGAAGCGTGTGGATCGCACCGAATGCGATCGGGAGCGACTAGTCGTACTAGTTGCTCTTGTCTCAAGTCCGATCCAACGGAGGAGACGCTTGCGAGCTCGGGTATGAATCGTGTGCTCCTCGCAATCCATGTTAATGATCCAAGCAGTGGATCTCCTGATCTCGTCACACGAGATCCAACATCTTCTTCACGAGCGAGACGCACCGAAGGATATGGAGATCCACGAGTAGATGATCCGGTAGCATAACGACGATGCTGCATCGATGACGACTCTCACAATGGCTCCATGGTGGACGGCCATTATGAGAGAGAGAGGCTTGGCGTGTGGAGAAAAAGAGAGAGAGAGAGCATTCGTTATCTTGTATCGAAGAGCAAGGGATGCCTCTTCTTATATAGGGTTTTGGGAGTCCATGGATCCCAATCCATAGAAAACACACAATCAATGGTTGAGATTGATTTGTGTTTCTTTCAATGGCTAAGATGTTATTGTAAAAAAACACAACAATAATTGATTTAATTTGAATTAATTTATATTGATAAATCAACATAATTAATCCCGATTTAAATCATTTTGACTAGAGAAGAGATAATGAGAAGACCAAAATCAATTCCTTAAGAAGAGGGGACGACTACTCTTCTCCTCATGGAGAGTTGTAGCCGTCCACTTCTCATGAGTGGACTTGGTCAATCTCTTCTAATTATCACGAGATATCATTATCTCATGATATATCATGATCTCTTGTCGATAATATTTTTCACAAAAATAATTCCAAATTATCTTGTGGAAAATATAAACCATGCCATTGAAATTATGTGAATCTCATTCACAACCCAAAACAAAATGTATCTATATTTTCAATTAATCATTCAATGTGAATCAAATTCACATTAACAATTAATTAATATAAATCACAATATACTCTCTTTAATATATTATAACTCATATTTATCATATACCTGAATAATATGGATAGTGCTATCCACATTATTCGTATCCATGATAATTAAATCACATTTAATCACCTTGGATCTCTTTTTCTCATGTGCCCATGAAACACATTCACATTATTCACGTCTTCGATAATTAAATCACATTTAATTATCTTAGATAACTCTCCTATTAATATGGATCGAATTCATATTATTCATGATAATTAAATCACATTTAATTATCCACTTTCTCAATGCTCGGATACATATATCAACAATGAAATTATCCATGAACTCTTTCAAGGATAATGCGCTTTCTCCGCGGATACTTGGAGATAAGGACATGACGATTGTATTATTCCACATATAGTGACTTGGATATTGAGATCACATCTCAAAAACAGATATTGCGGACCTCTCACAGATGCTTGATTAAATCAAGACCGCAAATCTAATCTTCTAATTGCATCTGAATCACATTCAGATCAATGTCCAATATTTGGATTAAGATCAGATTACTTTTCTATGAGAGGAGTCGCTAAAATCCAGACATGTTTCATCACTCCCTAAGAATGGAAGCGTCATGGTTATACAATCGTTTATGATCACATCACCCTCAGGTATTCCCAATAACTGTACATTCTGCATACCGGAAGACCCAGAATAAACCCTAAGTATAAGATCAATTATACATTGTCTACTTCAGGGTTTTTTCATTAAGATTCTCATTTGACTATTGGGAGTTGGTATCGATCATATACTTTCCAAAAGCATATATCATACCCAGGTGTTGATCATATACTTTCCAAAAGTATATATATCAAACCTACAAATTCAATCAAGCTTCCAAAGCGAGATGACCGTGAGTGGAATTTGATTCTTCCCAATATCTCATGAGTGAGCTCATGTCTTTCGGTTTAGTGATGAACATGTATGATCCCTTTGAGAGATTGTATTACTCATATGCCCTTATATGCAAACCAGTGCGTCGGTGTATAGACCTTGTTTAGGTCATCAACATATTGGTCTGCCAAATGTACATACTTAGACATATAGTAACACATATGTCTCCAGTCAGAGGATGCACGCCTATATCATGACAGTATATGACATAGGACTTTGGTTATCTCGATCTCGTTAAGTCAACTTTTTGACCTAACTAATCTGACACCTTCGAATCTCTATTCCCATGCAGAGGACTTGCATCAAGAGGTCGGTCAGATATCAGCCAAGTGAGAAAGGATTGCCATCTCCTATTCAGGCTGGAGATCATCTCAACAATCATTTGACAGTACTTGATGAGTCATCAATCTAACTCTTTAGATATTCATCCAAGCACCCGTCTCTATGATTCAATACTTGAATCAACAGTTGTATGATAATTAAGATGGTCATGGTACATAACCCTAATTGTACTAAGGGACCTATTATGCAAATTAGTTATTCTTCATTTCAGATCAGGGAATGATATTCGCAATAACATTTATTGCATAATGGCTCGCCGTGGGCTCGCATGTCCAACAATCTCCCACTAGCCCAAAGAGCCATTATTGGGCTAATCTTTAAACCCACACTCATGTGAAAATCATAGGCTATTTAGGAAAATAGGTAGGTAAGCTGATCAGTCACTCTGTTCTCGAGAGACTACGCCAAGTTCTTTTACGGCACTTGCATATCCCCAAGTAACAGTGCTCACATCCAGTGCGAATATTGCATCTTATGCAACCAATACTCAATCTTGTTAGTTATAGTGTCCTTGACACTACAACTTAATAATTATTATAACCAGTGTGTCTATAATCCTTATCAAAATGCCCTTATTCCTAGAGATCTCTATCTCCTAAGGTATCCACAATTAAAACCTTTTAGATCACTTTCTATAAAGTCTTAAGTTCTTGATGATAAGACTTTGAGATCACTATATCAAAAATCTTTTCATCTTTGAAGATGATGTTATCACTGCAATCAAGTGTTTTGTCTCCTTAGTAGGATTAGTAATATTTACTACTCCCACTGCGTGGCAGATATCTAACTTTTGTACACATCTAGCATGCACTCGGCTTCTCTTAACTGATGCACAAGGGCAAGCAGTTCTAGCATTCACTTCCTCAACTTTTTGAGGTACTATCCCTTTAGATAGGTCAGTACTATACTTAAGGGATGGAAGCCTTTCTTGGAATTTTCCTAGAAAATGGAACATGTCCAAAGTGTACTACTAATGTGACGGTTCCAATACCCTCTTTTCTTTGCTTCTGAACATCTTCAGAACTAAGATCTAAGAGGTATCCTTGAGATCATATCTCAAGGTATGAAATAGCCAGTTCTATAAAACACTTATTATTATCCTTATATCATTCCAAATGATTAGGGTATCATCTACATTTAGCACGATGAACACAATGGCACTCCCACTAAGTGTCACATGGTACATTAAGATTTTATCTGAAATCATAACATTTATAATTTCATCAAATCTTATGTTCCAACTACAAGAAGCCTATTTTGAGTCCATAGATGGAGTTTCTTTAGCTTGCACAGCTTTCTTTCCTCACCTATGAAGCCCTAGGGCTATTTCATGTGAATATCCTCGGAGAGATCTTCATGGAGGAATGCAATCTTGACTTCCATCTTGAAGATGTCAAAGTCAAGTTGTGTAGCTATAGTTAGCAATAATCTGATGAGTTTAAGCATGGTCACTGGAGAGCAAGTCTCATCGCAAGTGATGTCTTCTATTCAGTGTGTAGCTCATGGCTACGAGTTGTGCTTTGAAGGTCTCTACCTTCTCATCAGGTTCCCTCCTTCTCTTGAAGATCCATTTACACATTAACGGGTCTTACCCATATAGGTGGATCCTCGAGGGTCCATACACAACACTTGTATATGAATTCTACTATAGACTTTATTGTTAACATCCATCTTTCCATGACATGATCTTCAGAAGCTTCATCACATGAAGTTCGATCATTCTCTGACACATGGAATTCATCCTCAAACTCATTTGAAGATGTATTAGTGTTTCATCTTTAATTATCCTTTCAGTTTCTGATTTCAGGAGCCTCGCTATTTTCTCAAGATTAAATGAGTTCCTTCACTTCATTTTCATCTTGATTCTCAAGATAGTCATCCTCTAAGAATCATATCCTTAGAGATGAGATCTTTTAAGAGTCTCAAGGTCGTAAAGTTGATATTTAATACCATTCTTTATTTTCTTAATGAAGTAACACTCTCTGATGCTAGATTCCATCTTACTAGCATGGAATCTTATAAGGATATATAATGTAGTCTCTACCACATATATATACCTTGGAAACTATGAGGTAATTATGCTAAGATTAATCACTGATCAAATCATGTCACGTGTGATCAATTGTATCTCCCTATAACTCTATTGAGTTTAGGTGCATTAGGAGCATTGAGATTGGAATGAAAATTCCTTTCTCCTTAAGGTATTCCTTGAATTCATCTAACGGCTACAAGCTATCGAGGTTAGATCAAACTCATTTCATCTTCTTTCAAACATTTATTCTGAACCAAAAATTGTGAGATCTTTGAATATTCTAAAGCTTTCTAAGGTGAAGGGAAGAAATATCATATCACAAATAATCATCAAATGATATCACATACCATCAATATTTATTATGATACAGATGATCCACATACATCAATATGTATTAGATCTTGAATACCATAGCATCTAACACCATTCCCAGAGAAGGGTGTATTGGATAATTTTTACTTTGAATACAATATTCACAAGTGTGTAAGATTTGAAATTCTAGACATTCTAAAGTTCATCTCTTACTAGTCTATTGATCTCATCAGCAAACTAATGTCCAAGGTCTAATGCCATATCATTGTCAAATGATCTTTATCCTCCTATTGATCTTATAAGGTTTAATTTTCAGTATTTAGAAAAGTTAATGAACCATTCATTAATTTTCTAATTTAGTAGAGTCCTCCATATATCAAAATAATATCTGAAATATATCCATCATAACTCTTTATGATAGGTCTATTCTAGAATTTATGTTTATTTCCAATATTTAGAAATAAACAATGTGTATTCTAATATCCAGGTCATAGAGACATTCTTTAAGACTAAGGGCTCTCCCACTGAAAATATGAAGTCTATTTATCCCATAGAGGTTGTTGCAACAATTACATCAACATCCATGTGGATGACTATTAAACCTCAAAATCAAATTCCAGTCTTCTAATACATATGCAACCAATTGCAAGTGTTATTAGAAGAATGAGATACAATTATTAGACTTTGATCTTATCAAATAAGAAAGTCAATTTCAATGATTATATGTAGATGTAAATTATTTCGATGTACTATCTGTGTCCTTCTTTAAGGATCTAGATATACTTGATAGTCATACTATCAACACATCAGCTCGTTGCAGTATTGGCATTCATCCAAGTCTTTGGATGTCATATGTGTGGAAACCATAGAAGTACAGTCAACTCTTTGACTTTTCTTCTAACTTGGGTCCGACCCATGCTTCCACTGTGCTCCTTTCATCTCTAAACAACCATTGCTTAAGACAAAGGATCTCTTATGTTGAATTCAAAAGATTTCAATATAAGAGTATTTCGACACTTATATATGCTTCATTTAATTAATACAATATGAATATTATGAAGCTTCATGAATGACTAGAGTATAGCTAGTAGGATGATGACACTCATCATGTCTACATACATCTTAACTCTTAAAGACTTAGGTTCATGTAGGTATTCAAATATTTTGAATACATCATCTCCTACAGAGCTACCATTCTGCATGATGCAGTGAACCATGTCATTCATAGTTAAATGCTAAGAGCATATATGAATGCCATAACATCTTCTTAGATTTTATAAGAATTATTTGACAATTACGATCGTCATCGACATGTCACTTCCAAAGTACATTCGATGAGAAATCAAGATTATAGAGATATATAAACTCTAGGGATGTAGTCCTATTATCTATCTAATTGGCATTCCTCATTATTACGAGGAAACTTGCACATTGCAACCACATACAATATGTGTCCAATTGCAAGTATAATATTTTGATCATGGATCCAATCCATGATACTTTGGTTATTATTGAGTATAGTACTGAGTGGATTTAATAAAGGATTATTTGAAATAAGAAATTTGCATAAATATATATAAACATGTATATACATATTTTACTTTGATTTAGGAATTTTTATATCAAAGTTGTCTTGCCTTGTCAACATTGAAAGTTCATTCCCTTAATTACTTTCAATGTAAGATATATACTTACCATTATATCTAAAGCAAGATCAGCGATCTCCATCCTTATCTTTGTTACATCCCAATAATATGAGAACTTGTAACTCGGATAAAAATAAGCGGGAACACATTCAGTCTTGCAAGTCCAACTTGCATCTCCCAATTCGATCGTTAACACCCGGGCCCACCACCCATAAGGTGATGTTGACCCATCATTAATTGAACCAACCGTCAATAGAAATACAACTCGCTATGCACGGCCCAATATCGCCCCAATAATATGAGGACCCCATATTGGGGTCACTACATATATGTCCTTACTCTTTCGAGAAGCGAAGAGCCGATCCAAATGGATTGTATGCAAGAGTTGTCACTTCAGACATGCGTCTCCTACATACAATATCTGGCAACGGAACCCTTCGCCTTGACGAGAGACCATGGATGTCACTTATGTGATCATCCACCTCATATTCAAATTCCAATTAATCATTATTAATCATATTCATTATGATTAATTCTTCCAAGGGAAATAACAACTCTATTCATAATATAGTGTTTTGATTTTAATTAGATTCCAATAAATCTAATCATATTAAATTAATGATCCAATTAATATCCAACAAACATTTTAATTTATTACTTGAAATATGATATTATCTCAGATACGTATTACTTTGAATTTTAATAATTAGAAAAATACATCATGATCTCTCAGGCATCATTCATTCCCTACCCGCTGTCATGGTCAGTACCGGCGGGAGTGGGACAGACCGCAAACGGTGCAACCTGCTACCCCAACATTCTCCTACTAGACACCATATCCGCCTCAGGAAAAAACAATGTCGAGTCAATCACTTTGTCACTACAATAAAATTGAGCTATAGTGACGGTTTTGAAAAAATCCGTCACTAAATTAGCCGTTGCTAAATATATAATGACGATATTATTCGTTGCGAAATGAGTTTCCGTACTCAAAATTAGCAACGAATATCATATATGTCGTTAATCATTAGCAAAGGTGCACATAGCGACGCTTATCCGTTGCTATTTTTCAAAATTTTAATTAATCGTCACTAAATTTTGAACTAAAAAAATAGCGACGATTAGATGATAATTTGAAAAATAGCAACGAATAAACGTCGCTATGTGGACCGTTGCTAATGATATAACGACAGATATGATATTCGTTGCTAATTTTGAGTACGGAAACTCATTTTGTAACGAATAATATCGTCATTATATATTTAACAACGGCTAATTTAGTGACGGATTTTTTCAAAACCGTCACTATAGCTCAATTTTGTTGTAGTGTGTACTTGAGATGATCATCGGTCTTTCAACCAAAATTATACCATATAGTAATAATCAAAACTATTTTGATTATAAGGAAATTTGTTAGACAAATTCCCAAAACCTATTCAAGTAACAAGTTTGATGAAAGTGTACCAAGTAACCAATTGGTGATCTAGATCTAATCTAATCATTCATTGATTGAGGCAATGTCAATTAAGGGAATAATTATTATTCTAATATTTCCAAAATATTATCCACAATTATTCCAGGAAATTAACTATTAATTTCGCAAACTTCTTAAACGACAATCACGAGGATTCTAGATAAACATGCAATTTCCAGCAGTGACCCTCACTAACTAAAATTAGCATATCTCATTTATTTTAAATCTACATTAAGCAAAATCGATTTTCAGAGGTTGATAATTTGATTTAAAACAGAAACTATGTGATAAACACACATTTTCAGGAATTTTAAAATCGTAATTAACATCTTAATTACGTCTCTAATCGCCATCCTCGAAACAGTGGACATATGGTCAATAAAACGATCATATCTTGAGCAAACGGAATCCAAATTAAGCAAACTCAAATTCCACATTTTCCTTATTTAATGGAGAACATTATATAAGTGATAGATTCATGCTTAAACATTTTAAATAGGATCGAAAAATTATCACAAGATAGGGCTGCGAAAATTGAAATGCTAAAATCTTCACGAACCCAAATGAGCCCAAATTTTCGTAGGTTCATGGATCATATCCAAAACCTTCGTAAACCTGGCTCCTCGCAATCCATGTTAATGATCCAAGAGGCAACTCGTGACATGAGATCCAACATCTTCTTCACGAGCGAGACGCACCGAAAGAGATGGAGATCCACGTGTAGATGATCCGGCAGCATAACGATGATGTTGCGTCGATGACGACTCTCACAATGGCTCCATGGTGGACGGATATTATAAGAGAGAGAGAGAGATGCTTGGCGTGTGGAGAAAGAGAGAGAGAGAGAGCGAGAGAGAGCATTCATTATCTTGTATCGAAGAGCAAGGGGTGCCTCTTCTTATATAGGATTTTGGGAGTCCATGGATCCCAATCCATAGAAAACACACAATCAATGGTTGAGATTGATTTGTGTTTCTTTCAATGGTAAAGATGTTGTTGTAAAAAATACAATAACAATTGATTTAATTTGAATTAATTTATATTTATAAATCAACATAATTAATCCCATTTAAATCACTTTGACTAGAGAAGAAATAATGAGAAGACCAAAACAAATCTCTTAGAAGAGGGGACGGCTACTCTTCTCCCTCATGGAGAGTTGTAGTCGTCCACTTATCATGAGTGGACTTGGTCAATCTCTTCTAATTATCATGAGATCTCATTATCTCATGATATATCACGATCTCGTGTCGATAATCTTTTTCACAAAAAATAATTCCAAATTATCTTGTGGAAAATATCAACCATGCCAATGAAATTATGTGAATCTCATTCACAACCTAAAACAAAATGTAATTATATTTTCAATTAATCATTCAATATGAATCCAATTCACATTAACAATTAATTAATATAAATCACAATATACTCTCTTTAATATATTATAAATCACATTTATAATATACCTGAATAATATGGATAGTGCTATCCACATTATTCATATCCATGATAATTATATCACATTTAATCACCTTGGATCTATTTTTCTCATGTGCCCAGGAAACACATTCACATTATTCATATCTTCGATAATTAAATCGCATTTAATTATCTTAGATAGGCTCTCCTATTAATATGGATCGAATTCATATTATTCATGATTATTAAATCACATTTAATTATCCACTTTCTCAATGCTCGGATACATATATCAACAATGAAATTATCCATGAACTCTTTCAAAGATAATGCGCTTTCTCTGCGGATACTTGGAGATAAGGACATGGCGATTGTATTGTTCCACGTATAGTGACTTAGATATTGAGATCACATCTCAAATCCAGATCTTGCGGACCTCTCATAGATGTTTGATTAAATCAAGACCGCAAATCTAATCTTCTTGTTGCATCTGATCACATTCAGATCAATGTCCAATATTTGGACTAAGATCAGATTACTTCTCTATAAGAGGAGTCACTAAAATCCATACCCGTTTCATCACTCCTTAGGAATGGAAGCGTCATGGTTATACAATCGTTTATGATCACATCACACTCAGGTATTCCCAATACATGTACATCCTGCATACTGGAAGACCCAGAATAAACCCGAAGTATAAGATCAATTTTACATTGTCTACTTCAGGGTTTTATCATTAAGATTCTCATTTGACTATTGCGAGTTGGTATCGATCATATACTTTCCAAAAGCATATATCATACCAGTGTTGATCATATACTTTCCAAAAGTACATATATCAAACCTACAAATTCAGTCAAGCTTCCAAAACAAGACGACCGTGCACGGAATTTGATTCCTCCCAATATCTCATGAGTGAGCTCATGTCTTCCGATTCAGTGATGAACCTATATGGTCCTTTGAGAGATCGTATTACTCATATGCCCTTATATGAATACCAACGCACCGGTGTATAGACCTTGTTTAGGTCATCAACCTATTGGTCTGCCAAACGTACATACTTGGACATATAGTAACACATCTTTCTCCGGTCAGAGGATGCATGCCTATATCGTGACAACATACGACATAGGACTTTGGTTATCTCGATCTCGTTAAGTCAACTCTTTGACCTAACTAATCTGACACCTCTGAATCTCTATTCCCATGCAGAGGATCTACATCAAGATGTTGCCAGATATCAGCCAAGTGAGAAAGGATTGCCATCTCCTATTCAGGCTGGTGATCATCTCTTAACAATCATTTGACAGTACCTGATGAGTCCTCAATCTAACTCTTTAGATATTCATCCAAGCACCAGCCTCTATGATCCAATACTTGAATCAACAGCTGTATGATCATTATGATGGCCATGGTACATAATATAATCCTAATTGTACTAAGGACCTATTATGAAAATTAGTTATTCTTCATTTCAGATCAGGGAATGATATTCGCAATAACATTTATTGCAGAATGGCTCGCCGTGGGCTCGCATGTCCAATAACATCTATGCCTTCGGCATCGTGGCCTTGGAGCTGGCAACTGGGAGACGCCCGATTGAGACCACCGAAAAAGAGGAGGTGGTGAAGTTGGTTGAGTGGGTATGGGACCTGTTTGGGAGGAAAGTGATTCTGGAGGCGTCGGATCGAAAACTGGGAACGGACTTCGATGACCACCAAATGGAGCGGCTATTGGTTGTGGATTTACGGTGCGCCCACCCGGAAAACGTGAAGAACAAACTCCCGCGATCAAACCTTATTTGCAAATCGGCTCCTCCCTCCTCTAGCCACCACCGCCTCCCTCATGAGGACGAACGAGGTCCGAGGGGGGCCTGGAGGGAGGCGACGGTGGCTAGATGAGGGTGGGGGACGGACCTAGATCGGGCGGTAGCGATGACTTGGAGGGAGGGGGCGACGGGCTTGGGGTGTTTGTTTTATTTATTTTTTAATGGCCATTGGATAGACCATGGGTTAGATTAACTCATGATATGGTTGAGTTAACTGACTCCTTAACGGATGGTTATAGGTGTGAGACGGAGGAACTATTCAGGGTTTCTCATGTAATTCACGATTATACGGAGTTACGATTGTAATTGCAAAATTACTCAAGGTTATGGGTGTAAAAATCCCTAAAAAATCCCAGCATTCTAAAGAATCATGCAAACTACAATTTGAGGTTGTTGTAGAAATAATTAATTTGCAACTTTCTAACAAATTTTTTTATCTCCAAATAGGTCCGCTCATATGGGGCTAGAACTTTTCACTAACATGCGGATAAGTATCAAGATAAATATTTTGATGGAGAGGATATTCTAGAATGAAGAGAAGTTGACAATCTATCTCTATATCTCTCTTTAACACCAAAAATATCTATGTAAGAATGGAGATGGCAATGGTTTCTACAATTATTATTCAAAATATCTCCACCCACACCCATTAACATATATTAAGCAGGAGCACTTTACCAAAATCTCATTAATTTTCATCCAAAAAATTCCCCTTTAACCCCTCACAATTTTATCTACCGCTAATCCACTACTGCTTTCCATTTTGTCCTCACCCTATCTAACGAATTACACGACACCTAGGCCCTTTCCCTTTCCCCTCCGTTATCTAAACCCCGTGGTGCCGCCTCTCCTCCTCCCCCCAGTTCCACCCATCCTCCTCCTCCGATGCCCTAGGTGACAACCTCTGCCTCCTCAAGCTCTGGATCAGGCTGCATCCCATCCTCCGTCGCCACCGTGAGGGAGGAGCGGTGCCGACGTGTGTACGATGTCGAGCTTTGGATTCGATCGTAACCCCGCCACAAAATCTCCTCCATCATTGCCATCGTCCTCGTCACGGTCGTGCTTCACTTTTCTCCTCCCACATTCTAGTTTTAACCCCCACAACTGATATTCACATATGCTTGGGCGCAGCCTGACGCTTTGGCCCTCGAGGCTGAGGACATCGAGGCCTTGGAGAAACAACAACAACTCGTGGTCACAGCCGCGTCCTCCGACTTTCCCTCCCTCTCTGTCGTCATCGTAGCTGCCAACATTGTCTTCGGTTTGTGCTCCTCTCCTCCAATCCAACTAACTGCACTCATGCTCCCATGTTTCCTTCTGTTTTTATGTTTCTGCTTTTTATTCCCTCAAGTTCAGGGGGAAGCTCCAATCTCTATATAGTCTTTCAAACATATCAATAGTAACACTCTCTAAAAATTGGGGCAACATTTTCCATACTAAAAAGATAATTGAAGGCTTCGGAGATGATTTTTCATCTTTTCTTATTTTCTACCATTTCGATGCTTATGTGACATATGTATAGATTTCATCGAAATCATTGTCCTTGATTGTATCCTCGTGCAATAAAATTAAAAATATTATTTAGTTATTCATCGAGTTAACTTCGTTATATAGACTGCATTGACAGAATGCAAGATTCATCATTTCATACCTCACCTTAAGATTTAGGATCATATAGGGATATAAAGAAAGCATTGCTAAAGCAGAATAATACATAAGTATGTGTGACACCTTGAGATACATTACTAATTACAAGATTTCCGATATAGTTCATTACAAAGTCGAACTAAAATTCTGATTTTTAGGGTTATATGCTGGATTGATATAAATTTAGTCAGTTGAAACTATAAACAAATAGTCTAAGAGGCCGCCGCCAAGGCCTCCAAGAATAAGAAGAAGCTCTCCCTCATAGAGTTTGCCAACAGTCAATCCGAAGAATCGAGGAGGGGTAGGAGCGAATCGGCATGGTTCCCCTCCTTACTAGGTTGTGCACCTCCCCTTCAATCCCTCATCCTCCTTGAATCTGTAATCCCCAACCCCAAAGAAGACCCCAATCCCTCCTTCATTGTCCGCTCACATCGGCATAGGAGGAAAAGTGATTTTTCCTCCCCACCGTCATGTAAAGCCCCACCGCATTGTCCATCCTCCATTTATGCCGATATTGTACCGTCCTTTTGCCTTGAAGTGCAAGAGGTCCATCGCCTTAAAGGCCTCCTAAGGCCACCAACAACTATAACAAGTGTTTCTTTGCCTCCTACTCTAGATTTAAGAAGAACCCACCGGCATCGTCATCTCATTAAACTCAACCTCTCCAAGACCACGAAGACGTATCATTTTGATAAGTACATATGATTCTATTTTTTTGATGTTGTTGTTCATGCACGTCTTTTTGGTTTCTTTAGGTTCTCGAGCTCTGTTTGATGTATGGATACAATGGTTTTAGTCGGAGCTATTTTTGGAATCTTTGCACCAAAATCTAATTTGAGTTCTCACCTTTTCCTTTCTTTTCCTTTTGAATCTTAGTTCATTTGTTATCATTAGTTGAATCCTCTGAAATTAGGATCTTTTTTTCTCATATCGTTCAGTTTTTCAGCTTACATTATATGGAATCTAAAAAAATACTTAGTATTTGATTGCAAATTAACGGAAACATGATTCTTGAATCTGGAAAGGATATAAGATTGGTTTGACGAAGATGATCGTATCCAGATCCTTAGTTTTGCAATTTATTTCATTATTCAATCATCCCTCATCATTGACCCATTCACGAGGGAAACACCATTATTTATGTTTAGTTTACCAATCTCCTGATCACAATAAGAGATTAGTCAGATGATGAGATCCTTAATTAATTATGCAGATGATGAGATCTTTATTTAATTATGCAGATGATTTGCAACTGCTAAAAAATTTGATCTAATAGATGAAGAAGTGATGCACTATTGCGATTGTTACCCATCTTGACTTTTGCAACGCCCTCATGAGCATCGGTTGCGTCGTGGAAGAGACCATCGTCAAGTCTCCACTGATGAAATCTTTTTTTCCCACTGACATGCGGTTCACATATTCAATTTCTCCAGTAACACGAGAAAGTACTGGCTTGGATTTGTACCGTTGTGTCTATTACTTTCAATAAGTACAAGAATAAGTTGGTTGAAGGAACACAACATGCAGTTTCAAAATAATATTTTTTATTCCACAATAATACTGCTCGCTAAATTGATGTATACCAAGTTATGTTATGTTTTCTGATCTCTATGTTATTTATTTCCATTGCTACATGAAATGCATCATCGATCAACAGTAGCATTCAAGATAAGAGGTTAGCTTTTGTAAGATCTAATTGATATATGCAGAAGAGGACTAGGGTAATTGTGTTTTAACTATGACCATTCTATGTTGTTGTTCATGTCCCAATCTGACTTTTTCCCCTTGCCTATCAAAGGTAAAATAACATCGAAAACCTTTTTTAATTATCACATCCCCGGATTGGCAATAAATTTTATTAATAGAAAACAATAATGAAAAACCAAACTTACTTCTTCATCGGCATTTGGTAAGTGTTTACAACTGGCCAAGATTGTCATTATTGCTTAATTTCTCATGGATCAATTGAATTTTGTTTTGGACGTCAAACGTTTACCAACATTACTCCCTCTCAATCCACTCTTCTCTCCATTATGACAATTCATACATCACTTCATAGGCTTGAAAAAAAAAGAAATGAAATGAAGTTGACGATTATACCCTTTTCAACAAAGGAAATATCACAAACATGTAAAAGGATACATTCTAGATTTTGTGAGACTTATCGATAAGTGCCTTTCTCTTTTACCTATTTTGTTATTATGGAGAGGTGACTCCCTTCCCTAAGAGCATGGTCATTCTGTACATTTCAAGATGTAACCCTCATTATTTTCTTCCTCTCCTACGAGTTCTTTACATACCACACTGTCCTAAAATTTAGGTGAAATATACATACTATATAGTTTGTTGTAAGATAATTGATTGTATAAAATAGGATTTGAATTTCCACCTACCTACATCATTAGCAATCATAAAAGTTGTTGAAGCCTTACAACATGCTTAACTTTCAATACAAAAACATAAATCATTGCACGTATAATCCTACCATACAACATAATAAACATATTATACCTATTGTACTTCTAAATAATTGTGCTTCGATTGTTTATTGATCATCGCATATTTTGATAGTTTTCGAAGATTTGTCTTATGGTTATTAAAGATTAAAGCCTTGATCTCCATATCTTCATCAAGTCACACATAATTATATATATAAATCAGATTCCCATTTTCTTAGGACATTACATATATTGAAGTTCTGTGAATCATTTTGTTGTATTTAACATTAGAATAGAACTCCTTAGCTTTACATAATCTACCAAATATTTACTTAGACATTATAATGTAAAAAAATATGATTATTCGGCAAGGATGAAATCGAGATGAATATATTTGTATCTGATCCATATCATATTCATTTTATACATATTTTAATATTCCTATTTATTAATTTATATATAACCGTGTGTAACAAAATGTTATGTTTGCATTCACCATTCTTGATATAATTGTTACAAAATAAATCTATTTAAAATATTTGTTTATGTGTGAATCATCCTAAATATGTATATTTTATTTAATCTATAAAAAATTTATGTTATTATTCATTTCCAATTCATATTCATTATATATTCATATTTGTTTTTAAAGACAACACATATCTTATAACCATCTCGTATCTGTAAATATACAATAAATAGATACGGATATGGTTATATCTATATTCACACATGTATCTGACCGCTTTCATCCTTACTATTTAGTGTGAATAACACATATAGTATAACTTTATATCATGTCCAACGATGAACACTTTTCATAAGAATTGCATTTTGTAATAAAATAATAATTTTATCAATGTACATGTTATCAATAGTAGGATTTACCCCATGCAAAGCACGGGGTATGCACTACTGATAAGATGCATTAAATGAAGAAAATTGAGAATGAAATATGGGTAATGTTTTGCATTATTTATATTATTTTTATCTAGGAATTAGGACAGAACTTGTCTTTATGGAACCAACTTAAAAATCATAAATACAAAAGTACTCATTGAATCCCCATTTCCACCTCTTCATCTCATATATTCAAAATCCTACACGTCCCAACGCTGCCGGAAAAATAGATGCAAAGGCCCGCAAGACCGATTCAGTAAGAAGAATGCGGATTGCAAAATATGTGGGGAGAAATTCGAGATGTGCATGTGTGACACGCATGAGAAAATTTACAAGAAGAATGCAATCAGGACTCCGAATAAAAAGCCGAAGAAGAATATCAAGAGAAGCACTGGTGAAAATCCACTATCCGCTTTTCACAAAAAAAATTCATTATTTGAGCATTTGTTTATTATTCTTACAGTTTGCTAGAGCATAATAATGCGAATGTGAGAATTTGATTGAAGGATATGGAGGCAAATAAGTTTGTAATTTTTTGCTTAATAATGATACAAAATTTATACAAAATCACATATGTCTTGAAGTGGACCAATTCACTAATCCCAAAGTACCATAACGACCTACCAATTCACTAACTATGTATCAACAGAATGACATCCTTTAAACTCTGTGAAATGCAGCTTCATATCAATTTATCCCACCAGCGAATACTTTGAAAATCATTCTGATTAAAAAAGCCCATGTGGAGGCCCACTGAGGGATAATTTATACTGGACTGGGCCAACCCGACCCACGCACAGCCCATCCCCTCGTGAGCCAAGCCTGGGCTTGGGCTACAGTTCGGAAAAATGACTGGACTCAAGGTCGCCCCGTAGAGCCCGTTGTCATGGTCAGGCTCGGGTGGGCCATGTCGGACCTGACCCAGCCCGATGTTCACTGCCAACTACCTCATTAATAGGTCAATCTCTTTGGTTCTCACTTCTCAATGGGGTAACTCCTTTCTCAATTTTGAGGAATCGTTTCCTCTTCCATTGAGAATCTTTAATTACACTATCTTTGCTCATATATTTCAGAATATTGATAAATTGTCTTCCCATACATTCAAGTATGCGTTCCTTGGTTACTCTCGGACTCAAAAGGGGTATAGAAGTTATAACCCTTTTAGTCATCACTACTATGTTTCTGATTATGCCACTTTCTTTGAACAAACAAGCTACATTACTCATTCTAACAGTGGCATACAATTGGAGCCCCTCCCTCTACCTCGTGTTTCATATATCACGATATTGTCGATATATAGGCATCGCCAAAGGATCGATATTAATAACGATAGTTGGAGATATGGGCTTCTTTTTCAGTCCTTCATTTACAAATCGACATCGATATAGGTGATATTTCGACTGTATATCATTGAAATATTGTATCGACCAACTTAGAGGGACATGGAGAGCGCTCGAAGGAAAGGGGAGCGACTTCAATGGGCAATGCATGGCGGGGAGCGAGCATGGAAGAGGGCTACGAAAATGAGAATGAGAGACATGAGAGAGTCACCGAATGTGAGAGGATTGGAAGGTTGAGGTCACATCAAAGAGAAAGGAGAGGGTCAAACATTGTCTCGCATGGTGGGGAGTGAGCATGGCTTATGAAGGTTGGACATTTGTCTCGCATGACAAACATTGACAACATTGTTTTAGATGTGGGGAGTTTGGCCATCATTCATCAGGTTGCACACTTACTCATTGTAAAAGAAACAGATGTTTGCCAAAAAGCTTTAACAAAGGAAGGAAGTTCGTTGGATATGACATGTTTTTATGCTTCGGTCATCTCCGGGGCAAAGAAGCAGAGCGAGTCGTGTGATGGCCAGCTTGTTGGCTCCTGGAAGAAGATGGGCCTTACTGCGGAATCGATTCTTGCAGTGCTTAAGTTACACCTTAGCCAAGGTTTCACAGGAAACGTGGTGATTATTGGATCCGTGAAGTACTGCTATGGGTTTATCCCCTCCGAAGATGGAACTTCTGATAAGTTCGGTGCAGAAAGATAGTGTTTCGTGGAGGCTTCCAAGATTTGCTAATGGGGAAGATTCTCAGAGGATCGGAAGGGTAGCTAAGATGATGGGTGTCCCCTTCTTGTCATGTTCTGTGGAAGATTTGGGCCCATCGATGAGAGAGTTTGGCAAGGTCACATGTGTACTTGCGGATGGACGCGTGCCTGGATCAGATCCTTTTGATACTATTGTTCTTGAGGAGAGCCCAAAGAACAAGATATAAGAGTCCTCTTACACTCACTCATGTGGCCGATTGTGCTTTGTCCAAGCTAACAGTCCAGACACCACCACCTTGCCCTAGTACGACTGTCGCGGCAAGCTCGTCAACGACATCAGAACTAGTGTTCTCTTAAGTGAGAGAATTAAGAAAGAAGAATAATGAAAGATTTTATTTTACCACACGAATTCTCATGATTTATCGGTTGTATAGTGATTACAAGATAAAGTGAAATTCAAAAAAGGTAAGAAACTCAATAAATTTTATTCTTGTTTGGAGTCAAAACTTGCTATCTTGTTTGGGGATTTTATGATTGGTAAATTACAAAAAGAAATTGATCTTTACACGAATTCTCAAGTTATGTATTGATCTTTAGTTTTGGACCGATGCTTAATTTAATGTTCCAGTCTCTAATGTCGTCAATGGATGGCTCAATTTATAATTTTACTTGACGAAATTACCCATGGCGAGAACCCTCCGACCTCTTCTCCTTCTCCTCGCGATGGACGGCGGAGATGGGCATCTAGGCTTCCGCCGCGACAATATGCTCGACCCTTCGACGCAGGAGTACCACCCCGCCCCCTGCAACTTCGTCGTCGGACATCCCCAAATTTACTACCCCCACCCCTTCCCCATGTTCTTCCTTCTTGTTCTATGTTGATTAAAAATAGGGCTGGCTATCGAGCCCAACGAGCCGAGCCAGCCCCTGGCTTGGGGTCAAGCTGGATCGGGCTCGATAAGGCTCGAGCCGAGCCCCTTATCGAGCCTGAGCTCCTTATCGAGCATGGTCTGGGCTAGATCCCAAGTCGAGCTCATTAAGGAAAATGGGTACTTTTTGGTGGAAAAGTGTTTTGTGTGGGTTCGAACTCGAAACTTGCTCTATTTAATATTATGTTCCTTATCAATAGGCCACTATCGAAGTTGTATATAAAATATTAATTATAATATATATTGTAACATTATATGCTTATAAAAAGGAAGAAAAAAACTAATTTTCTAATGCGTGGGTTGGGACGGCAAATATGTGGACAGGAATGGGATTTGATAATTGAATCATGACTCTCGTGGGAGGATCAAAGTTAGTGGAGGGAAAATTGCAAATTGTTAATTTTATTTTGTTTGTATTATATATAATATGTATATATATTCCTTATCGAGCCACTTATTGAGTTATCGAGCCGGACGAGGCTCGACTCGTTAAGCTATCGAGCCCAAAATTCTAGCTCGGGCTCGGCTCAAAAGCCTAATGAGCCGGGCTCATGAGCCCTTATCGAGTCGAGCCCGAGCCTGGCTCATCGAGCCGTGACTCAATAGCCAGCCCTAATTAAAAATACTCTATTTTTTCACACGTCTCGTGCAATTTGGAGGATTTGCTCTAATTATGGGTTTTTTTTCTCCCTTTGCGATCCTCGGATGCAACTTCATGTGCTTCTCATATGGTCTACACTGTCTGTTCAAGTTGGTCAGTTGTTTATTCTTTTCTTTACATCGAGTTTTAGATCTCAGCTGCTTCCACTGGACACCACGATAATCTGATGGCGGAGAGGAGGCATTGGTCCAGCTATATAAAGAGACTCTTCTTCTCAGATCCCATATCCAATCAGGAGAAGGTAAATCTGATCGACTCGTCTTCAAATTTCACCGTAAGAAATTTAGAAAAAGATCTATGTAGCATAGTAATTGATAATGGTGTTTTAAGAACATTGCTTTCTTAAGACTAAGAGGAAGAAGAGATGGTTCTTTGGGAAGATGAGAGCCAGAATGTCCCTCCCCACGCCACCCCAGGCGAAGGTGAAGACCTGAAAGAAGCCAAGGATGCACAAAACAAGCGTGCATCGGTCGTCGCAGTAGCGACCGCGGCAGCAGACGAAGCAGTGCTTGCCGCTGTGCAGGCCGCAACTGAAGTTGTTCGGCTGACGGCTACGCCTCTATCTCGTCAGAATACCCACGACAATGTTGTGACTAAGATCCAGATGGTTTTCAGGGGATATCTGGTCAGATTGTTGTGCTCTGTTTGGGTGAGGGTAGAATTGCACAACGGTAATTTTGTCAAGTAAATTCATGCATTGAACCACCCCTTGACGATATTGGGGACTAGAATGTTAAGTTAAACTTTGGTCACATATTTGTTACAAATTAAAGATCAGTCCTTAATTTGAGAATCCATATAAAGATTAGTCCTTTTCTGTAATTTATCATTTTACGTTTAACATCATCTTATTTTAAATTTTATCTCCGACATTAATTAGTTTTCATTTGGAACACACGTCAATTATAATACTTCATCAAGCTTCATTTTTTTCCCAAGTGTTGTAAATCTCTATTCTCTTCTTCTACGCACTATAATTGCTCTTCTTTAATGAATTAAGCTTTACTAAAAAGTTTCTAACAAAACATTTATAAGTTCCATTCATCTTATGTGTTGATTACTACTCACTCTTTCCTACCACACAACACTCTTCAGCCTCCCAATAATAACGTTGTGCATTAACGACATATATGCAATTACGACCAATTAATTAACCAATAACTAATTATGGACATTAAGGTAATGCATTCCTCATTGTTTCTATTTTACGTGATTTGAAAAAATAAGGTCCAAGAAAATTCGAATACCCTTCAAGAAAAGATACCCACGTGATTTGTATGTAGTGCATTAAATGACAAACCATCGACTTTAACCAATAATAAAGGCACTAACTAATCAGCCCAACGACTTGATAAAATATAGATTGACTTAAAATTGAACAATGTACATTATATTTTTCTAATCTTGTATTTTTTTTCGCTACAGTTTGGATGGGCCAGCACATCTTTTCTTTATAAGGAGCTAAAGAGTAATCTTTAGATTAACAAATTGTAAATCCAATCACAAGTATATATGTGTAGAATAGGCCTTAGAGTGTATTAGACCCACATAATAAATAGGAGTTACGGCCAATTAATTAAAGTAGGGAAATCTATATTAACGTATATCTACAAATTCCCAATACCCAGGGTTTAAAAAACCGGACCGGACCGGCCGGTTGGACCGGATACCGACCCCAATCCGGTCAGTTCGGTCGGTTCTTTGTAATTAATTTCAAAAAAAATAAAAATAAAAACCGGATCTGACCAGTGGTCAGACCGGGTTGACCCGGATGGTCGGACCAGGTTGACCCGGATGGTCGGACCGGGTTGACTCGGATTAACCCAATTTTGATGGTTTGGTAATTTTCAAAAAATAAAGGTTTTTTATCATGTATGCCCTTCTTAACTTCTGCGATATAAGGTATATCCCTCTCTTTTTTGGAATATATGTTATGTCAATAGTTTTTTAGAGTAATTTTCTTGAAACAACTATAAATAAATTATTACAATATTATATTCATATATAATTCTAGAAAATACGACTAATTTTGTAGAGTTTTACTCGAAATAGGCAATCATGTTATTATATTTAAAGATTTGAAATTTCTAACGATTCTTTCATCGATATATAAATACATACTTACATATATGTATCTGGTTTTATTGGTTCAAAAAAACGGTTCGACCGGTCTGACCAGTAAATTAAGCCCGATCCAAATTTTTCCCGAGTCGATAAGAATGATGGCGTTATGCTGATGTCATCACCGGTCCAAATCGATTTGGACTGATGGTTCGACCCGATTGGACCAAACCAAAGACTGACCGGTTCAACGTCTTGGTTTTTAAAACCTTGCCAATACCCTCCAAGAAAAGACATCCACGTGATTTGTATCTAATGGATTAAGAGATTAAATAAATGACATAGACCATTGACTTCAACAAATATTAAATGCACTGATTAGTTATCCCAACAACTTAATGAAAAAGACTATAACCCATTGACTTGACAATGAACACCATATATTATATTTCCCTAATTTGTTTCTTTTACAAAACAATTCGGATACTTCTGCACATTCTTTCCATTTTCACACAAATAGGTGCCATATTTACTACAACAAAATTGAGCTATAGCGACGTTTTTTTTAATCTATCCCTAAATTAACCGTTAAATATATAATGATGATATTATTCGTCCAATGAGTTTTCGCACTCGAAATTAGCAACAAATAGTATATATGCCATTGTATCACACTACAAGGAAAACAAGTTGTGGCTACAAAATTATGTCCACGGATGTGGGACTTGTGGCCACGGAATTGGGCTCTGGACACGACATGTCGTGGCTAGTAGCCGTAGCTACAAGTCTCGTCGTGAGAGTTCTCTAACCACGAATATGTCGTGGCCACTACAAGTGACCACAGAACTTGTCGTGGCCACAACTATTGTATGAAGCTTTGGCCACAGAATTGTAGCTACGAGAAACTAGTAACCACGGAATTATCGTGGCCACAAATTTCCGTAGCCACATTCCGTGGTCACAACTCATTTTTCTTGTGGTGTCAATAGCAATAAGGCATATAGCAACGCTCACTAAAAGGAAAATAAGTTGTGGCTACAAAATTATGCCCACGAATGTGGGACTTGTGGCCACGGAATTGGGCTCTGGCCAGAAATGTCATGGCCAGTAGTCGTAGTTATAAGTCTCACCGCGAGAGTTCACTAACCACGAATATGTCGTGGCCACTACAAGTGACCACCGAATTTGTCGTGGTCACAACTATTGTATGAAGCTTTGACCACGGAATTGTAACTACGAGAAACTAGCGGCCACGGAATTATCGTGGCCACAAGTTTCCGTAGCCACATTCCGTGGTCACAACTCATTTTTCTTGTAGTGGCTTATCCGTTGCTATGTTTCAAAATATCAATTAATCGTAGCTATTTTTAAGTTCAAAACTTAGCGACAATTAATTAGATGTTCGAAAAATAGCAATGGATAAGTGTCACTATGTAGACCGTTCTTAATGATATATATAACGACAGATATGATATTTATCGTTAATTTCAAGCACGAAAAATTATATCACAATGAATAATTTCGTCATTATATATTTAACAACGCCTAATTCAGTGACATATTTTGAAGAAAAAAACGTCACTATAGTTCAATTTTATTGTAGTGATTATTCCAGTGGTAAAAATGCGGTATCACATTATGAAGTCATCACCATGTTATCTACTCGAAGCAAGAATCAAGACATCATGATTGATTCAACAACCGAAGCAGAATATATAGCTGCATCAGATGTTGCTAAAGAGGCGGTGTGATTGTGCAAGTTCATCTTGGAACTTAACGTAGTTTCCTCGTCGGAATCTCCCATCTCATTGCTTTGTGATAACACGGGTGCCATAGCATACGCGAAGGAACCCGGTGGCATCAAAGAAACAAACACGTGGAGAGGAAATATCACATCATCCGGGAGATCCAGAAGCACAGTGATATCACGATCATCAAGGTTGCTTCTGCCGATAATATTGTTGATCCGCTAACCAAGCCATTGACTGAAAAGATCTTCGACCAGCATGTAATGAATATGGGGTTGAGAGTTATACATGAAAATTAGTTAAAGTATTCTCCAAGATCGTACAACTTCATGAAAAGTATAATAAGGTGATGATATTGCAGAAGATCAGGAGCATATGCTAGAACAACATCAAAGGTCAATCGGTCTTTGAAGAATTTGTTGAGCTGATGAAACTCGAAGATAATATTATTAATCAATAAAAATATAATCATTTTTCTTGAATTAAAATTAACCCGAGGAAACAGACATCGTTTTTCTTGAGATGTATTATACAAGAATTTTGGGGCGCAATATTTAGTCATTTCCTTAAGACTTTTCCATGAACATTAATATGTCCAAAGTCAGAAATGAGATCAATATGACCAAAATAACTGATGATGTCATGACCTTGACATCATCCATCATTTTCGCATCTTCATCGTCCTCGTTTGTCATTGTAATCATGTTCTAGCAATTTGGGCTAGTCTACAAAATCTCTGGTTGACTGCTAAGTAAAACCCGTGCATGATGCGAGATGATGACGATGAAGATGTTGACGATGGATTACATAAGATGAGAGCATATGATGATCGTTATCAACGAAGGATTTTATTCGTTGATTATTTATTACTCCTCGATTTAATACAATCACTTAAATAATGGAGCTTTCTCTATCTATAACTTAAATCAAGTATGAGATACAGAACTTTCGTTGAACAATAATCTTTTGAAAAATAATAAATACAGGAAAATAGAAGAAGGTAAGAGAGATGAGAGGAAGACATTTTTTCTCTGGTTTATTTCATACCAATTAATACTAGAGCGACACCCATAGCTTTTCACGAGAACTTACATATAAAATCATGAAATTTTATATAGGGATTTGTTAATATTTATTATTCTTTATATTTTCTAAATAATTATTATTTGCGTGTCTCTAGATATTGATGCGTTAACGAGACAAATTTAAGTTAAAATCTATTACACTTATGTCCTTCGAGTTTTGTTAGTAAAACTACAATATTAAGGACATTTTTTTTCCAAATCCGCCACTATACAGTATGTTGCTAAATATATAACGATAAATATAATTTATTGTAAAACAATTTTTTATATTAAAAATTAACGATGGATATCATATATGTTGTTATATCATTAGCGATGATACATTCATTAACACTTCAAAATTTAGTGACGATTGATTAAACTTTTGAATAATACTGACGGATAAGTATTGTTATATAAACCGTCAGTAATGATATAATAGCGGATATGTCTTCCGTCGATAATTTCTTATATAAAAAAAAATTTCCCAACACATAGAATTCGTCACTATAAATTTAATAACATATGATATAGTGACGGATTTAGATAAATCGACGCTATAGACCTATTTTATTGTAGTGCGTATGCCACTAATTTTATGTTATTACACTTGTACCCTTATATTCCTACATAACTCAAAGAATTTCTCTTTTGTTAGGGTAGTATATGTCAACCAGAATAATAACACAAGGGTGATTTTGAATTTTTGTAATAACATAAGGGCACAAGTATAATTGCGGAAAGTTAAAGGCACATATATTAATTAGATAACTAGGAAGGGTACAAGAGTAAAAACATCTTTAAGTCAATAATTATTATGAAAAAAAAGTGTTTATGTGTTCTATAGGTTGAAAAATAGATTTGTACATACAAATGCACTGTGTTTGTAAGTACTCATTTTACTATACCAGGATTATTAAAATGGTAACCCTCATTTTCTCATTTTCTTTATTTTTTTAAAATGAAACCGTGAAAATTTATCATAATATTCCTATATTATGTTATTCAAGTTTCGTGTGAAATAGAGACTCCTACGACCTTCATCCAGATGGGATCGATTTCAACAAATCTGTGACCATTAAAAATGAATGTCTAGATGAAGTTCGTAGAAGTCTTTATTTCGCACGAAAACTTGAAGACATAATAAACGGATATACTGATGAATTTCCATGGTTTTATTTTTTCAAAAAAATAAAAAATAAGAAAAATTGGGCGCAAAGAGCCAAGTTAGCTCCCTTTAGGGCAACCCATTTTATCCTTATTAAAAATATATATATTTATAAACTCACTACAATAAAATTAACCTAAAGTGGCGAATAATTTGGATATTCATTGTCATATATTCCGTTATCAATGATATAACAACGGATATTATCCATTACTAAATAATCTATTGTTCTTGTATTTAGCAAATAATGTCAAATGTGTTGTTATAGGTACATATGACCATGATTTTTCCATTAACTTGTTTGTTAACATTTTTGTTAATCATTGCTAAATTTAACGATAATTATAAGAAAAAGTCAAAGATTAACCAATTTTATATAAGTCATTGCGATGAATATAGCAATGAATACAATATTCATTGCAAAATATTTAAAGAACCAAGCAACGAATAATAGTTATTGCTATATATTTACTTATGAAAGATATGCCAAGGAATATCGAACTATTCATTGCTTTAGTTCAATTTTCTTATAGCGACTTAATGAAAATATTGTAATATGATTTACATAGAATTAAAATAATGACATTAAATTATGCAATTATGTAAACTAAACTAAAAATTGAGTGAAAGATAACACCACAAAGACCATCTAAAAAGCTTTATGTTTCTATAAAATTATCACTCATGATGGTACCATGGCAATGCATTTTCTAATTTAATTGGTGTATACTGCAATACTTGAATCTTAAATTCATACAAAAGAATTCACAAGGAAAGCTTGGTCTCTGATATACATAATATCTAACAGACTTAGTAAAGCTTTTTTTAAAAAATAGACATAATCCAAAATTCCAATATTATGGTAAGATTAAACCCCAAGCAATTCGATTTTACCTCAAATTACGATAAACTTTTCATTGACTTTTACATCTTTCAATAGAAAACCACACACACAAATATTTAAAAACCTATAATATTAGTTTAACATCACATCAGCCCCCAAGTTTTCAGAAAATGTCACCGCATTTTCTATCTACATAACTGATCAGAATTTTCTAAGGAATTGATAATGCAAATAATCATCTGAGAAAAATACATGATCGGATTTGATTAAGGTATTTCTCTTAGATTGATTGTTAGTGGTATTGAACTCAAGGAAAAGTTAAAAAGAAAATCACAAAACTCTAAAACCTCGAAAGCATAATATCATTATATACATCTCTGTACTTAAATTATATTGTAAATATTCCTTTTGTGACAAAAAAAAGGATATGTTATGAGCAATTTCTCAGTACGACACTAACATTGATCACGGATGTAAAAAGAAAAAGAACAAGGTGTACAAGTATCTCTCAAGTGTACGCATACACTCACAAACGAGCGACCTCTACAATGCAAGACCCAACTCATCGGAACATAACTCTTAATTTTACATTTAATCGCTTCTCTCATCTCACTGGGACCGACTCCGAGGTGCATGTCTCTACAATTATTAACCCGCAGACTACCGTTAACTACCTAAGTCCACTATCCATTGGTGAAAAGCTGCGATGGCACATGGCATGAGTCAAAACATATGGTCATTAGACTAAACAATTAACCATCTTATTTTAAGTAGTCGAAAGAACGTATGACTATCTCTATTTTTATCATCACCGAATAACCAGTACCATTCTTCACTTTTGTTGAACACATCCTAGAACTTCCATTATAGGGCTAACACTAGCAAACTAATTAGTATGGCCAACACTAATCAACCTCTTATAACATATAACAATATGCATGAAAGCAAATTTCGACTACTAATTACGTCACTTAGTATCCTGCTTCGTCGAATGAGCTCGAGAAATGCACATCGGCCACCAACTCCTTGTCACCCAGACAACACAATTAAGGATGTAGTTGTCCAAATTTTTACTCAGGGAACTAAGGATGCATGACCATCCCTTGCGATCATCAACTCCAACTACCTAGACACCACGGGAAACGTGTGTCCTTGGATGAATCCGACTACATGGGGAAAACACGTCTGCGAGACAAGGCAAACCTCGCGAGAAACTCGCATCTACATAACATCAACAAGAAATCAACAGCTTGGACTTCATATATAAAATCCCGACAAAGAGAAATATTATGCACAAATCAAGATGCTCTTCCTCATGAAGCTCACCACGTGATATTATTTCATTCATTTGCAAGTTGGATCCTTTTTCTAGTATCATAAATCAATAGATCCATAGTTACATTTATTTATGCACCTCATAAATTCTATGCATGTCTATCATTTTTAAATTCGAAAAATCCATTTTAATATCGAATTAGGTCCAGTAAATAAGGGTTGATTGATCAATTTGTAGTTGGTCAATCATATTGGCCTGATCGATTAACCTATTGACATGATCACTCAACTATGATCATATATCCAATTGATATAATCGATTATATTTGGGACATTGAACATACATATCCCAAAAATTTATCCTAATTTCAAAAACAACTATATGCATGTGTTCATCTTTTCATCTCATCACAACAATAATTTTTTGATACAAGATGCTCTCTCACGAAAAATAGACACGATACGAAATGGATATGATCTTGCATGCTCCCAAAAAATCGCCTAGTTGGCTTCAGAATATAAATAATTTATTTGAGTTGAGTATCAAATCCTTACTGAATTTTTGTAATAATGGATTTCACGTTATAAAAATCGTAAAGAAAGTCCCGTCCTCGAGACTTAGTCCGAACCCCTAAGGTAGACTTGAAATGCTAACACAAATATGAAAACTTAAACCCCGCATCAAGGTATAAAAATCTTAAAGAGAACGAAACCCTCAAAAAAATAAAAAGAAATACAATATGGTTTCGAAATTTATATTTATAAATAAGTGAGGGATGGATCATAAGTTACGAGCATGAGATGGAACCTCATCACGGTACAAGAGACCTCGAAAAATACTCAATAACCTAACCCTCATGCATAGAATCATGTAATCTTCTATTAGTGAAATCTGGAAAGTTTCTAATAACTAAATTAGCAATGTCTCTCCAATATGTAGAGCTCAATGAGACATTTCCAACAAGTACAAGAACATTGAAATCCGAGTTTGAAAGCTCAAGATATGATAGTTTTTGTATCAACAGGTGGTGATCCATTTAAGTATCTGAAATCTGAATTTAGACTTTTCCTACAAATAGGAAAGTAGATAGCTCAAATCCTAAACCTTTCTCCACACCCTCACTGAAAGCTCGACAATCGTCACTAGAATCATCACCAGAGAGTCGTCGTCACTGGAAAAGTTGATCTCATCAACGATATGAGGGTACCTCTGCAAAGAAGATTACGAGGTCAATATGCATACATAGATGTTGTTTGCGACATGCCATGAATATTATTTTCATGTAGAAGGAGATCTCCAGGAAACCCTCTTCTTACTATTGGTTCCATACATTTTATGGTTCTATATGTATACAAATCCTTAAAGCCTCCATAGGCGTTTCTTGTGGCTTTCCTTGATTCCAAAAGTTTTGGTTTGAATGGTGTGATTGATCAGTCCATACGGACTGATAGATTAGTAGTTAATAGATATTTTATGATAAAAATGGCAACTGCCTGAATTAAATATAAGGAAACAAGTTCAACTTCCTATGAATGAAATAATACCACATGACGAGTCTCATGATTATTGCATTGTGATAGTGTAAGCATCCAAATATGGACCAAATGCCTCACAAGTTACTATCGATAATATGGTTGTCGTGCGGTTGTTCATGCCACGTGGACGGCTCTTCACACGCGGACTTTCGTCTTGCACATGAATGTGTTTTCTATGGTGCGTAAGTTGATAGAGATATGTGCCACAAGGGACGAGCTTGCACCCTTCGACCTTGAGTTAGAAACTTAGAGAAACGTGATCTTGACTTATGAGTTGGATGGCACATTGTAGTTAGTGTCATGTATTTTATTCTGGAACCTGCTCGATGGAGTTTGATGTCAAGTAACACGGTTGACCGCACTGATGGCCTTTCCAAAGTCTAGCACTTCCGGGATGTGTTTATAAAAGAGCGAAATGATAAAATGATTTCCTATATCTGGAGAAAAATAGAGCTCCTTAGAGATTTTTTCCAAGTGTGCTATAATAAGATGAATGATGATTGATGGCTTAACTTGTGCCCTACCTCACTGAGTATTTATGCCAATGAATAGTGGACTTGGTCGTATTACGAAGATCTACATAATTGGATATAATGAACAAAATGATGCACTTGTCGGGCGTATCTCGATGTGAGTTGAGTTATGCATTGCCGAAGATTGCTTTGTAGTGAGTGCATGTGTACTCTGTAGAGAGAGCGTGTACACTTTTGTTACATTCACACTAGGGGTTATTATTAGTACCATTTCTGAACAATTACTCATAATACTATCCTTTTGTGTGGATCCAACATGAATAGCTAAGCAACCACAATAGTAGTATTCGCGATTTTCGAGCTTCCACTGTCAGACTTGCACCAAACAGTGTGTGTTACTTTTAAGCAGCTTCTTTACTTATAGCATTTATTATTTTTGCTTTGTAAGAGATACTATAGAGACATACACTTTCGATGTATGTGTGTGTGATGTATCTCTTGTAGACATGAATCTTTGATTAAGATAAATGAGATTAAGTGCATTCTTTCAAATTTTCGATTCCATTGTATTTTCTTGTTATTTATTTTTGAATGTGAATATAATGTGCATGAGATGGGTTTATAGAGTATTGTAGTTCTCGAAAGTGTATGATGCAGGTGTCCGCGGAGCCCTCGAAGAACGAAGCATCACAAGAATGACCATGCCATGTGTAAACATCTCAGATACAAAGGTATAGATGTCCTAATGCAGGTTTCCAACTTCTACCTGAGCATGTATGAATGGGCAAGTAAGGTACAAGATCTCAAGCTATATGTGAAGCCTCCAATGTACCTTATAATTAATAAGGAGTGCAATGCATTCACAAACCCTAAAGTTCAGCATACCCACCTCATCTACCATGTTCAAGAAAACCAATGATGCATAGACACCTGTTAAACATATAAGATGACAAAAAAAGATGACTCCGTCATAACAAAGACGATCTCTTTATTTCTTGTCTCCATGATAACCATGCCCTCGCCAAATAAAAGTATGCCATGCCCTCGCCAAATAAAAGTATGGCAAGTGGCATTTACCAAATAGGGAAAGTAGCATGAGGAGAAGGAGTAGATTAGATGTATGATTGAAACTATTGCTTTTGATCCATCTCCATTGTTGGGTGTTCTCCTCAATAAACCCAATTATCTCCCTCCATCCTATTTTAGAGGAGGGTATAAACAATCTGTTGGATTTCCTTTGTATTTCAAAATCTTTTTAAACAAATATTATTTTCTCAAGATTTATTTTAATTCTATGCAATTTCCAATTTGCGTACAAGTACCTAATCCAATAATGATCTCGAAAATGAGACTCATTAAAAGTTGAACAAGTACCTAACCCAATAGTGATCTCGAAAATGAGACTCATTAAATCCAGTTGAACAAGTACCTTCCCTCTTTTGTATCCAAGTTCATGTAGCCGTTTTTGGTATTAAACGAGTCTCCTCGGTAATGTTGGGTGCATCCAACGAGACCATAGGAACTCGTTATCACATAATGTCTTGATGGGAGATGAATGGCTCTCTTTTGGCTCTTTGTTGACAGGCAGCTGATTTAGCCAAAATTCACGGAGTCTAAAAGTGGTGTCTCACACAAGGCGGAGACAACCGTCGCTGTGACGACTCACGATGAAATCTGGACTAAAGTCAACAATTAACCCACACTAAAGATCAATAAATTAGAAATAATGTGGAGTTAAAATTTATTTTTAACTCTGCACAAATGGTGTATAGTGACAAGTAAGCAGAGAGTTCGAACACAGGGAGCAAGCAGGGTAATTCAAACAATTGTGCTCAAGTGAATGTGTGTGTCAAGTGTCTACACTAAACAAGCAAACAATGAAATTTTTGTGGGTTTTTAATTTTTTAAATTTTTTTGTTTAATTTTTAATTTTGTATTTTGATTTTTAATTTTCTGATTTTTATAATTTTATAATTTATATATATATATATATATATTTATTTATTTATTTAATTTTCAATGTTGGAAAATAAATACAATGTAATAAAAGACAAGACAAAATATGTATAAAAATATGCAAAAATATCCATAAATTCAGAAATAAAATCTTTTTGATATTTTTAGGATTTTTTACTATTTTTGTGATTTTTGGGGATTTTTCAAGGTGTTTTTGGTATTTTTAAATACTGAAATAGAGCAAAACAGTGAAATGGGTGCTGGTTGTGAATAAAAAGGAAGTTAAAAATAGCAAACAGCAATCAAAATTTTTCACACTATTTTTCGAACAAAGAGAACAAAATGAAGAACAAACAGGAACTGAGTTTGTATTTTTTTGAGTTTTCTAAGATTTTCTATATTTTTTGAAGTTTTTGAGTGTTTTTAAATTTTTAGTGTTTTTCTTTTGAGATTTTTAATGATTTTTGGATTGACACTAAATTAGGTTAAAATAGACACTAGGTAATTTTTGGAGATATTTTAATATTTTTTGGTATTTTCTAAGCTAGACAGTGCACAAAAAGCAAGTTTTTGATTTTTAATAAATATAAAAATAAAAGAAAATCAGAAACTAAAATATTAGCGTGTAAGAACAAGTTAACAGGAGCTAAACCCTAATTTTATGGAATTTTTGGACTTAAAATGATAATTTAATTAATTACAACAAGCATCCAAACAATTAAAGGCCTAGAAGGGGTATTTCTGCAATTTTTCAAAAATCCAGGGGCTCACATGCAATTTTCCACAAAATTTTAAACTAAATGTTCAATTTTCAGGGCCAAACAACAATTACAAAACCTGCCTGGGTAGCAGTGTAAATTGCCCTCCAGGGCGCGTGACTCGCACGCACCAGGCAGGGACCAAAATGCAATATTTGAAACTATCAAGGGGGTCGACGCAAAATATCCCAAAGTTTTTATGCTGTATTACAAAATCTTGGGACTAAACCGAAATAACTAAACCTCAGGGAGGTCCTTGCAAAAAGCCCACCACCTCACGTGTACAGGTCACGTGAGGTGACGTGGTGGAGGACCTAGATGTAAATAAAAATAAGAGCAGGGGCTTACATGCAAATAACCCAAAGTTTTTCAACTACAAATGAAAGTTTAAATACTAATCAGTAAATACAAAATGCGTGAGGGTTGATATGCAAAATACCCTCGGCGCGCGATCCAACGGCGAGGAAGATGCCACTTGACACATGGCGCAATCTGAACGGCCGATGACGCTTCGCTGGTGGACGTCTAAGATTAGATCTCGGGTGAGATCGACGGTGGCTGGGTGCTGATGATCGAACGGTCCACATTAAATCTGGAGGGGCTCCCTTGATCGGATGGTGGCGAAGGCGACTGGAAGAACACGGAGGAGCTCCGGCTGGGCGAAGTTCTCCGAGCTCCTTCGGCCTGCTCCGATGGCTTTTGAGCTTCAAAATCGGGCTGCGGCCCCCTCAGGTCCTCCTCTATCTCCTGGATGCGGCAAAAGGGCACGGCGAAGGACGTGACGCTCGCTGGCAACTGGCGGAGCTGCGGGGGCTTCAAGAGCTCCGGCGAGCTTCAAAACTCGCCTCCAGGCACGATTGGTCGTGCTTTGACCTGCAAGAAGATTAATGAGGCCCAGGGCAAACTGCCTGGACCTCATGATGGAAGTGGGGGTGCGTGGATCGACGGGGAGATGATCGGCCGGAGGAGCGCTCCGGCCAAGTGGTTGAATCAAGTGACTCAGGCGATGAAACTCTAATTTTTTTGAGGGTTTTTCATCCTAAAGCGAACAGGAACTGATTGCATGAAAGAAATAAGCGGGGGGGATGCCCTCAATGGCCAGAGCCAGAGGAAATAGGGTACCTCGACGCCGGCATTTGGCGGAGGTGCGGGGAGCTTCTCCGACCTCGATCACCTAGGCTGAAGAGCTTGATCTGGAGCTGTCACCTCCAGGAAGGTCTGGAGCACAAGAAGGTGGAGAGGGTGGTCCGAAGGAAGTCCAACCGAGGATGGAAGTGGCGGAGCTCTATTTGAAGAAGGTTGGATGCGTGAATTCGAGGAGAAGTCACGGGCGGGACATGAAGATCTAAGGAGATCTGGGAGGTCGGCGATGGAGGTGATTGTTCAAGGAACAAGTTTCGTGAAGGAGGCGGCAGCAAAGGACGAATGGTGCAGCCTCGAAAAATCCGCAAAAGCAGGGGAAAACGAGGCGCGCACAGAGCTGCAAGGACAAAGGATGGACTGTTGACCCGCCGGTCAACAGTCGGAGGCTTCTAGTTGGTCCACGTGGACCAACCAGGGAAAAGATTAAAAATTATTTTATTAATTCGTTTAAAAATAGAAAAAGGCCGAATTAATTTTTGGTTAAAAAATAAAAAATGTTTAAAATTTTATGTAGTATTTTATTATGATTTTTAATTTATTTTATGAAGTATATTTTTACAAGTTGCTTTTATACCCCTATATAGGTATATTATCTACATATTTGAGTATTTTATTTTTATTTTTGTATTTTGAATTTATTTATTTTTGTTTATTATTTTCTAAAATTATAAAATACTTTTATATACACAAATATATTTTTATTTTATTTTTCTGATTTATTTTGTATAATTAATAAATTATAAACAGGTATGTATAGGTATGTACATAGGTATTGTAACTATGTTTTGAGTATATAAGTATTTTTATTTTAATTTACATTTTTATTCTGATTTTAATATTCACAATTATTATAAGTAATATTTACAACATTATAAAAATATAAAATTATAAAAATAATAAATAAATAATAAATTGAATATTTTACTCTGTACAATGTACAATGAGGGTCCAAAACTCAACTTTCAAACCGTAGCTCCGCCAAATGCGAAACCACCACCAATAATTAGCTTATTTTCTTCTATATACAATTAAAGGTGAGTATGATGCATTTGGAGTTGTCAGTTGTGAGATACGGGTCTGGGAAGTTGGCATTCTGGATTTTTATTCAGACCATAACTTTTTATCTGTACATTATTTTTCTGTGAAATCAATTTTGTATTTTTCTATATAAAATTATCTACAACTTTCATGTACAAAGTTTCTTTATTTGAAGTATAAAAAGTGGAACCAAAAAAATAGGTCCCAAAAAGAGTATAGGTATTTACACTGTATTTTGGCCCTTATCTCCCCCTACTTTATTCCTTGTCGACCTATTCATCAAGATGCCTAGGTCTCGGGGGTTTTGGGTCATAAAATATTTACAATATTTTATTCTTTTTCTTTTCTTTATTTATTCTATAATTTTGGCCTTAAATACAGTATTTTATATACTAATATGATGCACATGCATGAATGTTAAGATGCTCTATTTAATGCTATTTACAGGCATTTGCTAGGGTTTTTGATGCCAAAATGATAGAATAAAGATGATGAAATGTGGATTCATCATCCCCCTATACTTTACCTTTGCTAGTCCCTAGCAAACACTTATGCAATAAGTGCAAAAAAGAAGAAGAAAGAAAAGAAAAAGGAGAAATGTGGATTTTATTTGATTATCAAACTTGTCTTCGCAAAATCAAAGTTTGGAGCTTAAGTAGGACCTTTGGAATTTTAGTGCGGGCGGAACCTTAGTGAGAACCGTGTTTGAAATTCAACAGTCCTTGAGAGTCCCAAAACTCTGTCCAAGTCTCCTCAATAGCCAGGTCAGAAATGCTTCAACTCATACGCAAACTCTTACGACTATGAATCTGACTCATACAATGTAAGTGATGGTGGCTCTCCCCAACTAGAATGACAAAGAGACTGACTTCTCCAGCATGACAACCCATTGATTCCCCAATCCAATGACTCCATCCTCGAGGAGCGGGGTGTTCCCTTCTAAGTTCAAGTGGCAACCAGCTCAAGAGGAGGGGGTGAAGAGAAGAATGGACGGTAGCCAGTGTAGCTACCTATCCTTGGATGCAAGACCAGTGTAGTCAAGTCATCCTGCTGCAGGCTCAAATATTTGACTTTGGAACTCAAGCTTGCTTATTGACTTTGTACATACTTGCAGGCTTTTTATTTTTGTACATGCCTGAACTTTTTTTTTTGAAATACTATATACAGCAGCATTTACATAAGGAGTTTTTCCTCTTGAGCCAGTAGACTATCCCTCTTTTGAAGCTTTATCGCAACCCACAGCCTCCTGTCTTTAGACTTCCTAATCACTGGATGGGTTGGGGTGCACTTCCCTCCCTAGAGGAGGACAAATGTTTCCACTTGTGTGTGTCTCATACCGGTAAATCCAATCCCCTCACCACTCCAACTGAGTTGAGCCATGTGAAAGGTGTAAGTGTCCAAGTTAGGTCATTATCAATAAGAGTTGTACGTGTGCTCCGATATACTCTACTTAGGCAGTCAAGAATCCATTGAACCAAGTCCCGTGATCCTCAAAGAATTACGTCAACTAGACCTGAAGTACCTCAAACCCAGTTCCTATAAGGTTCCTGTTATTAGGTAGATTTTAAGGTCCAATCAAGCACCAATCTCCGGATTTTACTTAGACTTGTTCAAATATCAAACTCAATCCGAAAAATGCGAATGCTATGCAATGCAATGCAGAAAATATTTTTGTGATGCAATTTTCAAAGGTTTTGAACTTTTTATGGATTTTTGAAAATATGATGATGATGCATATGCAGATGCAATTTTTTTGTATTTTTCAAAAAGGGTTTTTAAATGTTTTTTTGGATTTTAGTTTTGCAAATGTTTTTGGAAATTTTTGAAAACAAAAAGTTTTGGCTGAAAACTCGGTGAAAAATATTTACACAGGAGTGCTTCTTATATATACAAGAAGTGGATTTTAAGAATTTACAGGGTAAGTGGTCAATTTTATAAGTACATATATAGGTAGTGGATTTTGGTGAGATGTATGTATTACTCAAACTTATTTGACACAAGCTTTTCACACAATTTTTGAAAACTATAGTCCAAAATAGTTTTTACAAACATTTTCACAAACATGTACACACATTTGAAAATCATTTTGCAAAGGTTTTCAAAACAGTATATATAGGTTTTTCAAACATTTTTGCAACCATTTTTCAAACCATTTGCAAATCATTTTTCAAACATTTTATTTCACACAAAGAAAAGAAATTTTACAAATCACATATTTTTACACAGGTTGAAAACATGTAACAAAATATTTTCAAAATAGTTGTCAATAAATGTTCACAAAGATTTTCAAATTGTTTTTCAAACATTTTGCAAAAAAAAACATTTTCACCTGATTTATTAATCAGTAGATACAAAAAGAATTTGAGGAATAAAACACCTTTTTATTAAAGATTTTTTAATGGATTTAAAGAATTTTTCTAGCCATATTATTAAGAAAATACGAAAGTACGAGTTATGGCTAAAGTATATACACAGTATATACGACCCCCCTATACTTAGCTTGAGCTATGTCCTCATAGATCGGAGAGAAAAGAGTAGACATAACTCGTACTAAGTATAGACAAGTCTAAATAATAAAGAATAAATGAATGAATCAACGAATGAGAAGTTGACCGTCCCCCCTATACTTAGGATCAACTAATCCTAAGTATAGCAGACTGTACACAAAGCAGGGAGGGTCAAGGGTGGGAATGAACAGATCGTACTCAGATTATCTCCCCCTATACTTAGGCTAAGATATCCCTAAGTATAGACAAGAAGAGGAGACAAAGGAGAGGATCGAAATGAAAATGAAAGAACCCAGGTGCCAACCCCCCTATACTTAGGACAAAGTACGTCCTAAGTATGGAAAACTGTCAGCAAGGGCGACACCTTTTTGATAGATAAAGAAAATAGGAAAGGAAAAGAAGAAAAGAAGAAAATAAGAAAATAAATCAATAGATGAAAGTGATATGAACAGATGGATCTGTACAGCGGAAGATGGAATTGATCACCATGTATGAGATGCAGATGATGAGAGTCAAAGGACACATCTCATACCAGAAGAATGGGGGCAACGTCAATGGTCGGCGGATCATGATCTAGATAAAGCTTCAGGCGTTGACCATTGACGCAGAAGGTAGAGGAAGATGACGGTTCGGATATGTCGATGCTGTCGTTGTCATGTACCTTCCTGACCACATACGGACCTTTCCACTTGCTCTGTAACTTCCCTGGGAATAATTTCAGCCTGGAATCGAACAACCATGCTCTCTGATCTGGCTCAAACTGTTTATGGCCGATATGCGAATCGTGCCATGTCTTCACTTTCTCTTTGTACTGTAGGCTGTTGGAGAAGGTTGTGTCTCTCAGTTCCTCCAGGGCTGCCAATTCTTCTCTTCTCTGGTCTCCTATACTCTCTGGATCTAAAAGCAACTCAGTGACTGCCCAAAAAGATTTGTGCTTGATCTCCACTGGCAAATGGCATGGCTTGCCATAGACGAGACGAAAGGGAGACATCCCCAATGGATTCTTGAAAGAAGTCCGATAAGACCACAAGACCGAGTCCAAAAGCTGTGACCAATCCTTTCGGTCTGGGCGGACAACTTTCTGCAAGATTGTCTTTATCTCCCGATTCGAAACTTCGGCAAGACCATTAGTCTGAGGGTGATACGGTGTGGCAACCCGATGATCAATGCCGAACTCGTCTGCAAGGGCCCTAACCTTATCATTGATGAAGTGAGACCCCCGTCTGAAATCAAGACTCTAGGTACCCCGAACCGTGAAATGATATTTTTCCTCAAGAACTTGCAAACGGTTTTAGCATCTGCGGCTCGGGCGGGGATGGCCTCAACCCATCGGCTGACATAATCAACAGCGAGCAGGATATGCTCGAATCCCTGACTCTTAGGAAATGGGCCCCTGAAATCAATCCCCCAAGCATCAAAAACCTCACAAAAGTGAATGGGTTGCATGGGCATCATGTCTCTCTGTCCGCAGGTTCCCATTTTCTGACAGTCAGTACATCTCTTCACGAACTCATCAGAGTCCTTGAAGAGAGTAGGCCACCATAGGCCGGATTGAAGCACCTTCTGTGCTGTTCTTTTTCCAGAATGATGTCCTCCTGCCTCAAGCTTGTGGCAGTATGTGAGGACGCTATGATGCTCTTCTTGAGGAATGCACCTCCTCCAGATACTATCCCCTCCTTCATGATAAAGGACGGGATCCACCCAATGGTAAAACTCGGCCTTAGCTAGGAAGGTCTCAAGTTTCTGCCTGTGCCAACCCTGAGGGACTGTCTTGGCAGCAAGATAGTTTACAAAGTCAGCATACCACAGGAGTGAGGTGACAGCCAAGATCGCCTCATCTGGAAATGTCTCTGTGATAGGTGCGTTGGGCTCAGATTCCTCAAGATTCTCCAATCTGGAGAGATGATCCGCCACCACATTCTTGACTCCAGGCTTGTCCTTAATCTCAATATCAAATTCCTGGAGTAGAAGGATCCATCTGGTGAGACGTGCTTTGGCATCCTTCTTAGCCATTAAGTACCGGATGGCGGTATGATCAGTGTAGATGGTTACTCTAGATCCAAGAATGTAAGATCGATACTTATCAAGAGCAAAAACTACGGCCAGCATCTCTTTCTCAGTCACAGTGTAATTCCGCTGCGCGGCATCCAAAGTCCGGCTGGCGTAGTGAATGGCAAACGGTAATCCATCCCTCCTCTGTCCAAGCACAGCCCCAACGGCAAAATCTGAAGCATCCGTCATGATCTCGAATGGGAGAGACCAATCGGGTGGCTGAAGGACAGGAGCTGAAACAACCATATTTTTGAGAGTCTCAAACGACTCAAGACACTTATCATTGACAATAAACTCGGTGTCTTTCGTCAGCAAGTCAGTAAGCGGTCGGGCAATTCGACTGAAGTCCTGAATGAACCGTCGGTAGAAACCGACATGCCCCAGAAAAGACCGCAACTAACGCAAGTTGGACGGTGGATTGAGTTTTCCGATGATATCCACCTTAGCCAGATCGACCTCCATGCCCCTGTTGGAGACGATATGACCAAGGACCGTCCCCTGAGTCACCATAAAGTGGCTCTTCTCCCAAGATAAAACAAGGTTGACCTCTATGCAGCGCTGAAGCACACGGTCTAGGTAGTCAAGACAAGCATCGAACCCATCGCCATAGACCGAGAAGTCATCCATGAAGACCTCCAGACAGTCACCCACCATGTCCGAGAAGATGGACAACATGCACCTTTGGAATGTCGCCAGAGCGTTACATAGACCAAAGGGCATCCGTCTGAAAGCATACGTCCCAAACGGACAGGTGAATGTCGTTTTCTCCTAGTCTTCGGGCGCAATGGCCACCTGATTGTATCCAGAGTACCCATCAAGAAAATAATAATGACTCTTCCCGGCTAGCCGCTCGATAATCTGATCAATAAAGGGTAGCGGGAAGTGATCCTTCTTGGTGGCTTCATTCAATCGTCTGTAGTCCACACAGACCCTCCAAGAAGTTGGTACTCTGGTAGCGATCTCCTCTCCAGACTCATTGACAACTGTAGTGATACCCGTCTTCTTGGGTACCACATGTAGTGGACTAACCCATTTGGAGTCGGAGATGGGGTAGATAAAATCGGCGCTCCACCACTTAGAAATTTCTTTCATGACTACATCTCGAAGATTCAGGTTCAGCCGTCGTTGGAACTCACGCGATGGCCTAGTGTCATCCTCAAGATAGATGTGGTGAGAGCACAGAGCCGGACTTATCCCCTGGAGATCAGCTATACTCCAACCTATCGCCTTGCGGTTTCTTTCAAGAACCTCCATCAGACGAGATTCTTTCTCTCCAGTCAAACCTGATGAGATAATGACTGGGTGCATATCTGGCTCACCCGCAAGGAATCTGTACTTCAACGCCTACGGCAGAGGCTTCAGTTCTGGACAACTGGGAGGCGGCAGATCTGGCTTCTGATATGTCTGTGTGAAAGCGACCAGGTCTGCATGGGAGAACTCTCGCTCTGCATGAATCTCTGACAAAGGGCGGCTTGCGGGATCATCAATAAACTGCACTGGCTCGCACTCTGTCATGGCTGTTGGCTCAGAAGGAATCAGACAAGGCAAATAATCATCAAAATCATCCCAATCAATGTCTGAATCCGAGGGATCAGAAGAAGATGAACATGATTGAAACTTATCAGCACCACTCATCACAACACTGTCAGCCTCACGTATATCCTCATCCAGGGGTGTGCTCTCCTGGCTCTCGACTGCCATGAGCTGTAGATACAGTGAATCTGTAGGCAGGGCGAGGGTCGGTGCTACAGGATCTACCCAGTTGGATTCATCATCAGTCATCACAAAATCACACACCTGGTGGATGTCTAGCTCTTCCTCTATCAAATGCGCTGCTTCACTGGACTGCTCCGAGTATTCTAACTCTCTGGCTCTGGTTTCCTCGATCGTCTCTATTTGTATGGTCTCGCCCTCTACGCGAAAGCATACCTTCCCACTATCATGGTCGGTCACCGCCTTGGCTGTGGCCAAGAATGGACGTCCGAGAATGATGGGGGCATCAGTTACCGACTCAGGGATCTCCATGTCCAACACAACGAAGTCCACGGGGAATTTCAGGCCCTGAATGGTAACGACCACGTCTTTCAATAACCCCTTCGGCCTCTTAGTCGACCTATCAGCAAACTGAAGGACTGTCCTGCTCCTAAGAAGAGGATCAAACTCAAATCGGTCGAGTAAGGCTGCCGGAAGAAGGTTAATTGAAGAGTCGTTGTCTAATAGAGTACGATCAAACTGCTGCTCCTGAATCTCGCATCTGACATAGGGAGCTCCTGCATCTGGTCGCTTAGCCGGCAGCTTGTTCTGGATGGTATAGCAAGTGGAATGAGTGAGCACATGGATTTGATCTCTGTGATTCCTCCTCTTCCTGCGGACGGTAGTCTTCTCTTTCAGGTTCTTCTTGAAGAGGGGGATGTGCTCAAGTGCTTCTTGTAGAGTCAGCTGAATGTGGAATCTGTCTATCATCTGATTGTCGAACTCTACCTGTTGCTCTTTTTTGGGATTTTCTCTTTTATTCCCCTTCGCTCGGCGGAGTGCCTCAGGGAAGGGGATGGTAGGGGCCTCCTCAGATGGAGGACTAGGAATCGGTCCCTATGCCTGTGAAGAAGGAGACTCCATACAATAATCATCATTCACCACATATGGATCCGCAATTTGAATAGAAACCTTTCCTTTATTCATATTTTTGTTTTTCTTTTTGTTCCCACAGTCCTTAGGTACAAAATGTGGCAACACCACAGATGGTGGCTCAACAAAAGTAGATGTGGTGGCCTCAGCACCACCACTAGCACCGGTCTTCGCGGCATCAGCACCGCGCTCTGGTTCATCATCCAAAATGGTGGCATCAGCACCACCGTTTGCAACTGGTATCACGACGGCATCATCACCGTCGTCCTGGACTACATCATGGGTGGCATCAGCACCACCGTCTTCAACATCATCATTAGCGGGATCAGCACCGCTACTCTGCTCTTCTGGCGCTCCTGGTTCTGCATCTGGTTGTCGCTCAGAAGAGGCACCGCCGGCTGGCATCCTACCGCTCCTAGTAGTCACAAAATCAGCATCATTCAAAGAATAAGACATATCATTCAAATCGTCACTAGGAGAAGTATCCTCTGTAAACTCTACCTGCTCAGACTTCCTTTTCATATTGTTCGGGTTAGGTTCGATCTGAGCGGGTATGGTGGCCTTGCCTTTTATTATGTCTCTCATTTCCTGCCGGAATTCATCCATTTCTTGCCTGAAAGATGCTCGCTGCTCAGATAGCAAGCGGGCAAGATCATCAAGCGCTGGGTTCTCAAAGGTGGGACCCTGAGAACCGGATGGTTGTCCCTGCTGGAAATGGGGCTACTGCTGCTGATGTTGCTGGTACGGATAATTCTGGGTCGGCTGGGAATAAGATTGCTGAGGCTGTTGTCGCTGCCTCCACTGTTGTCCCTGATAGGAGGGACGAGGACCACTCTGATATTGTTGTTGATGGGCATACTGGGGCTGCTGGTGTTGCTGCTGTGGCTGGCTGTTCTGATGTCCTTGGGCAGGGTTCTGTTGTTGGGATGAGGATCCACCGTTCCCCCAACGGAATCTGGGGTGATCACGACGAATCCCGGGCTGAGGGTACCGGTCGTACCAAATCCCATTGACTTCCATCAATGGTTCCTACTCAAAGGATGGTGGGGGAAGAATGGCCAGTGACTGCTCCGGTTGATACACCACCATCTGAGTATCTGTAGATGGCGGCTGCGATGGATAGTATGGTAACAATGGAACCGGCTCTGCCTGGATATGGTTCACCTGACGGTACGAGGTAGAGGGCTGGCTGGCATTGCTACTGCTCAGATCAGCACGTGATCTGGGAGGTTGTTGTGACTGAGTTTGTGCCTCCTGGACGCACAAGATCTGCGTCTTCAGATCACTCATGGTTTTGGCAATTTGGTCCATCTGGGCCATGCCTTGCATCTGCTTCTTCTCGAGGATCTCGAGGCGGTCCAGCTTCTCACTGATTATGCCCATGTCGGCTGCGGCTGATTCAGCTTGGGCTGCGGCAACTGATACTGTATTGGGACCGGCATCGATGCGGGCGATCCTCTGGAATGATCCCGCTCCTTGCGGGGGCTTCTGCTGTGTGTAGACTCGAGCTTGGGCCATCACTGTGGAGTTTTCTGCCATGCCTTCGTAGATGGCCCAGACGTCGTCTTCTCCCTTGGAGAAATAAGATCCACCGCAAGAGGCATTCACTAGCCCCTGCAGCTCCGGTGTCAGCCCACAGAAGAAACTCTGCACGAGATTGGGCTTGGAAATGTCATGATGTGGACACCGGTCTATGAGCTCTTGAAAGCGATCCCAGGCTTCATGGAATTGTTCATTTGGGATCATGACGAAGTTACTGATCATGGCTCTAGCTGCGTTGGTCCGGCCGAGAGGGTAATACTTCTTCAGGTATGCGGTCCGGAGATCTGCCCATGTATCGACGAATCGCCCAAGGTGTTTGAGCCAATATGCGGCTCTGTCAACCAAAGAGAATGGAAAGGCGATCATCTTTATGGTGTCCTCGGTCATCAACCGATCATGGATGGTGCTGCATATCATCTCGAATTCCTGGAGGTGGAGGTGCGGCTCTTCGGTCGTCAACCCATGGAACTTGGGTAGAAGCTGGATAGTGTGGGGTCGAAGCTCGAAATCTCTGTGAATGGGCGGGAGTCGGATCCAACGATGAGTGAGGGATGCAGCTGGGTTGTGCAATTCCCTCATGATGGTCTGTGGTGGTCTCTCAGCGTCTGGATCACCTCCTCCTGCATCAGGTCCTCCTCCTCCTCCACCTCCACCACCACCGCCCCCAGGTCGGTTCTCTCTCATCTGTGCTATCTCTCTCATCAGATCACCCATGAATGTTCCCTGGTCACGGATCTGTCTCTGCATGGTCTCCAGGGACGCTAACAAGGAGTTGTTGATGGCCACCTGATCAATTATGAATGGAGGGTGATCATGGTCATCTGGGTGCTCGCCTCTGTCTGCCATCACTGGATTTTCTGAAAAAGCAAAAGAGGCCATCTCAGGTGTTGTTGAATGAGCAGAACTCTGTGATGCACTGAATTCTGAAACAATTGGACTGAGAGAAGGAGAATGGGAAGGGTGGTCGAGGGGGAACAGGGTGGATGTAAACTCAAGCTCGGAGAGCGGACTCTCCGAGGTATTCCTAGATGAATGAGGAGGAGTGCTGGATAGCGGTGCCGACAAGGTCGGCCTAAGAGATCTCCGTCCCATCATCTTGATTATTTGGGAAGAGCAGGGAAAATGCAAAAGAAGAAGAGGAATGAGATGCAACAAAATCGCGCACAATTGTGCTGTGTTTTTTGATGTTGACCTAAACAAATCTAGCAATCAAACACAAAGCAGGGGTAAGTTCACCAACTCAACACGTGAAGCCGTGAAGGTTCGGCTTTTATCTTGTCAATTTTATCTTGATTCAGGAAGTTATCTTTTCACGAGTCCTTAGAACGCTACGCCTAAAGGAGAGAGAGTACTGCCGGGAAAGTATCCCCGTACTTGTCCTCCTCCTGTGTAACCTGTAACTTGCGCTTTTTGAGGTCCTTGTAACCCTTCCTGGATCCCTACTCAGCCAAAGAAATAGAGGGAGGAAGCCGATAGGCGAAACCGATACTTCGGACCTCGCTCGCAACGGAATCACCCGTGAGCGTACAAGGTCCTACTCGGACGCAGCCGGTGAGACAGACACACCCGTGAAGGCGTGGCCTAAGCTCGGTACTTCGGACAAGGTCGGCGCTCACATAATTGTGAGTCACCAATGCCGACCAAGCCCTACTCGACTACGTACGATAATAGCGCCAATACTTCGGAAATCCAAGCGATACACAAGGCAGCCACAAGTTGGGTTTTTGGCTCTAATCCTTACGAAGCGCTCACCTCACTTTGAAGGAGACATTCCCATGCAACCTGAATACAAGTGAGGGTGTTACTCTCCCCAAGCAATGAATCCAATTACCGATTTTATTTTTGGTCAAGTTTTCTTAGCAGTCCCTTTTTTAATTTTTTTTGGTGTTATCGCTTCTTTTGAGTAGATTCAAATAAGCGCCTAACGGTTTTTGTATTTTCTTGATCCTACTTTGTTCCAAAAACAGAGGGAGAATAGAGTCGGAAAAGCCGTGCAAGTCGACACCAAGGTGGAAATCTCACCTTTGTGCCTAAATGATGCATGCAAAGTAAGAAGACTTACAGCGAATCCCAGCTCTCTCCATGCGGGATGCAAAGCAGAATTTGTAAACCTATTCTATATGGTGATATGCAAAGCGGAAATCGTCCTATAATAGGCAACTGCTAGCGTGAAGAACCACGAGTTAACCGCTGACTCTCAATCCTAGTGTCCGGTCTAGGCTCACTCCTCCTCTGCTCAACACATTTGAGTTAGGAGAAAGCGCTTGTGTGTAGTGAGCTCACGGCGCGCGGATCGAAAGCCAATGATCAACTACTTAATTAGTCTAAGTCCAACAACGAACTATAGGAGCATGCAAAGGTAATTAGTGTGTTTGGACCTATTCTAATCGAATCAAGCAGGACCTACGATCTAAGGGCTCAATCCACAAAAGAAAGGAAAAAGGAAAACAAAACCGGCAAATGACAAGCGATAAAAGCACGAGAAAAACCGAGGTGAGCCCCCAAGTGTACAAGCACTTGGAAATTGGGCCCGGTAGTGTCTAAGAGTCCAAGTGTCCGATGTACCCGTATTATTACAAATTATCAAGTCACTCTCTCATGAAAATAAAATGCAAGCTAAACTACCACTCTCTCACTCCTCCTGCTCTCTCCTGCCGGCTTGGCTAAAGAATAGCCGGCTCCGCTTCCCAAGGATGCTCCGGGTCACCTAAGTGATCCACCTCTCTCCGCGGTCCCTCGCAAGAAGTCAAAAGTGGTCAGAACAACTCAACAAGATATATCAAAAATGTAAGAGATGGAAAATAAATCTATGGTAAACAATCACACAATCAAACAAAATGTGAACTACTCGCTGTTGCTCCCCGGCAACGGCGCCATTTGATTTAGCCAAAATTCACGGAGTCTAAAAGTGGTGTCTCACACAAGGCGGAGACAACCGTCGCTGTGACGACTCACGATGAAATCTGGACTAAAGTCAACAATTAACCCACACTAAAGATCAATAAATTAGAAATAATGTGGAGTTAAAATCTATTTTTAACTCTGCACAAATGATGTATAGTGACAAGTAAGCAGAGAGTTCGAACACAGGGAGCAAGCAGGGTAATTCAAACAACTGTGCTCAAGTGAATGTGTGTGTCAAGTATCTACATTAAGCAAGCAAACAATGAAATTTTTGTGGGTTTTTAATTTTTTTTATTTTTTTGTTTAATTTTTAATTTTGTATTTTGATTTTTAATTTTCGGATTTTTATAATTTTATAATTTATATATATATATATATATTAATTTTCAATGTTGGAAAATAAATACAATGTAATAAAAGACAAGACAAAATATGTATAAAAATATGCAAAAATATCCAAAAATTCAGAAATAAAATCTTTTTGAAATTTTTAGGATTTTTTACTGTTTTTATGATTTTTGGGGATTTTTCAAGGTGTTTTTGGTATTTTTAAATACTGAAATAGAGCAAAATAGTGAAATGAGTGCTGGTTGTGAATAAAAGGGAAGTTAAAAATAGCAAACAACAATAAAAAATTTTCACACTATTTTTTGAACAAAGAGAACAAAATGAAGAACAAACAGGAATTGAGTTTGTATTTTTTTTGAGTTTTCTAAGATTTTCTATATTTTTTTGAAGTTTTTGAGTGTTTTTAAATTTTTAGTGTTTTTCTTTTGAGATTTTTAATGATTTTTGGATTGACACTAAATTAGGTTAAAATAGACACTAGATAATATTTTTAGAATTTTTGGAGGTATTTTAATATTTTTTGGTATTTTCTAAGCTAGACAGTACACAAGAAGCAAGTTTTTTATTTTTAATAAATATAAAAATAAAAGAAAATCAGAAACTAAAATGTTGGCGTGTAAGAACAAGTTAACATGAGCTAAACCCTAATTTTGTGGAATTTTTGGACTTAAAATGATAATTTAATTAATTACAACAAATATCCAAACAATTAAAGGCCTAGAAGGGGTATTTCTGCAATTTTTCAAAAATCCAGGGGCTCACATGCAATTTTCCACAAAATTTTAAACTAAATGTTCAATTTTCAGGGCCAAACAACAATTACAAAACCCGCCTGGGTAGCGGTGTAAATTGCCCTCCAGGGCGCGTGACTCGCACGCACCTGGCATGGACCAGCAATATTTGAAACTATCAAGGGGGTCGACGCAAAATATCCCAAAGTTTTTATGTTGTATTACAAAATCTTGGGACTAAACCAAAATAACTAAACCTCAGGGAGGTCCTTGCAAAAAGCCCGCCACCTCACGTGCACAGGTCACGTGAGGTGACGTGGTGGAGGACCTAGATGTAAATAAAAATAAGAGCAGGGGCTTACATGCAAATAACCCAAAGTTTTTCAACTACAAATGAAAGTTTAAATACTAATCAGTAAATACAAAATGCGCGAGGGTTGATATGCAAAATACCCTCGGCGCGCGATCCAACGGCGAGGAAGATGCCACTTGACACGTGGCGCAATCTGAACGGCCGATGACGCTTCGCTGGTGGACGTCTAAGATTAGATCTCGGGTGAGATCGACGGTGGCTGGGTGCTGATGATCGAACGGTCCACGTTAAATCTGGAGGGGCTCCCTTGATCGGATGGTGGCGAAGGCGATTGGAAGAACACGGAGGAGCTCCGGCTGGGCGAAGTTCTCCGAGCTCCTCCGGCCTGCTCCGGTGGCTTTTGAGCTTCAAAATCGGGCTGCGCCCCCCTCAGGTCCTCCTCTATCTCCTGGATGCGGCAAAAGGGTACGGCGAAGGACGTGACGCTCGCTGGCAACTGGCGGAGCTGCGGGGGCTTCAAGAGCTTCGGCGAGCTTCAAAACTCGCCTCCAGGCACGATTGGTCGTGCTTTGACCTGCAAGAAGATTAATGAGGCCCAGGGCAAACTGCCTGGACCTCAGGATGGAAGTGGGGGTGCGTGGATCGACGGGGAGATGATCGGTCGGAGGAGCGCTCCGGCCAAGTGGTTGAATCAAGTGACTCAGGCGATGAAACTCTAATTTTTTTGAGGGTTTTTCATCCTAAAGCGAACAGGAACTGATTGCATGAAAGAAATGAGCGGGGGGGATGCCCTCAATGGCCGGAGCCAGAGGAAATAGGGTACCTCGACGCCGGTGTTTGGCGGAGGTGCGGGGAGCTTCTCCGACCTCGATCACCTAGGCTGAAGAGCTTGATCTGGAGCTGTCACCTCCAGGAAGGTCTGGAGCGCAAGAAGGTGGAGAGGGGTGGTCCGAAGGAAGTCCAACCGAGGATGGAAGTGGCGGAGCTCTATTTGAAGAAGGTTGGATGCGTGAATTCGAGGAAAAGTCACGGGCAGGACATGAAGATCTAAGGAAATCTGGGAGGTCGGCGATGGAGGTGATTGTTCAAGGAACAAGTTTCGTGAAGGAGGCGGCAGCAAAGGACGAATGGCGCGGCCTCGAAAAATCCGCAAAAGCAGGGGAAAACGAGGCGCGCACAGAGCTGCAAGGATGAAGGATGGACTGTTGACCCGCCGGTCAACAGTCGGAGGCTCCTGGTTGGTCCACGTGGACCAACTAGGGAAAAGATTAAAAATTATTTTATTAATTCATTTAAAAATAGAAAAAGGCCGAATTAATTTTTGGTTAAAAAATAAAAAATGTTTAAAATTTTATGTAGTATTTTATTATGATTTTTAATTTATTTTATGAAGTATATTTTTACAAGTTGCTTTTATACCCCTATATAGGTATATTATCTACATATTTGAGTATTTTATTTTTATTTTTGTATTTTGAATTTATTTATTTTTGTTTATTATTTTCTAAAATTATAAAATATTTTTATATACACAAATATATTTTTATTTTATTTTTCTGATTTATTTTGTATAATTAATAAATTATAAATAGGTATGTATAGGTATGTACATAGGTATTGTATCTATGTTTTGAGTATATAAGTATTGTTATTTTAATTTACATTTTTATTCTGATTTTAATATTCACAATTATTATAAGTAATATTTACAACATTATAAAAATATAAAATTATAAAAATAATAAATAAATAATAAATTGAATATTTTACTCTGTACAATGTACAATGAGGGTCCAAAACTCAACTTTCAAACCGTAGCTCCGCCAAATGCGAAACCACCAATAATTAGCTTATTTTCTTCTATATACAATTAAAGGTGAGTATGCTGCATTTGGAGTTGTCAGTTGTGAGATACGGGTCTGGGAAGTTGGCATTCTGGATTTGTATTCAGACCATAACTTTTTATCTGTACATTATTTTTCTGTGAAATCAATTTTGTATTTTTCTATATAAAATTATATACAACTTTCATGTACAAAGTTTCTTTATTTGAAGTATAAAAAGTGGAACAAAAAAAATAGGTCCCAAAAAGAGTATAGGTATTTACACTGTATTTTGGCCCTTATCTCCCCCTACTTTATTCCTTGTCGACCTATTCATCAAGATGCCTAGGTCTCAGGGGTTTTGGGTCATAAAATATTTACAATATTTTATTCTTTTTCTTTTCTTTATTTATTCTATAATTTTGGCCTTAAATACAGTATTTTATATACTAATATGATGCACATGCATGAATGTTAAGATGCTCTATTTAATGCTATTTACAGGCATTTGCTAGGGTTTTTGATGCCAAAATGATAGAATAAAGATGATGAAATGTGGATTCATCAGCAGCCCGTCTATATAAAGGAACGTACTCTAAGCCTTTCAAAAAATACACAACACAACAGAAACATTCGGTTCTCCACATCCATCTGCTCTCCACCACTTGTGCGCTCATTGTGAATTCGCGTAGGCGGATTTTGTGCTTTGTTTTTCTACGATGATGAGGGCCAACGGACGTTCGACGCTGCTCTCTTTCTAGCACTAGGAGACAACATCCAGTTGGGAGGTGATTGAATCTGGGAGCCAGGCCGCCATCAAGCTCGTGCATAGGAGTGGTGGAATCTGTCTTCACGACAGCGTCTTTCGACATGCCTCCATTTCTCAGGCTGGATCTTTCAAACTAATATTTCTTTGTTCTTATTTTGATCGTATTTGTTTGCCAATCTGAAAATAAATTATCCTCACAAACAGTGCTAGAAAACTATAGTATTTTTCCAACATTGTGAAGACAGATCGGCAAGTTTTCTATCTGATGTTTGATTATGTCTTCGATAATTAGACTTCCGCTAAAATGGATCCTAGAGCAGTGATGACTTCGGAAGACATTGCTAGTCTCAGAGCCGAAAATTTTGCAGGATTACATTTCCGTATATGGCAACAAAAGATGAGATTTTGGCTAACCTCTCTAGGTTTAGTTTCTGCTATAACTCCTCCTGAGGAACCCGAAATTCCTATCACTCTTGTAGATCATGTTTACTCTGCCCTTTTCTCAATAGTTGCTATAGAGATCCACTTTCTTCTCATATCTCGTCTCATCCAAAAATATCTAAAGAAATAGATTACCTTTGTCATGGCAGGATTCTCTCTGGTTTATACGACGAGCTTTATTACATATACCATATGTACCCCACCGCTCTCGAACTTTGGAAAGCGTTAGATGATAAGATTGATATGCAAGATGCGGGATTAGAATGATGTGCCTTTATCCAATGGCTTGACTATAAGATGGTAGAAAATAAGCCTGTCTTCGCATAAGTTCTTGAATATCAAAATCTTGTCTCTAAGTCTGTCACTAGCAGCTATAAGCTTGATGAAAATGTACAAGTAGCAGCTCTAATCGAGAAACTCCCTTCTTCTTGGAAAGATTTTCCTAAATCTCTCTGTCATAGATAAGAAAAGATGAATATGTCTTCTCTTGTAAAGTCTCTTCAAACTGAAGATCATCATAGAGCAAAAGACTCTAAGTTCAACCCTCCTGTCAATCTCATAGAACATGTCAACTCCAAAAAGAAAGCACATAATTTCCACCCCAAATCCAAACAACCTTTCAAGAAAGGCATGCAATCTGATCAGAATGATAACACTGATTCTAAGGGCCAACACATCTGCTATGTGTGTGGCAAACCTGGTCACCTTGCAAATCTATGCAAGAACCGAAAGGGACAAAAGAAACAACCTCCTAAGAATACTGAAGTCAACATGATTTCTGTGGGAGCCGGCACTCCTGATTGGTTAGAAACCAACTCAACTATTCCCAATATTAGTTATGTCTCCTATGATAATTGGTGGTTGGATTATGGAGCCGTATGTCACATCTGTTATGATCGCTCTTCCTTTTCCACCAATCAGGTCGATAGCAATCGTGTCATCTCCTGGGGTGATGATGTCTTCGTGAAACACATCGTAGGCTTCGGACCCGTGGATTTAAAGCTCACATCAGGAAAAGTCTTGAAGCTACATGATGTTTTACATGTTCCTGGATTTAACAAGAACCTTATTAGTGAAGTCTTAGTTATGTCTTCTGGTTGCTCCTTATTGATTCAAGGAAATAAAGTTGCAATCTCTCGTTTTGGATCTTTTATAGGTGTAGGCTACACCTGTAATGGACTTATCAAGCTTAATGTCGAATCATGTAATGATTTTTCACATATTAATGAGAATTGCATTAGAACTCTTTCTACTATCGTGTCATCCAATCTTTGGCATGCACGCTTAGGACATGTGAACAAAAATACAATGAAGCGTATGGTTCACATGGACTTAATTCTCAAAACTGACATAACGAATAATGAAAGATTTCAAATTTGTGTGCAAGTAAAATTTCCAAAAACACCCTTTAGATCAATAGAAAGAAACTATGCACTACTTGAACTAGTCCACACTGATGTATGTGACCTAAACCATGTTCTCACTCATGATAACGTGCGCTACTTTGTGACTTTTATAGATGACTTCTCGAAGTACTGTTGTGTTTATTTGCTAAGATCTAAAGATGAGCAAATAGAAAAGTTTAAAGTCTACAAAACCCAACTAAGAGACCAAACTGATAAAAACATAAAAAGGATTAGATCTGATAGAGGGGATGAATATACTTCAAATGAATTAAACCAGTTCTGTGAGGAACATGGCCTTATACATGAAACCACTGCCCCTTATAACTCTCAGTCTAATGGTGTGGCCGAAAGGAAGAACAAAATACTTATCGATATGGTCAATGCCATGTTAGCTGAATCTGATCTTAACCAACGATTGTGAGGCGAGGCCCTTTTAATTGCAAACTATGTGCTCAATCGCATCCTCTTCAAACAGATAGATAAAACTCCTTATGAACTTTGGTTTGACAGGAAATTGGTTCTAAAATACATTAAATTATGAGGATGTTTGGCTAAAGTTAAGATTCCTGAAAACAAGAAGAGGAAGTTAGGTCCTAAGACCGTGGACTCTGTTTTCATAGGATATGTAGAAAATAGTAATGCCAATAAATTTCTAATTATAAAATCTGACATCCAGGAAATTAGAATAAATTCAATACTAGAGATTAGACCCGTAGATGCAGTATACTGTGAAAATATATTCCCTCTCAAATCTTCTCTCCCTAGACAAGTTGGTGAAGGAACTACAAATTCTGAAAACCTAATCCCCTCAAGAAACCCCGTAAATCATTGAAGAAGCAGAACCCTTAAACCAAGAAGTGGTTGAGCCCCCTAATGACCTAGGTCGAGGTAAAAGGACTAGAGTAGCTAAGCACTTTGGTCCTGACTTTTATACTCTCTTAGTAGAAGAAGATCCCAAGACCTATGATGAAGCTATGAAATCCATAGATCATAGTTTCTAAGGAAGCGATTGATAATGAAATAGAATCTATAATAAACAACCACACTTGGATTCTAACTGACCTTCCCTCAGGGTACAAGACTATTGGATGTAAGTGGGTTTTCAGAAAGAAGTTGCGGGCAGATGGCTCTATAGATAAGTTTAAAACTAGGCTAGTGGCCAAAGGATACAAACAGAAAGAAGGTGTTGATTATTTTGGCACCTATGCCCCTGTAACTAAAATCACCTCTATCCGTGTTCTTGTCGCCTTAGATGCGATTCATAATCTTAAAATCTATCAAATGGATGTCAAAACTGCTTTTCTAAACGGTGACCTTGAGGAAGAGATTTATATGGATCAACAAGAGGGGTTCGTAGTCCCTAGACAAGAACACAAGGTTTGTAGATTAATAAAATCTCTATATGGTCTGAAATAAGCACCCAAGGAGTGGAACGATAAATTTGATAAAACAATTTTATCTATTGGCTTCACTGCTAATGAATCTGATAGATGCATTTATTCTAAGACGTCTGAAAATAGCTTTGTAATCACGTGCTTGTATGTTGATGACATCTTAATCTTTGGATAAAATTCAGCTATTATCTCTGAGACTAAATCTTTTCTTGATAAAAACTTTGATATGAAAGATTTAGGAATAGATGATGTTATACTTGGTATAAAATTAAGTAGATCTACTTCTGGCTACACTAAACTAGTTTCACTATGAAGAAAATGTTTTGCATAGGTTCGATGTGTACTATTGTGTACTTGTCAGTACTCTATATGATTCTTCCCTACATCTTAAGACACACACTGGTAATCCTGTGGATCAGTCTAGATATGCTCAAGTCATAAGAAGCTTAATGTATCTAGCCAACTGCTTTAGACCTGACATAGCTTATACCATCAGTAGGTTGAGTAGGTACACTAGTTGTCCTAATGCTGATCATTGGAAAACCTTGATCAGAGTCTTTAGATACCTTAAGGGTACTATGGAATATAGTCTCCAATACACTAGTTTTCCAGCCGTATTGGAAGGCTACACGGATGCAAATTGGATTGCAGACTCTGATGAAACCAAGTCAACTAGTGGTTATGTGTTTCGTCTAGGTGGTGCTGCAGTTTCTTGGAAATCCTCCAAACAAATTATTAAAGCAAGATCCACAATGGAGGCCGAATTTATAGCCTTAGATTTAGCTTGTTGTTAGGCATATTTGCTAAGAAATCTCTTAATGGATCTACCCATTATTTCAAAATCGTTTCCTCCTATCTCTATTCATTGTGATAGTAGATCTGCCATAGATAAAGCTAAACAATCTAAAGGTAACCCGGGAAAACGCTTTATGAGATTGAGGTATGAAGAGGTGAGAGACTTCATTACCCAAGGTGTAATATCTCTACAATTCGTAAAATCTGTAGAGAATATTGCTGATCCTCTCACAAAGGGTCTAGCTAGAAAGTTAGTACTCAGTGCATCGAGGGAGATGGGTCTTTTACCCATTAGTTGAACACCATAGTGGTAACCCAACCAATCCAAAACTGGAGATCCCATGAGGAATGGTTCAAAGGGACAACTAAGTTGTGTTAGTGTTCGATGGAAGCACAAACTTAGGAGTTTTACTCCAGACCTATCCTTATGGTGTGTAGTGCTTCAATGTTGTCTTGGTAGAGGAAGAGTTTTGCTCTGAATGGAGTCAAGCCATATATGGCAGGGTGTAGGACCGGACAGTACACCCTTGGAGATTCCTACTGTGTGAGTGTAACCTCAGGCCAGGGTTTATGTGAGTTGGGTATTCTCGCTAGAGCACTCATGAAACAGATTCTTGTGAAGACCGTAACGCGCACACCGATATAAATGTCCTCGTGTCCTCATCTATGCTTGCATGATTTATTGAAATCTGAATCAGAGAGTCTGGTTCAAGACGTAGTTCACAGTGCCTCTTCGGATGAAGATGAATCATTGCTAGACAAGGTTCAAAGCTACAAGCTACCTATGCTTAACGACATAGTTCATTCGTATATTTTATCTTAATTTTTATCTTCTTCTTTCTTTCTTTATTAATAATTCTTAAAATTTTATTTTCTTATTATTTAAAAGGTTTATGAAATATGTGGGGGAATGTTGGATTTCCTTTGGATTTCAAAACCTTTTTAAACAAATATTATTTTTCTCAAGATTTTTTTTTAAGTCTATGCAATTTCCATTTTGCGCACAAGTACCTAACCCAATAATGATCTCAAAAATGAGACTCGTTAAAAGTTGAAACGGGTCTCCTCAATAATGTTGGGTGCATCCAACGAGATCATAGGAACTCGTTATCACTTAATGTCTTGATGGGAGATGAATGACTCTTTTGGCTCTTTGTTGACAGGCAGTCCGTCTATATAAAGGACGGTGCTCTAAGCCTTCAAAGAATACACAACACAACAAAAGCATTATGTTCTCCACATGCATCTGCTCTCCACCACTTGTGCCCTCATTGTGAATTCGCGTAGGCGGATTTTATGCTTTATTTTTTTACGATGACGAGGGCCAACGGACGTTCGACACTGCTCTCTTGCTAGCACCAGGAGACAACATCCAGTTGGGAGGTGATTGAATCTGGGAGTCAGGCCGCAATCAAGCTCGTGTAAAAAAAAAGGAATGACAGAATCTGTCTTCATGACAGTGTCTTTCGACGTACCTCCATTTCCCAAGTTGGATCTTTCAAACTAATATTTCTTTGTTCTTATTTTGATCGTATATGTTTAACAATCTGAAAATAAATTATCCTCACAAACAGTGCTAGAAAACTATAGCATTTTTCCAACACAATCTAGGTGGTTAGATGATCCCCACAACTGAGACTACTAGCAATAGCTTGATGTTTAAAGAACAAGGAACACATCATGTGTCGCCTAAGATCTGACTCATTCTAACCCTACGAGGGCATGCACATGTGCACAAGCACACACACATGAGCATTTAGATGTATACATTTGGGATGTACATCTCCATTTGATGGTTTTTTTCTGAAAAATGTCAACATTACATCCATTAAGTAGAAACCCATAAAAGGAAGGCAAATCATGTGTTTACAATAATTTTTCGAGTCAAAACAACAAAAAAGACATATGTGGTTGATATCCACCACCATCCTACAATCCTAGCCCCACGAAAATTTCATTAGCGTTCAAGCCCAAGCATCCAATTTCCAACCATGTCGAAAAAAATATATATCCCATCGAGATGTCCCCAATCCTCTATTTGCCGAGGAAGAGAAAGAGGGGGACAAATTTCACCAAGACCAGCAAAGTGGTTTTTATTAGTCAACCCAACTATGCATCATCCTTCAGGAGTCAATGCGATTGTGAGTGATGCTTTGTAGGAGAACACACCTCCTCCTAAGGGATTTGTGAGGGCTTGATTGAAAATCTGACAGGGTCAAGGATTTGTGAGGGCTTGATTGGAGCAAAACCTGATGGGGTCAAGAGTTCTGCACAATAACAGTTTAAAGACAACCGAAAAAACATTAATCATTTGAAACTTGTGTCCAAAGAAATGAACTAATATTCATGACATCGAAATAAAGGATGTTTCTTTCCCCTGAAATGCACGACAACATCTTTCTTTCTGAATAAATCACCAAACAAAAACCATTTTTGCGATAATATTTTTTTCAATATAACTTAGTAGTTTAAAGTTTATCACAAAATGTTTTTTTATAAGGAGCTAGGTTTCTTGGAAGGCCCATTGTGATAAAGACCTGATTGTATGCTTGCATAGTGTGCTTCGTGATTCATCGTCGATATTTGCCTTAATTGAACTTTTGGAAACCAAAGAAGCTTATAAGGTTTTTTTTTGCAAATATAAGTTGACAGAGGTAATTATGCAATACTGCCAGATTACCCACAAACTCAATACATACTTGCATAACCCAAGATTACATAGGAAATTCCAGTCTCCAATGCTGAAACCCATACAAAACCAATCATATGTTTGCAATATGGCAATCCGGGCCCTTTCATTTGAATATAAAAAGGCCCAATTAGGGACGAAAAGAAATAAGTCCATAAATAAGTTGAGCCCAAAAAAATATAATTGCAAAGTCCCCATTAGTTCTAACTTCCAACTCTCGTGCCCCATTAGAAACGCTAGTGGTGTGCGAGGAGGGGAGATATGAACCCATCTCAGCTGCCGCCTCCCGCGGGCGAGAAGGTCTACGCCGACGTACTCGCTGCCGCCAGATCCTCCTGCTACAAGGTTTTCTTGGCTTTAGGCGTTAGGGTTTTGTTCGCATGCGATCTTTTCGCTGTTTGATAGCGCAAAACTGGTGGGTTATGATGGATTTTGGTGATGCATCATAAAATTTGAACTTTGGGCAGGCGAGGGACGCATTCTACGCGTGCATGGAGGTGGAGGCGGGGAAACCCGCCGCCGAGATCGGCTCTGTCGGCCTCCTCTACCCCTCCGAGTGCGCGGAGGCCCGCACTGAGTTCGTCAGGCACTGCCGTCCCACCTGGGTTTGTGCGTCGGCTCTTTCTCCCTGTTTGGATCGTTTCGTTGATTAGGATTTTGTTGGTAATCTTAAAGTTTTCTATTTTTTATTGCGAGTTGGTATTTGGAGAATTAAGTCATTCATGGGCAGTGTCGTAGAGTGGGTTAAGCCGGTATTACTTTTTGCAGATAGGAAGATTATGTGGACTAGGACTAATTATGTTGCTTAATAGTTGCATGTTTCCACAGCATGTAGGAATGAGTACCAATTGCATATAGGCAGGCTTGACGTAAAGGGGAGTCTTTGCTCCTGAGTTCTTAAGAAAAGTTAGTCAGGGAGAACTGGTGCTTGAGTGATCGGGGTTTTGGTGGTAATTTTAAAGTCATCTCATGCATCGTGGAGCCAGAAAAGCGAGCTAGCTGGGATTTAAGTTTTTGATGAGGATTATGAATTTGATTATGGTTGGTGGATCTTGGGAGAGGATCATTCTTATCATGTGAGATTACAAGAATAGAAAATAAAAACAAAAAACCTAGCCGTCCAAGTTGGCGAGGTTCTTGCCCCCATAGTTTTTCCCTTCTACAAGAAGGGTTTCCACGTAAATCGTGGTGTCTCGTGGTGGTTGTTTGCTAAGATGGTATCAAAGCAGGCTGGATGATCCATCTCTAAAAAGGGCTCCTGTTTTCACCCATGAAGTCGGAGCAAGGGTCTAAATATCGGTTTCGGATATCGTATCGATACCCTGTCAATACGATATTTCGCCGAAATTTCGACGACATTTCGCCCATATCAACCACCATTTGTGAAGAGATAACCAAAAACTGTCCTCATATCGCCATTTCACTCGAGATTTCAATTACTTGTCGAAACTGAAATTTCGTCGAAATTTCGCCGAAATTTCGCGAAATCTGAAACCATGAGTCGGAGTCTGCTATTGGTGGTGGCATTTTTTCTTGTTGTTGAAGCTGAGGCCAAGGGGCATGAGGACTGCTTTTGCGGTTATTTGTTTGTTCTTGAGGACTTTTGTTCCCTCTATCTGTTTGTTTGTTGCTGGTGTTGTTCAATCTAACCTACCACCTATCTTCTTGCTTTTTTCGTGGGTAGCAGTGTTGCGCTGTAGTGGGTTGCTGGTCTGTTTCGATTCTGTTTCATTGTGGGGCCATTCCCTTAGTTGTGATTGTTCTGTTGCTTTTTTTCCTTTGTTGCTATTGGTGTTGTCTAGTTATCGTGCTTTCGAATGATGATATATGGAAAAACTGATATTGGGGTTGTCAACTCTATCTCTAGTGACCAAGGCCCCAAATTTTGTATCGGTCACTGTATCGGTGACTGTCCGAAATTGAATTTTAACTAAAAATTGGTTGAAATTTTGGTCATTTCGGTCCCATTTTCTTCAGTGGACTCCCCTATATTCCTGAAATATCGACCATTTCGGTCGTATTTCGGTGACATGTTGAAATCGAAAACTCAAAACTCGATTGAATTTCGATGATATTTGATGCCATGCGAGTTACCTAACATCTCATTCTTCGGAAAAGATTAGCTCGAGACATGTAAACAATTCTTGAAGGCATGTATGATAAAGGGAAGAAGGATTTACAGATTTAACTCATGAGATTTATAATCTTCAATGGGGGAGCTTTCTGTTTCTGCTTATTATAATGCCTTGATGTCTAGATGGGAAGATTTGCACTACCATTCTGAGGAATCATGCAGTGTAGTACTGATCAGAAGATCTTCTGGGATAGAGAGTGGAAGAACAGAACACTTTCTTGGGTGGCCTAAACTAAGGTTTAAAAAACTAAATCGAGGCATCAAATTGTGCAGATATTGGTTTTTTTTATGGTCGGACCAATAGGATCGATCAGTCGAATCGATGATGATGTCGGTATTTCATAAAAATCATAAAAGACCGAACCATTGTATTGTTGGTTTGGTTCATATGGTTCAACTGGGTTAAGCCAAGTTAGATTGGTATATCATATAAATAATATGAAAAATGTACATCGTATCTTTTAAAGGGTTTGTACACTAGTGTCCTTCCAAGTTTTTCCAATGACACTTATACCTTTATTTTTTTACAATCACTTGTGTGTCCTTATATTTTACAAAACACATAGTAGTGGCCTTTTATTAGTACATGCGTGCTCCTATGTTATACCAACATATGGATAATATTGTGAGTTTCTTAAGAATATAGGAGCACGAGTGAAATTGCTAAAAAGTTAGGGGTATAAATGTTATTTGAAAAACTCGGAAGGGCATAATAGCATATTTTGTAAAGTTATATATAAATGCATGTATGCGATATACAAATTAACTTTTAAAACTATTTAAACTCTAACTCATGACATGTGTTATTAATTTCCAGCTTCTCATAGTATGAATATGACAATGTCTTCTTAGTTTGTTGTTGGAAGTAGACAACCTCATGCACAATGTGGGAAGAGAGAGCCAATGCTCGTATGGTAGGAAGGGAGATGCGATAATCGGCCATTGACACATGTGGAAGGAGAAGAGATAAAGGGGTAATATAATGTGGGTTGGAATGAGACTGGATCAAGGTTTTAAATTTCGATATCGGATATCATATTGACACCATGTTGAAAGAAAATTTTGCCGAAATTTTGACGAAATTTCGGTAAATTTCAGTCACATTTCGTCCAAATTGAGCAACATTTGTGAAGGCCCCATATCAGTATTTCGAAATTTCGGTCCCATGTCGAAATCGGAATTTTGGTGAAATTTCGTCGATATTTCGCACGATCTAAAACCGTGGACTGGATTATGAATAGTTTTAAAATGTTTGCATTTTAATAAATTATTAGAATTGTTTGTCAAAATATAGATGGTTGAACCGGTGGTTTGGCTCAATTGGTTCAATCGGGTTTAAGCGATCCAACCAGGTTTTGATTGGTTTTTATTCTCTGAATAAAAATCAGGTGATTGAACTGTTTTTCTCTGATTCTTGATTTAACTGGTTGAACCAGCCGATTCAGTTATTAAAACCTTGGCCTAAATTTGGATTTTGAGAAATTTAGGAGCTCGATACTGAATTCTGCCACTATTCATAGTATTTAGGATGTTTATCATCAGGTTGAGGTCGAGGAACAAAGAAGAATGTTGATGAATAATTCTTTTGTGGAAGTCATGAACATTGAATGATATGTGCTCGTATCTCGAGGGAATAACATTGGGAAGCATAACTGGAACTGTACTCACTATAAGAAATATGGTCATATTATTGATGTTAGAATTATTTGTTACTTGATTATCTTCTCTTGAGTATCTCTTTATTAAGTCGTAATCGCTTATGTAATTATCTCCTGTTGGGCTCCAGGGTTTATACTATATAACAAACCCCATTCTTGTTTTTTATGAAGACCAAAAAGAAGGGGAAACATGTAAAACCCCATACTTGTTGAATAGAGTATTCCATTCATTCTCAGCTATTTCTCCACATGGTATCAAAGCAATGGTCATATACTGAGGTTTGTACCCAAAGCCCTACCACCACCCATCATCTTTGTAACTCCTTTTGGTCGTGCACATTGCCGCCGACACGTGAAGACAAGAACACCGCCACTTCTCTACAAGGCCCCCTGCAATGGGCCAATAACAACACATCTCACGTAGCCCTTGTACGTAGGCCATTATCATATGCAACCCTTTTGCATAAAGCACGCTTGTGTTGTGGTTTTCAGTGAGAAGGGAGACCTAGGTTGCAGAACGAAGGCATCGAGCAATAATTTCATGAATTTTTAAAGGCATCCAACTATGTTTGAACTCGTATTTGACCACGATGGCACCAACTTCTACCAAGACCAACCCCCCTTTATACTATATCTTCAATGATGGTTTAGGGGACTTCAAGGTGTTTGTTGGTGGTCAGAGGACTTCTATCACCCACTTGGTGAAGCTTCTGCAGAACTCTACTCCAAGTGATACTACGTCTACTACGTATCTAGCTACTACCTCGGGTATTGTAGCTAACTCTGCTTCTGCCACAACATTGACCTAGATCGTTGGCTATAGTGTGTCTACTCACTTGACTAGAGAAGACAGCCTTCTGACCTCATATTAACCATCTTCTATTGTGAAGTCGGTCCGGCTTGTCGATGGTGCTCATTCTCCTGTCATTACTGTTGGGACTATTCTAGCTCAGGCTCTCTAGAGTTTGCTATGTACCAGATTTTCCTCTGAGCTTATTATCAGTTTACAAGGTATGTGTTGAATTGAATTGTTAAGTTATTTTTTACGAGTGTCATTGCTATTTTCAGACCATCCGGACTACGCAGATTTTTAGTGGGGACATGAGAAGAACAACCTTTACTACCTTGATATCTCTGTTGATTCTATCTTTGCTGGTGCAATCTTCATTTTCACTGATCCATTTCTATGGCATTTGCAGCTTGGTCACACCTTTGTTAAAGCTCTTTCCCAAATATTTCCCGAACTATCCTCACAGAAGCTGTTTGAGTGTGAAGCCTGCCAGTTCGGAAAACATCATTGGGTCTCATTTCTGCAGAAGACCAAGCCACGTCGATTTGTACCCTTTTCCTTAGTTCACTGTGATGTTTGGGGAAAGAAAACTTTGTCATCTTCTAGATGTTGCATGTACCTTTCTCCATCACATGAAGGTTACTAAAATCTATTGGCGGGGTGTTGTTCTCATTGCCACGTATCTCATCAATAGGGTCCGTCTTCAGTCCTCAAGGGGGTAACTCCTTTCTCACTCTTATATCCTGACAAGGAAAAATGAAGCTCTTGTATGGCATGGCCTGCGCGAGATGCATAGGAGGTGTGCGAGATACATTGATTTGGTAAGAAGGCTATTGCTGCCAACACTTGCAGATAGGGGTAGGCGATGGCCTGATTAGACCCCTGAAGCCTTTAGACAAGGGTTGGCGATCAAACCTGACATGTAGGCAATACCATCAGGGTGATAGATCCAATGTTTGGGTAGCAATCAGACCGTAGAACATGATGCAGATCAGAGGGCATGTGTGTTGCAGATCAAGCCGCGGAACTTGAGGCTATAATGCTTATTTGCATGCATGTGCAACGACAATGAGATGGGGACCCTACAGAACCTGTGTTCGTAATTCCACATGTTGGTGGTCTAAAACCTTAGCTCTTCCTTTTAACAAATATTTTTTTTCTTAATTACTTCTTTTATTTTTCTTTTATATCAATTGCTTATTTTATTTCGTTATTAATGTATTAGATAATGAAATGTCTAACTTTATGTACATATATAAGAACATACGTATAAAAAAATTGAATTATAATTTAACAACAAAGCCCTTTCTCATAATTAAGTAGGGTCGGCTACATGGATTTTTTGCCTCCTTTCAGATCTATTTTGGGTCATACTCAGGCTTAAATCCAAATAACTAAGATCCCTTTGGATAATCTCATTCCAACACTTCGTGGGCCTTCCTTGCCCTCTCGTAACCGACTCGGCATCCCAAATCTTGCATCTTCTAACTGATGCATTAACCGACCTCCTTTGCGAATGACCAAACCATCTTAAACAGTTTTCACTCATCTCATTCTCTATTGAAGCTACACCAACTTTCCTTTTGATCGCATCATTTTGAATCTAATCTTTTCGTGTATGACCAAACATCTACTTAGTATTTTCATTTCTGCTACTGTCATTTTCAGCACATGTCTATGATTCACAGGCCAATGTTTCGATCCATAGAGCATAGTTGGTCTCACGGGTGGTTTGTAACTTTGTAATACTTTCATTTGACTTTGAAATTGATTTTCTTATCACAATGAACAACAGAGGCTCCTCTATACTTTAGTCAATGTGCATTTATTTTATGAATAACATATCCATCAATTTCTCATCCAGTTGCAAGATATATCCCAAGTATCTAAAAGAATTTTTCTTTTGAATGTTATCGTATCCAATCTTCACCTCGAGTCCCTTACCGTTGTTTCCATCAAATGTGCATTCCATATATTCAGTCTTAGCCCTACTTATATGAAATCCTTTGGTCTCTAAGACACGTCTCCTAACTTTCAGCTTATCATTTACTATATCTCTTATCTCGTCAATCAACACAATATCACCGGACCATCGGCAAACATCATACACCAAGATATCTCATCCAGGATGTGACTAGTCAATTATCCAAAAATTGAATTATATATTTTAAATAATTAAAAATTCTAACTGTCTAAAGCTCGACTAGATTCGATTAGTCACCTGATTGTCGATTAATCCTTAGTCAGTGGCCCAATCAATTGAGTATAGATAACTGACTTCTGCAACATTGTTTGGAAGTTAGTACTTAGTAGAGCTCTTTTATTCCAACGGATTCTGTCCAAGAAATTCTAGGCAGAGTCCATTCTGACAAGCATCTTTTTTATCAACAAGATGCCCTCAAGAGTGATGAACATGAGAACTTTGTTATCAATGATTCATCATGATAGTAAATTGTTTATTTCCCATCAAAGAATTTTGGTTGTATTTGCTACTTCCACAACTCCAAATTAGGTGCAAAGAAGCTTGATGCACGAGCAATCGAAAAATCTTTTTAGAGTATTCACCCACTTAAAACTGATATAAATGCTTCAACTTTAAAAATGGGACGATGCATGTGACTAAAGATGTCACTTTCATTGAACATGATTCTTACTTTCAGGAGCATTCCCCTTCGGGGGAGACAAAAGATGATGGTGAAGGAAATGCCCATAAAATTTTTTATCTTGGATGCTGTGGTTGATGGATATATGGACTCTCCAAGTAATCAGTAAGAGACTCAGCTTCAAACTAGTGAATGAGAAACCAATCTCAATCTTGGTCAATCCATGTATGATAAAAGTCCCTCTTCTACGGTCTCCAGGATCTTATAGTCTTATCTGGAAAGCAACCTTGAAAATGATGATGTTAGCTATGTTGAAGGTGTTGAGATTGATGAACAAATTATCATTAGAGGATATTTTATTGCACAGTGGCATGGTTGAAGAGAGATAAAGCCCCTTCGAGATACATAGAGTGCACCGGATATCCTACTAATAGATATGTTTGTCACTCTAAACTTAGTGAAAACTAAGTGCTTTATCTCTTCTCTATCTACTTCAGTGATTCCCATGAATGTTGTAGAGGTTGTTGATCCTAGGTGGATGGGATATTGTGGACATTCTCGAAGGTATGCGCATGGTCGATTCAAAGTTAGTTTACACCATAAAATACAAGTCAAATAGACATATAGAGAGATACAATGCCAGACTTGTTATAAAGGGCTTTAGTAAAAAAAATACGGTGTTGATTGCCTAGAAATTTTTCCCCATGCTGCAGGAATGGATATGGTGCATGTTATTCTTTCCTTGGATGTTTTTAAGGAGTGGAAATTTCATCAGGTGGACGTAAAAAATACATTTTTAAATGGAGATCTCCAATAAGAAGTTTACATGCATATGCCACATGGTTATGAGAAGACATGGAAGTATTGTAAATTGAAGAAGGTTTTTCTGAAATAATCACTTAGGGCTTGGTTCGAGAAGCTTAGATTTGTGTCAAACTGGGGTATTACCAAGGCAATGGAGATTATACTTTCTTCCTCAAGAGGAGGATGAATATAATGGCTATTCTTCTTATGTATGTTGATGACATGATTATCACATGTGATGAGGAGATTGTACCTCTAAAAGGAGAGGTTTTTGTGGTATTTGATCAAAAAGATCTTGGTAATTTGAAGTACTTCTAGGCATTGAAATGATAAGATTGAATAAGGTCTAATTCTAAGCATAGGAGCACAACCTGATGAGTAAAATCACAAGTTGTATATCAAGATGGGATGCAATTTGATGAAGATTCCAAGTTCCAATACCAAAGACTTGTGGGGAAGCTAATTTTGTCACACTTTTACCAAACCTGACATTACTTGTATTGTGAACGTGATGAGTTAATTTATGCATGCACCCATTGACTTACACGTGAAGATAGTGGAACGTATCCTCTATTATATAAAAAGGGAATCCTTGAAAAGGGCTTATCTTTACTAAATGTAGTGAGATTGAGGTTGAATGTTATAATGATTCTGATTATGTTTGGTTCATTGATACGAGGAGGTCTACTATTGGATATTGCTTATATCTGAATGATAATCTTGTGATTTGGATAAGTAAACGACAATCTGTATGTATAAAGTCAAATGCTGAAGTTGACTACAGAGCTATGGCAATGGGTGTCACGGAAATGTCGTAGTTCAAGATTATTTTAACAAATATTGGAGTTAATTTAGAACTGTTTATGAAATTATTATGTGATAACAAGTTCGATATAAATCTTTCCAACAATGTTGTCTTACATTTTAAGGGACAAAGCATGTTGAGATTAATCATTACTTCATTCAAGAAAGAATTGATTCTAAGGAATTGAAAATTGTCATAGATAGAAACTGGAGAATAAGTTGTTGATGTTTTCGCAAGGGGCTTCCTATTACCAAGTTTGAGAAAAATATTGCCAAGTTAAGCATATACAATCTCTACGCCTACTTGAGGGGAAGGGTTGAGTGCCCTGTTAAACGGATAGGTGGATCTTAGGAGAGGATCCACATTACCATATGAGACTATAAATGTAACTCTCCATCTTTCTCTTTGAAGAATAGAAGAGCAACAACAAAAAATCTAGCCATCCAAGATGGTGAGGTTCTTGCCCTTGTGGTTTTCTTGTTCCACAAGAAGGGTTTCAATGTAAATCTTGGTGTCTCGTGGTTGTTGTTTGCTAAGATATATCTATGAAGTGTCAATAACAGCATCTTCCGTAGTAGGATATATGTTATAACTGTAGAAATTGCCACCAATGTTCTTGCATACGAGGCCTGATGTTGTAGATTGAGTTTTCTTCTATGTTCTGTTTTAGGAAAATCTTGGATCCCGTTACGATAGTTGTGGAGAACATGTGTTTGAGAAAGAGTTCATTGGCTTATGTTTGTCCTTGTGAAACTTAACCGATGGTTCAATGATGCTCTTGTGATGCTGGTTGGATTTTTTAGAGAGGAATTTGGGGGTGAGAAACGGAGGAATATAATATAAATGAGGATAAGGAGAAGAATAAAGGTAAAAGAAGAGAGAAACCATAGGAGAGAGGGAGATAGCAAGGCAAAGACTCTCGGTTCTAGTATTAATTCTTATATTGTACTATATTATTAAAACATGATGGCTCATATAGTTTTGCCACCTAAATAAAAGACAAATTGTGATGATCAAAAGACGCTGGCTTAAAGGACATTCCCAAGGGTTACCTCAGTTAGCATAATAAAAAGGACTTTTACACCACATATCCTATACATATATAAGAGGACCTATACAAAGAATCACAATGTTGAAGCTATTTTGTTATTTCCATTAGAGTTTGTTAGAGCTATTTTGGTTTTATCTTTTTATTGAATCTTGTAACCCTTTCGGGATCTTTTATATATAATAATTATGTATTTTTGAGCTCTAGGGTTTCACATTATATCTCATTTATTCTCAGCCATTCCCCACATGATATTAGAGCAATGGTCTTAGATGGGGGCTCGTACCCAATCTTCCTGCCGCCACCACAAGCCCTTCTCTGCCATCGGGGTTTCTGCACTACTTTAGGGTTCTGTGCAACACTTTCCCAACTCCATCCATCCCTCCAACATCATCGATCTCCCCTTAAGCAGCTACCCGGCAACCCTAGATTGTTGTCAGGCCCTGTATGGAAACATCACTGCCACCAGGGTTCTGAGCGGTACCCTCCCGCACTGTTGGAACCTTCTGGCAACACTACAGTAGCGCTATGATTATGTGCAGCTGCAGTAGCGCTACAATAATGCCCCCTATGGTGTACCACCCTAATTTCTGAAGATATGCTGCTTCAGGTTACCTGCTACTTCCACAAGACTTCCCAAAATTTCTGAAGATATACTGCGCCAGCCTACTTAATGTGGGAAAAGGCTTTGTTGTTGTTGTTGTATACTGCGCCACCCGAATTTTTGAAGCATTATGGAGCCACAGTTCTGACCTTGCTTCTGGAACATCCTATTCTTGAGCATCCAAAATTCTGAAACAAGTTTCTAGACCATTTCTGGAACGTTGTGGACCCGAAATTTCTGAAGCATCCTCGAGTCACATCCAAAATTTTGGAACTTAGAAATTTCTAAACCAAATTTGTCTAGAAGTTTGCTTTGGTGGGTTTTACTGGAGCTTTGAAAGCATAATAAACATCTGATCTGAACCCAGTGAATGATCTGTTGGTAGCGGTGGGTGTCTACTGCACGGGAGACCAGAGTTCGAATCTTAGGGGCGAGTATTGGATGGGTCTCTATTGGAGGTTCATCCCATCTTTTCAAAAAAAATAAACGTCTGATCTCCTGAATCGAGTTTTTCTGAAGAAAATTTTGTAGCTGCTTGATCTTTTGGATCTAAGGTCATTGCCGTGAGTGCTACTAGCTATGCCCAGCATAAGTTCTGGAGACGTAGTCCAAGCAATTTGAAGCTTTCCTTATCTAGATACAATCCCATGGCTCCTACTGTTGTTATGGCCAATGTAGCATCCATACCTACTCATCAATGGATTATTGATTCAAGGGCATCAAATCATTTGAATAATGATGGCAACTTTATTCCTTTTGTTCAGCTATCTGTTTCTGTAAGATCAGTTAAACTGGCCAATGTATCTCTTTCTCTCTCTCTCCCCCGTTACTGCCATCGACAGAGTGGATTTCTCTTCTAGATTAAAACTCTATGGTGTATATTGTGCTCCAGAGTTTTCTCTAAGTTTGTTGCATGCTTATAAATTATGCAAGGAGCTAGGGTTATTTTTACCAACATCGTTGCTATTTTCAAGACATTCATACTTTGCATATTTTTGGGGTGGCTATGAGAAATATGGACTTTATTATCTTGATGTATTTGATAATTATATATTTGCTGGAGCCACATCTGTTACTACATATCCTTATCTTTGGCATGTGCTCCTTGGACATCCTTCTGCTAGTGCTCTTTCTCAGATGTTCCTTGAAGTCAATCTTCTGAAGTTATTTATATGTTAGGCTTGTCAGTTTGGGAAACATCACAAGACATCCTTTCCTCGAAGAATTGAGCCACGAAGGTCATCTCTGTTTGATCTTCATTGTGACGTATGTGGTCTTTGCCCAGTACGTGCCACTATAGGACATAGATACTTTGTTGTTTTCATAGATCACTGTTGTAAAAATCGGCCGACTAGGCCGAGTAGTCGGTCCGACTAGTTGAGTTAGTGGGGTAGCCGACTCGACTAGGCCTAATCGGCCATTAATCGGTCAACCCGACTAATCTGGTTGACTATTCGGCCGACTTTTATATAGAGCTTTTTTATTTTTTTTATTTTTAAAAGCAAACTTATTCTAATATGCTTAATGGTATATCTAAAGTTAATTGCTTCTTTTGTTTCATTATGTTAGTATAGAAAAGATACAAATCTATGCAAATATATAAGAATATATGTATAAAAATGATTTATATATTTAAAATAATTAAAAAGTTCAAAACCTACTAATGGCCGACTAAATCCGATTAGTTGCCCGATTGTCAATTAATCCTTAGTCAGTGACCTCGCCGACCGAGTATCAACTACCGATTTCTTCAATCCTATCATTGATAACTATAATCAGAGTTCATGAGTGTACCTTATAAAGGAAAGATCGGAGTTCAACAATGTGGTTAAGTTGTTTGAAGAGATCAAGACTTCTTTCTACTTACATTAAAATAATTTGATTTGATAATGCTCTTGAGTTCATGTAGAAAGATTTGGTCGATTTCTTTGGTTTTTAGGGAACCATAAATCAAACACCATGTTCACATACCTCACCGCAAAATTACATTATGGAAAGGAAATTTTGTCATCTCCTTGACATTGCATGTACTTTGCTTTCTCAAATGAGTGCCTCCAAAACTTTTTGAGGTGATTTTTTTTGATTAACCGGGTTCCTTCATCCATATTAGGAGGTTCCTCTCCATTCTCGTTGATTTATCCCGATGGTAAGCCATTTCCTGTATCTCTGCGTATTTTTGGTTGCACTTGTTTTATTCATAATTTTCATGCTAAATACAAGCTTTCTCCTCGTGCAATCAAATGCATCTTCTTCGGGTATTCTAGAACGCAAAAGGAATATAGATGTTATGATTTAGTTGACCATCATTATTTTATCTCTTTAGATGTTACATTCTTTGAGAAGACCTGTTTCTTTAAGAGTGTTGGAGAGATCCCTTTAGAGTTCCCCATCCACTACATATTTATCAGAGGAGTGAGAAACATACATTTGAGATGGTTCCTTTACATATTTCTCTTGATTTGTATGTTGATGATCATGCATTAATGTTCCTTCGACCGATGCTACTTCAGATACTATGAATATTAATGGTCCTTCTTCCTCTATTGAGCTTCATGTTGGCCTGCGGAAGCCCAAAATGCAATAACTCTGCACCCCTTGTCGCATTTTACTTCCGTTGATATTCTATCAAATTCTGACATGCAGTTTACATATGCTCTTATCTATGACTATTTCTCGAGATTATCACAATACACTTCAGGATCATGTTGACAAACAACCATGGATGAGGAGATGGATGCGTTGACCTTCAGATGCATGTGGGATCTTGTGTCGTTTCCTCCAAGTGTCAAGCTTGTTGCCTACCGATGGGTATTTATGATTAAATACTCTCCTAATGGTTCTATTGATAGACTGAAGGCCAGTCTTGTAGCAAAGGGCTTCATTCAGACTTATGAAGTGGATTACTTTGAGACTTTTCTCCAGTGGCTAGGACGGGATCAATTCGCACTATTCTCGCAATTGTTGCCAATAAGAACTGGCCCATTTTTCAGCTTGATGTGAAGAATGCATTTCTATACAACAACCTCGAGGAGGAAGTTTACATGATGCAACCACCGGCTTACTCTGTCGAGGAGGAGCATGTGTACCGACTACATAAGGCCATTTGTGGCTTAAAGCAGAGTCCACGAGCATGGTTTAACATGCTTACCATCGAGATCAACTCCCTTGCCTTCCATAGGATGATATCTGATTGTTATGTGTTCGTCAGACGATGGATTACTGGGACTGTGATATTGGGAGTTTATGTTGATGATATGGTGGTCACCATTGATGATGAAGCATGTATTCTAAAGACCAAGGTCTTCCTCCAAAAGGTGTTTGTCACCAATGACCTTGGTCAACTCAGACATTTCCTTAGCATTGAAGTTATACGAACCACAAAGGGATTGTACTTATCACATCGAAAGTATTGCCTAGACATTCTTATAGAGGCCTACTTGGGTGCAGACCATCTAGCATCCCAGCAGAGTTGCCATGCTACATCTATTGATCCTGAGTTTGAGAATAAATACTGCACGATATGTAAGCCTAGTGGGCAAATTGCTCTACCTTACTAGGCCAGATCTATCGTATGTTGTGAGCAGGGCCAACCAATACATGGAGAGGCCTCACTATAGTCATTGGCAGGATGTTCTCATGATCCTTCGGCACATGAAGGAATTTCCAGGGAAATGCCTCTTTTATGAGACCAACATCCATACTAACCACATTCTATGCAGATTAGGAGTAGGCTAGTTCTCCTAAGGGCAGACGATCTACTACATGTTATGCTTTGTTTGTTGGTGGGACACTTGTTACTTGAAGGAGCAAGAAGCGAACCATTGAATCTAGATCGAGTACAAACGCTGAATTTAGGACGATGGCTCAAGCTCCTTGTGAGATTATCTGGTTAGTCTCCTTTCTACATGAGTTTGGACTTCCTGCTACTATCCCCGTTCCATTCTATTATGACAACAAGTCTGCTACGTACATTATCACCAATCATGTCTTTCATGAGTGGGCTAAGCACATTGAGGTTATTTTGCCATTTCATTCGAAATGCAATACGAGGGAAGATGACTATTCTGCATGTCTCCACAGACCTTCAGCAGCTGGCAGATATATTCACGAAGGCTCTATTAAAGAAGCATATATTGTGGTTGATTTTCAAGTTGGGCATGATCGACTAATATGCTCCAACTTGAGGGGGAGTGTTGAAGCTGTTTTGTTTTTTTATTAGAGTTGTTAGAGCTATTTTGGTTTTTATCTCTTTTGTAAACTTCAGGGTTTCATGCTATATAAGAGACCCAATACCCTTTGAATAAAGTATTTGATTCATTCTCAACAATGCTCCACACACAATATATTCTGTTTTCCTCTCTTTTTTATTGATGTGAGGAAGGCGTCTACGAGATGGGGAGGATTGGACTGATGGCTGTCATATGGATTTCTCATCTTCTGGATAGGGAGAGTGAATGAAGATGCGAAAAAGAGGGGACCAATTGCTCTAAGTACATAGGAAGACAATGCCAGGAATGTGGGAAATGATCGAAAGAGATAACGAAGTAGGAAAGTTGAGGAGCAAGTAGCAACTAGAGTAGAAAAAATGGGGAATGATTGATGATGGCACAGCAGCCAAGAGGAGGTGCACGGAAGGTGTTGCATGGTCAAAGGAAGCGGGAGAGTACGAGAGGGAGGAGGGCAGGGCAACAATGATGAGATTGTGCAGAGAGGTTGGAGGGATGATATAGGCTCATTAGCAGGTGGCCAATGATAGAGTTGATATTGAGAGCTCGTTGGAAGGGAGAGATTATTCTGGTGTGTCGGAGGAGGGAGAGGAGAAGGGTGTAGAAGTAGAAGAAACTTCTTGTGTTATTTTAAGAAAGTTTCTTTTACGTTTTTGGCGTTACAATCAAACACGACAGTTTGGCTAACAGGTGTTAATGATAAAGGTAGGCAGTGTAAAACAGATGAAGAGTATAAGGGTCGTGATGTAAATTTGAATGTTATTGTGGTTATGGTGTATGGAAACCAAAGTAACTAACTTGGAAGTCAAAAGTGGTATATTGTGGTTGAACTTATATTCCGAGCCTAGTGAGAGTTCTAACCACTAAGTGGTTATGGGCCAAGGGTCATCCCACCATAAAGAAGTTTATCTCCAATTTAAGGCCTTATTGCCTTCTCATATCTTGGCCAATTTTATGACTATCGATGAATGATGACCACCTTGCAGCTCGTTTTTAAGTTTTGCCTTGGTGATCGGACGGTGTTGTTAATGGGAACTATACTGGTTTGATTAAATTCGAAGATGCAACTTTGGAGTCTTCAACACATTCTCTGCAGCAATTCATAAATCATAATGTAGTTTGAAACTATAGTATGCAGGGTTATTTACTCTTGAGGATATTGAGTTGGATCATAAAATTCGGTGCTGTTTCCTTGTTCAGTAACGTAGATTGTATACTCTGAATCTGTGTATACTAATGATACCTATCATAAAGAATTGCGAGAGTGATACTAAAAGGTCAAATTATTTTATACAAGTATGCTTCAAGTTTTGAGTGGTGTGTTTAACAATACCAAGGGAACACACATGTTTGTATATGACTTTTTTTGCAGTTTAATTTATGTTATGCTCATGTATCAGAAAATGCCTGGATGACTGGATGGGCAGCTATATATACCTTAGTTATTTAAAAAAAAAGGTCTATGTTTTAGAACAATAGAATGTATAATTTAGTTACTTTCCCATGTGGAAAATGATGGGCATGATAGCACTTGCATTCAAACATCGATTTATTCAATCAGAATGCTAAAAAACTGGCCATGCAAATGTTACTCCATAACGAATCTGTCTCAATCCAAATTCTCCAAAAATAATACATTAGGTTTCTATCTGACCTTCCATGAATGTAAAGCTCAAAGTCCTCTCGAGCAAAGACCTATAGCCTGTACCCGGAGCCATTGACTTTGGTCTTACTAGTCAGCAGTCGCCATTGGCCTTGGGTTATTTGGAAACTGGATGCTCAGATTTATTACGATGCCCATGGAACCCAAAGATACCATATAGCATTTGTCTCTTGTTTACTCCAAGTAATGGGTTAATGAAAGAATACGAAGGGTTTCTTGTGTTGAATTCCATGTATAGGAGCTCACAAGATTGATGCAATTTGAAAAAGGTAGTGAGATTCTAATTCCATGGAAGATGCATTTTGTAAGCATGGAATGTCAAGGCCTAATTCATGGGAGAAACTGGATAGTGGATTTATAGACATATTATCCTTGAAATGAAACTGTTCTAACTTTACAATGAATTGTAACAGAGTTTTCTCTTTTCTGTGTTGAATTAGGTCAAGCATTTTGACCGGCAATACTGTGCGAAGAAGAGGGTGCAAAGATTTTTAGATGATGACTCGAGGAGGGGCCCCATTTCCCTCGCCCAACCGTCTGCTTTGAAGTCTGCCTAACCTGGTCTTTGATTGGTTACATGCGAGCGCATCAGCTGGGGATCTGATCTGCTTTTCATATAGTTTTGATAGGTTGCTGCTGGATCAGTTTGATGTAACAATATTAGTTGATAGATGGAGGATCAAGCATGGCCATGAGCCCGTTTTTTAAAGGCATTTTTAGGATGACCAACACGCACTGGAAAACGCAAAGATGTTCGTTGTGTTGTCACAAAATGGTTAGTGAATTATATGCATGAAGTATTTTGTGAATGTGATGACTTAAAACAGTGAATAATCCCACTTTCTAACATTTTATCTTCTACTATCTTGGAAGTCATCTTTTTCTGTTTTATACACAAGCATTATTCTTGTTCTGTGAAATCAAGAACGGGAGCAAAAGAACAACTGAAGTTAGTGTCCCTCCCAGTAAAGTGATTATCAAGTAAAACCTACTGATGACAGAGTTAAATCCCTGCGCAGTGCGCACTCTGTAAAGCATAAGCATGCATAGGGAGCTCTCTCTCTCTCTCTCTGAAAAAGTTCTTTGCTGCTTCAGTTGTGATGTTTCTGAATCTACCATTGTACACGGCATGCGGTCCATGTCGGGAATCCGTATAGAGAAACAAGAGAACAATACAACTGACGAAGAACATGATTTTTAGGACTCGTGTTCTGTGGAACTTGCCATTGATCGGTTATGAAATCTAACTCTAGCAAAAGTTTGTTGTCGATGTTTTTAATTTTTTTAATATTTAAAATATTAAAAACATAAATACAATTTTAACTAACTATGATTAGTTAGTTGATTTTATTTATTTTTTCAATATTTTAAATTTATAAAGTCATTTTTCGTACATATGTACCTGTATATTCACATATATTTGGACTTAACTTTAGATCCCGTGCTGATAAATACTCTTGGAAGTTTTTTTTTCTTTTAACTATATGTATACTAATTAATATCTAAACAGTATTAGAAATAATTTATCATAATGATATGCATATCTAATTCCAAAAAAGTTTACCTTTAACATACTACGAATAAGGCAATGAATGATTTAATATTTATTGTCATATCTTCCATAATAAAATATATAATAGTGAATATTATTCAAATACTTCATTCTTTAAATTGCGTGTAACATTCAGCAATGAATGCATGACTGTTGCACTTATTTAAGCACCATTTTGATATTGGTGATTGGGTCGAATGTTCGTTCACCTCCCCTGTCTGGCGAACAATAATTGTGCACTTCAACATGCAAATTGGGAAGACATTTGTTCATGATAAGCTTATGAACAGATGAAAGACTATCTCCATCGACGATAGCGCCTGGCAAACAGTACCTCATGATGAAGAGCGGATGGGGCATGATCTGGTCTCTTGCACCTTAGTTGCCCCCGACGATAGTGCCTGGCTAACAGTATGTTCTTAAAACTCCAATGCACATGTACTTGAACTTTTAAAAGACAAAAAAGGAACAATACATTTTAATCATCCTCCTCTCTTTGATAGCTAGTGAACTTGTATTTTTTAAGTAGAGAAGTTGTAATTTAATTTCTCCATCCCCTTCTCAAGTCCTACGCCATCAAAAGGATACAATATTGGGACTTTTACACCCATAACTCTGAGTAATTTTGCAATAACATTCATAACCATGTATGATCGCGAATTACATGAGAAACCTCGAGTAATGCTTAACTCTTACATGACATAACCATGTGTCATGTTCCATTTGGGATGGCCGTTATGTTTGACGGTTTCCATTTAAAATGACAAAACTCCTCCTAATATTCATTCTTATTTGCAAAACATGAGTTCAACTCTTTCCCCTTCCCCGCACGAACGCCTCTCTCCCCCTTGCCGAGCGCCACCTCCGCCTCCCCTGCAGGCCATGCATCGAACCCCGTGTTGTCGAGCTCCCCTGCTTGAACCCCGCCGTCGAGCTCATCCCCTTCGAACCCACCCCCTCCCCCACTCCGGTTGGCAGGAGATGGGGCCTTCGGTCGGGACGGAGTGGGTGGCGCTCGTAGGTCGGGCGGAGGGGGGGGGGGGGGGTTGCAGGTCGGTCGACCGAGGGGGGGGGGCTCTTGTCGGCAGGTGCCTTGGAGGCTGGGTCGACAGGAGGGCCACAACTTGTAGTGTGGTCGGGTCGGCGGGGGATGAGGATGGGCTTCGAGCAGCGGGGGATTTCGACGGTGACCTCGACGGCTCAAGCAGGGGAGCGAACACGCGCGGAGGTGGCCCAGAGGTGCACATGTGTTGGACCTTGGACCTTCCAGGAGATGACTTGATCGTGCCTTGTTCTCTTACACAAATGAATACATTTTGAGATCGTGCCTTGTTCTCTTAGGCTTTCACAGAAAGAAACCTTGATGATGAACATTTGAGATCACATACACCAACGAATAAAATTTAATCTCATTGATAACCAAAAACCGACCGTGCCTCTCAAGCCCCCCTCCCCTCCCCAAGCCTCAGTCCTCTGCACCACGACCACCTCTGCTGACCTCCACCGTTCCTCTGCACCAGCGCCGCTGCCTTGCTCCCTGCAGGCATGCGTAGCCTTCAACCATCGTTCCACATGCAAGAACCCCCACCCTGGGATATTTATTTTTTATTTAGATTAATTCCAACCATCAGATCTTTGATTGGTTAGACTAACTCAATCATATGGTTGAGTTAATGAAGTAAAGTAACGGAAGGTTATAGGTGTAAGACGGCACACTTATTTAGGATCCAGAGCGTAATTCGCGATTATGCAGGGTTATGAATGTTATTACGAAATTACTCAGGGTTATGAATGTAAAAATCCCTACAATATTATGGATATAGTGCTACAAGTGCGGGCACTGCAAGTACCCTCTTCACTTAGGCATTTTAAGTTTAATTTTCTCTTGCATTTGATTGTGCTCTAAATTAAATTGAAAAAACTAAAAAAAAACTTCTTTATTACATCATCTCTATGGTCTCCTTCCTCTGTGATAACCTAACCATTAAATTTATTTTTAATCACATAAAAAGTTAAGCTTAAAAGATCATTGTAGTGATCCAGGCGAAATAGATAAATTTGAGTTGTTTGATTGCACCATGGTGATTGACACATATTCACGTGCACATAGAATCCTAAGATAGAGACAAAAATCCTTGGTGCTATGTGGGATTGCAGGGAAAAGTCATAATTTCTTGATGTGTTGGGCACAGGTTCTGACGAGAAGAGAAGATTACTTGTGATCTGAGTACCTACGCTAGATCCCCCGTCCGGATAAGAAGTCGATTTTTTACAATCCATCACAATCACCTCTCTCAAATTTAGGATCAATAACTATGTGTGAACATTTGTTGTGCAACCAAAATTAAAACCAAAAAGATAATCGCATCTGCGTTAACTTGAGTTGAGTTGGTGAATCAACAATTGCTTTGTGTTTGTGTTGTTTATGTTTGGTCGTCGATCTCTGAAAAATCATTATAAGAACCACTTGAGTACAACCCAATCTACTGATCAAAACTCCACCAATTCCAACCTAGTGAAAAGTTTGATTCTAAATCTGACTTAGGAAACATGAGAGAAGAGCCATCCCAATCCAATGGATATTGTCCTACAACAATTGCAATTGCTGAGAGAGAAAAATGCCATGATCCGTCAAACCATTGCTCCATTAAACCGACCACCACCCATTAGCACACATTATAATCCAGCAATTGAAGATCTAGTTCATTGGGTCCAAATTCCACATGAGGTAGGAGATTTTGAAATAAAATCGGTATGCATCTCTTCAATACTCAACTTTTATAGAAATGAGAACAAGGACATATTCCTACATGATCAAGATTTTTGGTCCGCATGCGATACAATTAGCATTCGGGGATAGAAAAAGAATACAATTATATGAAGGCCTTCATATTCTCTTTGAAAGAACGAGTACTACAGTGACTTCGAAACTATGGAACTCCACTCACATCATGGGATGCCTCGAGAGAAGCCTTCATAAAAAATACTTTCTCGTGGAAAAGACCAATGCCCTGAGATAAGATATCCCGTCAATCACCTAAAATAACAAAGAACTCATTCATAAAGCTCGGGAATGCTTCAAAGAATTACTCAAGAAATGCCCTCATCAAGTCAAATCTTTATACTCCCTTTATAGGGGAGACCTTCAAGAAAACAAAATCACCCACCTTAAACTCAAGGTCTCTACATATATTGGTTGCAGGGTTGGGCAGGGTTGGGTTGGGCTGGGTTGGGATGGGTGAATAGTAATCTGTGAGGAGGAAGTACCCATGTGAATAGTAACCAGAGTTGGGCCAACCCTGCCCAAACCTGCAACCAAACAGGCCATAGTATCACTATGAATCTTCTGCTGGCTCTAGGTATTATCAGTCTTTTTCGAGCAAGCTCCACAACTTCTCGTATCTCCTTGATTCTGGCAAAGTCATAGAGGTTCTTTATTCCAACCTCTTTTCAACCCAAGGGAGCGGTGCACCTACGCCCATACAGTGCCTCAAAGGGTGTCATGCCAATGCTAGCATGATAACTATTATTATACGAGAATTTTACAAGTGGTAAATGCTTAACTCATGATCCCTTCCACTCTATGACACATGCCCGCAGTATATCTTCTAGAGTTTGAATGGTGCAGTTTGATTGACCATATGTCTGAGGGTGATATGTTGTACTCAAAGAAAGTTGTATGCCTAATGTTTTCATGAAATTATCCAATAGTGAGGTAAATTGTGAATCTCGATCAGAAATTACCTCTTTTGGAATACCATGAAGACATATCACATGTGTAATGTATAGTTCAACAAGTTGATATGGAGTAGCAGTCAAAGCTGATTGTAATAAAATGTGTCACCTTGCTTAGTTGATCTATTATCACCCAAATATTAATTTTACTAAACGTGGTTGGTGGTAAACCAATGATGAAGTCCATGAAAATGCTTTCTTATTTCCATTCAGATACAGGAAGGGGTTGCAATAATCCTGGTGGTCGTTGATCAGAACTTGTTAAGAGGTAAAGCAAGAGTTCACAAACTCAACAATATCCTTCTTCATTCTAAGCCATCAAAAGTATGAATGAAGATCTTTATACATCTTTGAAATTCCCGAATGAATTGATAATCTTGAAAAGTATGCTTCTTGATGAATCTGTGATTCATCACATCAAAAGTCAAAAATAGAGCCTTGTTCCCGAGAAAATAGAGGCATATTTCCTTTTATCTTGCATAAATAACACTCATGCATGCATCCATAATTCATGCATTATAGCAGCTCATCTGCATTTAAATAAGTAGCCACAAATCCCCTGTAAAATACCTCTTCATCAAAATAACTCCTTCTCTATAATATAGGTATATATTCCTTAATAATAGAGGGAAGAATGCCAAAAAGCCACCCTTGTAAAATAGCCCAAACATCCTGGGAACCCTTGTACATTAAAACACACATAAAGCCCTCATACAAACCCCTAATTAGGTCTACTCACTCTTAGAATACTACATATTAAAAGACCTTTAAAAGGAGACTAATTTCATTGCAATTGGAGCTTGTATGAGAAACTTGGGTTTTTGGGTCATTTTGTATACTACATATGTACATTTATGTATCCTTGTATTTATGTACCATATTTGACCTTATCTCCGTCTTTGGTCAACATGAAACTTGTAGATCTCATCAAGATCTACAACTTTCATGTTTTGAGTTTTTCCAAATTCGGCTTCCTCTTCGATCTACACGCATTTTCCCCTCCAGCCATTCACAGCAGGCCACGTGGCGCCCTCTGATTGCGCCACGCGGCCCGCTGCCCTTCGCCTCGTCCGCCCGCGCCCTCCACCGTTGGATCGCGCTTCAGATCCAACGGTCGAGGCCCTTCCACGCTCTTAACCACCTCCCAGCCACCCGATCCGCTCCACACTTCATCTCCACCGTCCCTTAGCGCCGCGCTCTCAGCCTTCCACGTGGCGGCATCTACGCCGCTCGATCGCGCCCCCGATCCTCTCATCACAGCCGCCCATCTTCCAGCGAGTCTCGACCCTCAGATCAACTCCACCCTTTCATCTGAACCATCCGCTCGTGCCTCGCCACAACGCGCCACGTGGCGCTCTCATAACCCCTCATCTGGGCATCCCAGATCTAATCATAACCGCTCGCTACGCGCTGATCTCCACCGTTGGATCACAAGATCCAACGGTGGAGACTTCGTCTCCTACCTCGGGTGCCCCCTCTCTCCCACGATCTCTGCCTTGCGGGAGGGGCACCCCCTTCCTATTCTTGGAAGCGCTCCCTCCACCCTCGCCGGCCGCTGACCTCCCCACGACACACCCCACTCATCCCTCTCCCTCGCCAGCTCCCTCAAACACCACCATCTCCGCCACACTCGCCCCACGACAGCCACCAACTTCGCCACTCACCCAGCCAGACCACCTCCTTCTCCCTATAAATACCCAGCCACCGGCACCGTTCACCCCCATCCGCCACTCCAGGGAGGTCCCTCGAGCTCCAAGCTTCCTATTGGTGATAGCAATTGGCTGAGTTGTCGAGCGACGACAGAGATCCACTCCGGCGAGATCCACGGCTACCTCCGCCGTGCCGCAGCCTCCTTCGAGCAGCTGCTAGAGCTCGGGACCTTACCGACCCCTTGAGCGACGACCTGGAGCTCAAAGCTGAGCCCCAATCCCCAGGTAATTCCCTCCATCATCCTCCAATCTTCTTCTTCTTTTTCTTGGATTTTCGCCGCTTTTATTCGCCGTCATCAGCCATCTTCGCGCCTCCTCAACACTCCGACGAGCTTCGCGACGAAGCTCTGATCCTCGCTGACCTCTTTACACCATCCAGACCCTCTACTTCACCAGCCATCGACCTTCAGCTTCGCCACCTGGCCGGAGCTCCGCCATCCGACCACCTCCCCTCGCTTCAGGCCTCGCCGATCACTTCACATTCCACCACGAACACCTGCACGCTTCGGCTACCTCATCTAACCCCTGCAGGCTCTCGTTCCTTCATTGGCCGGACCTTCACCGGAGACAACTTCGAGCTTCGTCGTCATCCATCTCCAGGCACCCTCCGTTGCTCCTGAGACCATCAGCGCCTCCGCCGCGTCATCACGCTCCTGCTGGGATATCTCCGACACCTCGGAGAGCTTCATCGGCACCTGGAGGAACGGGCGGAGCTACCGCCCCTTCGTCGGAGCACAGCCATCTCCTCCGCTGAGGGCGGAGGCCCGTTGAAGGAGAAGCTCCAGCTGCCGTTCGATTAGTTTGATCGAACGGTTGACTTCGTGCCACGTCGCCACTCAGCCGCGCCTCGCCAGCACCGTTGGATCGTCCAGGATCTAACGGCGATCAACCCTCCGCGTCATCAACATTGGGAGAAGACAGGAGCCGTCAGATCAACGCAGATCTGACGTATCTTGATCGAGCCACGCGTCTTCATCGACATCCCTTGGATCCATCTTGATCCAAGGGCCTTCAGGCCGCCACGTCCCCTTATCCGAGCCTTGGCCCCCAAGCCTAGGCTTGGGTGACCCGAAGCTGCCCCGAGGCTAGTCCGAACCTCCAGAAGGACCCGAGCCTTACTCCGAGCCTCCGACGCCTTCCTAACCTAGGTCGCCCCACGTGAGGAGCACGTGCGACCTGGGTTATTTGCACAGATACCCCTGGAGCTTTCAAAAATTGCGAAGAGGTCCCTGTGAAGCAGACATCACGTGAGGAGCACGTGTCTCGTGGAAAAATTGCATAGAAGTCCTGCATATTATCGGTAATTGCATTTTAGTCCCTGTCAGCATATTTAATTGTTGAAATTTTAATTTCCAGTATTGCATTTACACCCTTGTGTTTGCACGTGTCCCTAGAGTGCATTTTTCATCATTTTGAGATTCTAGAAATTGCATGTTGTTGGAAATTTTGTCCTCTATCTGTTTGTACACGTGTCTGATTTTTGTTGGCTTAATTGAATTATCAATGAATTAATTGGTTCATTTGAGACATATTTTGCCCAGTGATGCCTTTTGATTTTTAATTAATTATCAGTGCCTTCAAAAATCACCAAAAATTCACAGTAGCTTAAGGACATCATTTTTAACACTCCATAAAAATTTCATATCATTTGCACGCATATCGAGGCCTAAATAAATAGTTTAGTGATTTTCTTAAATTAATTTTAATTAATTCATTTCACAGTGAATTTTAGATCTGTTAATTTTCCTAGGTCCCTGATCATTAGACCTTCCTAGGATAATTTTAGTTCTTGGAAAAATTGTGATTTGATATTTATTAAAAATTAAACACTGAAAATCACTCTGTCTGTTTATTTAATTCACAGAAAAATTATTTTGAGTCGAAAAATTCCAAAAAAATAGTGTAGGTCATTATCATCATAAATAACCATCTGGCCAATTTTCATTATTTTTGGACTTCGTTTTATACTCCAATTAAAGTTAAAGTTAAATTGGCTGAGATTTGTCTGCATATGTCTACATAAGAAATAAAAAGACCAAAAAAAAATTGACCCTCGAACATCAACACTTGAAAATTGCTGTGATCCACCTAAGGAGACAGTTGCCTCCCTGAGATCGACCTTGGACTCCACCAAGTAAAAAATATCACCGCTTAAAATTGACCAAAATCTGACTTAAGTGGTTTTTGATCAACCTCTCGTATCCGACTGCAACGAACACTTAAAATTAATTTGGACCATTAATTTGCCCGAATTAACTAAGGGTGCGGGGAGCGTTTATCACTTCTCGCATGATGTCTCTCCTTAACTTGGGCATGGTAGGTACATATGATGGTTATATAATAAACTGTCATGTATATGAAATCCCTCAATTTCATTTCTTTCAACTTTTTCTCCTAAGTTTTTTTTAAAAGTGATTCATCTTCCTTATCTTTATATATTCTATCCAAAATCTCTCGCTATATCGACGATGAATGGTTATTGTATATGTATAACTATCGAAAGATTCACTCACTTAATGTTGATAGTGCACCTCAAAATTAGATTATTATCACCGTACCTTGAGAATAAGTTCTTCAACTAAGGGCATCCGCTAACACATTTCCCTTACCCGTGTGGTAAGAGATTGTGCAATCATAATTCTTTAATAATTCTAGCCACTGTTTATGTCTTATGTTTAGCTCTTTTTGGTCAAATAGGTAATTTTAAATCTTATGATATATGAAGATCTAAAAAGTGGTGTAGTGTCTCCATGTCAAGTAAAGACAATTACAACAAGTTCAAGGTCATGAGTTACAATCTTCGGACTATCCCAACTCATCACTTTATTAATCTTTGTAGGATCAATAGGGATACATGTCCCATAAATGACATGACCTAGAATGGATACTTCGGTTAACCAAAAATCACACGGGTTATACTTGGCATACAACTTGTCCTTCCTCAGTGTGTCAAGTGCATGTCTGAGATGATGTTCATGTCGTTGCTTGTCCTTAGAATAGATGGGTACATGATAATCAAGATTATGCAGAGGTCGTGTTAATTCACAAGGAGAATCAATAATCGTTGAGTTGACCTCACATGAAACCTCAATTAATCAACAATTAACCTACAACAGATGATTTAACAATGAAAAGCATATGCGTAGTTAAAATTTTATTATAACTCTACAATAAAGATGTGTATAGGTGCAAGTATGCGTAGAGTGTCGAACATAGGGAACAAGAAGGATAGATCGAGGCAAAAAAGCTCACAAAAGTGATTGTGATGTATTTGTCTATATAAGTGCTCTTTTTGTGGGTTTTTAATTTTATATTTTTTATTTGATTTTTTGATTTCATATTTAGATTTTTAATTTTCTGATTTTGTATTTTCTTTTTATATTTTTTTTTATTTTTTATAGATATAAAAAACTATATAGAATATATATAAAATATAGGTCAGAGAGAGATAAGATATAAAAAAACAGATAAAAGTAGTCAAAAAGACAGAAAATAAAATAATTTTGGGTTTTTTATAATTTTTTACTGTTTTTATGATTTTTCTAGAATTTTTGCTAATTTTTATATAATTTTTAAAGTAAAAAATACTCAAAATAGGGAATAAAATAATTAGCTAAATTTAAAATGGAGATTAAAAATATAAAATAAAGTTAAAAAATCTTCAAATTAATTTTAAAATAAGGATAATAAAATAAAGAAAATTTATAAACAGAAAACACAATTTTTTTATTTTTATGGACTTTATAAATTTTTATAAAGGTTTTTAGAGTTTCCTATTTTTGAGTTTTCTTTTATATTTTTTAGTGATTTTTGATATGAAGGTTAAAACACAAAAATACAAAAAATATATTTTTTGGTAATTTTTCAAAAGGTTTTTTTATAATTTTTTATGTATTTTCTTTTGCAAACAAGGACAAAAAGGCACGTTTTTTATTTTTTTATAAATAATAAAAAGACTCAAAATACAAAATTAAAATATGCACGTGAAAGGTTAATGCTCTAGGAAACTATGCCTATTTTTTATGATTTTTTCAAATTTTATAGATACATGAAATAAATACAAGAAATAAAGAGAAATTGCACTCCTAACATGGGCATTTTTGTAAATATCATAAAGTACAAGGGCTTGAGTGCAACTTTCGCCAAAGTATTATAACTGAATATTTAAATCCAATGACCAATAAGAAATAAGCAAAGCCACGAGGGCTTCTCTGCAAAAACGCCGCAGCTCACGTGTAGAAACACGTGAGCCACTATCAGGGGCAGAAGTACAATTATCAAAAACCTCAGGGTCAACTTGCAGATTTACCAAAAAGCTTACACTTAATATTCAAAATATTCGACCAAGTGCAAAATAACCAAACTCGCAAGGGTCTGGTTGCAAAATCACCAAGGTTGGTCAGCCTTCGTGGACCGGGACTTAAGTGTAAATAAAGTAAATACGGGGTCCTTTTTGCAAATATTACAAAATATAATATGCGGCACATGAAAGATTGAGTACTAATATTAAATACAAAAAATGACGAGGGCAAGGTTGCAAAATACCCACGCCTAAGGCCGATCGGACGTCGTTGGATCTTTCACTTAACATACGTGGCGTGCCCTGGTGTCCCGATACCCCTTCATTTGGACGGCCAAGATCAGATCCCCTAGAATAATCGAACGGATGATCAGGGGGTTAATCTGACGGCAGCTATAGACTTGGGTTGGCGCTCCTAATCCGACGACGGGGAGATAGCGACGAAGAAAGGGAAGAAGCCTCGTCTGAACGAGCATTTTCCAGTTGGATCTCTCCTCTCCGGCGTTCCTTGATGCTCCAAAAGGGCCAGAAGTGCTCCTGCAAGAGTCCCTTATCTGCTAGGGAAGGCAAATTGGGTGGAGGATCACCGTAGGTCCACCACGAAGTCGGAGACGGTGGCGGCCCCAGGATGCTCCGACCAGCAGCAAAATCTCCTCCCAGGTACGCGTGAAGCTCCAAGACCTGCAAAAAGAAGGTGAAAGGGTCGAGGGCAAAATGCCTCGACCCCGCAGTGGGGTGATGTAAGGCGGAGGGTGCGAGATGGGAGCTCACCGGAGCAAGCTCCAGCGAGGAGTGGTCAAGGCGATCGACGGAGATTAATCGAAAGGAAATGCAGGGGATGAAATCCTAAGAGCTGTGGCTACGCTAAAAATGTGAAGAAAAAGAAGAAAAGGACCTCACTTGGCCGGAGCCAAGGAAGATGGTACCTCGACGGCCGATGGCTGGAGATGGGGTGGAAACCGCCCCTAAACTCGCCTAGCAGCGCCTCCAAGGAACGGGGAAGCTCGTTGTCACCTAGCTCTATCTAGGGCTTGAAGAAGGGACACTAAAACATGTCCAAGGGGATTCAAAGATCAAGAGATGAGGAAGGGAGATATATGTACACGGTGGTCTGAGCGGCTCCAAAGAACGAAGGTCAACGGGCGTGTCGACGATTCAATCCTCGGGGGAGCCATGGGCGTGTAAGCTCATCCCATGAGGAGAAAAAGTCGTGAAGAAAGTGAAGCAAAATGGTGGAAGAGCAGACCTCGAAAATTCCGTGAAGAAGGGACAAAGCAGCGTCTGACAAGAGGCAAGGCGTTGGGCAGAGAGTTGACCGCAGGTCAACTTCTGCGGCCACTTGGTTGGTCCACATGGACCAACCAAGAAAAAGCTTGGAAAAAATCTTCAAAAAATCAATTTAAAATAGTAAATGAATTTATTAATTTTATATTATAAAATAAAAAATATTTATTTTTTATAAAGTATTTTATCATGATATTTATTTATTTATTAGGTAATTAATTACAAGTTACTGTTTAGGGGCTTTTATAGGTATTTTGATCTTATATTTTTACTTTATATTTTTAATTTTATTAATTTAATCTATTATTTTATATATTTCTAACTTAATTTTATATATTTAAACATATTTTTATTTTATTTTTCTGATGTGATATATACAATTAAATAAATAGGTATATTATCTATATAGGTATACTTATTGGTAATTCATCTATGTATTTTATACAAGTATTTTATTTTAATATTTTCATTAGTGTTTTATTCTAGTTTTAATATCCACATGTATGATAAGTGATATTTAAAAAATTATAAAATTATAAAAATAATGAATAATGAATAAAATGAATATTTTAATCGGTATAAGTATACAATAGAGGTCAAAAACTTAACTTTCAAACCGTAACTCCAAAAAATATGAAACCACCTTCATTAAATAGCTTATTAAAAGTTATATACAATTAAAGGTGATTTTGATATATTTTAAGTTTTTATTTGAGAGATATGGGTCTAGGAAGTTGAGATTTTGGATTCTTATTCAGATCATAACTTTTTATTTGTACATTATTTTTGTGTGAAATCAATTTTGTATTTTTCTATATTCTATTATCTACAACTTTCATGTAAAAGTTTTTTATTTGAAGTATAAAAAGTGGAACTAAAAATAGGTCCCAAAAATGAAGGAAAATGAATAAAATAAAAGGGAATTTTATTTGTATTTTGGCCCTTATCTCCCCTACTTTATTCCTTGTCGACCTAGTCATCAAGATGCCTAGGTCTCGGGGTTTCGAGTCATAAAATATTTTCAATATTTTATTCTTTTTCTTTTCTTTATTCTATAATTTCAGCTTTAAAAACCGTATTTTATACAATATTTACACACAAATGCTTGAATGATAAAATGCATGAATTAAGGGTATTTACACGCATTTACTAGAGTTTTTAAGGCCAAAATGATAGAATAAAGATGATGAAATGAAGATTCATCAGTAATCATCAATAAATACTACCACAAAGTGATCTAGGAAATGACTGAATACTTTATTCATAAGATCCATAAAGGTTGCTAGTGCATTTGTCAGTCTAAAAGGCATGAAGAACTCGCAATGTCAATATCTAATATGAAATATTGTTTTGAATATCCAAGTCTTTAATTCTTAACTGGTTGTATCCATATCTTAGATCAATCTTCTAGTATATAGTGGAACCCTGTAATGGATCAAAGAGACCATCTATCCATGGCAAGTGATAGCAATTCTTTATTGTTCTTTTGTTCAACCATAGATAGTCAATACATAGTCATAGTGACATCCTTCTTACGCACAAAAAGTACAAGTGCACCCAATTGTTACGTACTCGAGCGAATGGACCCTTTATAGTTTCCCCTTTAATTCATGTAACTCGGTTGGAGTCATACAATATATGGCAGAATAGAAATCGGTTAGGTATCAGGTACAAGAGAGATTTCAAATTCAATCTCTCGTTGCGGTAGTAGCATAGGAAGTTCTTCTAGAAAAAACATCATGGAATTTATAAACTATGGGTACATCTTCTATCATCTGTTCTATTTCTGTGGTAGTAGAAATGCAGGCTAAATAGCCTTATCACCCTTGCAATAGTATTCGGTGTGCCTTTAGAGAAGAAATGTGCGATGCCTCTTCATTGGAGGTATTTCCATTGAACTGGAATTCTATGGAGTTAGGAAGGCGAAATGTCGTTGTCTCCTAGAAGTAGTCATGGCATGCATAATGTCTTTCTAACCAGTCAATTCCAAGGATGTCATCAAAATCATCCATGTCCATCTCAATATGAGAGGTTATGTTCGTCGCTTCATCTACGATGGTGGCTTTCAAATTTGCAAGCTTCTCTGTAAGATCTCCCTGAAGCCCCAAGAAATTTGGTAAGACACTCCTGTGGTGAAGCTTCTAAAGCTGGGGAGTAGCATAGTATCTCAGTAAAGTGGATATGGTAGTCTCGCACTGTCTTGCGACCTTGGATTAGAGAAGCCAGCTCTCTCCTCTTCAATTCTTCCCAATGGTAGGTGCAAAAGTGGGCTTGGAACCTTTCTACAAAGGTATCCCATGGAACACGTACTAATTTCTTAGAGAAAGCTGCCCTACATCATCTTGCACAACATTTTAGCTATTAGTCAGCAAAATACACATGTATTGTTCTGAACATCATGCTGACATCAACAAGCCATAACGTTACCTCAGACGGTGCCTCTATGCCTTTGAATCGATGAATCTTTTTCTTTCGGTAATTGTCAAGTATTTTTTGATGTTTAAGAAGGATCTTCTTCATTGCTCCTTCAGTTGGGGTAGGAGCAGATTCAATGGAGGGATGGTAACTAGATTCTTCCTTGGAAAGGTGAACAAAACCCTCAACCCTAACATCCATAGGTATAGATGCCTCGTGTCTCTCAACCCAAGCATCGAGTCTTCGCTCCAATGCTAGTTGCCTTTGTCCTACCTCTTGGGGCATTGCCATCATCACAACCGTTTGCCTAACCAAATCTTGAACTACCACGATCCTTAGATGAATCAAGGCAATTGATTAGTCCTTATTCTACCTAGTGTAATTTACATTAGGACATAAATTTGTGAATGGCAATATTTCTGTAGTCAATTATTAAGATCGAAAGATCTTGACATATCCTTAGTTTCTGACTCTACTAATAACTATTAATTACCGAATAAGTTACTGGAATAATCAAGCTCGGATACCAGTATGTCACGAGACTGATTTCATGTCATCGGATTCTTCCCTTTAATAGATATGGTTACTTGGCAATAACCTTATTCATTAATAACAACTAACATTCAGAAACGGACTGCAATAAAACTTCTATAGAGAAAGCACCTCACGGTTGTTCATTCACAAAATAGCGATTGCATAGCAAACTATCCCACTAATTCTTTTACATGTACATCAAGTTGAAAGAAAAGGATACAAAAGAACTACTAACTATCTTAGAATAGAAACAACTAGTAATGGCTTGTTGGATGGTTGCTTGAAGTTTGACAGATGGCACACCGATGCCTGGTGGATTTCCAGATACCATAGGGTAACGATTAGCCAGGAAAGACGATGAGAAAAGTAAACTAGCTTGGTAAGTTAGCAAAACTTATTATTCTATAAAAATTCCATTTCTTCTCATTAAGTTATATTCCTTCTATACCACGTTAGGGTTTAGTCCATGTGATTTACCTTACCTCTCATGGACTACAAAGCTGTGGACACCTCAGAATTGGAGGTTGTGTTGATTTAATGAGTTTATGCCGCCACATGTCACCTCAACCAATCATCAAATATTACCCTAAATATTTTCTCTTATTTCATTATTCAGGGTTTTAAATCCTCAGCCTGACAAACAAGGAAGCATATCGTCCTCAAGGTCTCGGTAGCTTAAACCACATGGCAACATTTAATCATCAATACCATCGATTTTAAATAAATGTTATCGTAACCTAATCGATATTAAACCATCGTACATCCACATGGCTCGACCAAATCTTCCACTAGTCACTCCGTCGAATGGCAACCGGTTACCACACATTGCCAATAATTTGTACCATGTGATCCAAGTAAATGTGTACCGCCTAGGTTTAGACAGCCATATGAATGCTCTTTTGACTCGCCTACAAGTTGCATGTTCAACATATAGTATCTACTACAAGTCATTCTGAGCGTAGAACATGATATATCATTAAATCTGATTAAACCATGTTAACTTCTCAAGATACAATTGTATTCATAATTTTTTTAACTTGACTTTTTGTATCCCGAGTTGGATATAGATATATGCATATACTCGTATTTATCTTTACGTAATATATATATATATATATATATATATATATATGTATATCTTTAAAACCGACTTATCATGTTTTTAGAAAGCATAACATTTACATGTATGCATCAACACACCGATTCAATTGTATTAAATACATTTGGTGTGAATCATTAGTCAGTCATCTTTTTCTATGAAGAAGCAAGTTGGCATGCGAAGAATATAAAATCAAGAAATTTCTTTAATTTAATGGGAAACCCCAATAGCAAAGCATGATTTTATTAGTAGATCGTATTAACTTCCAAGTGATGTCAATCTATCTTGATTTGTGTTCAACTAGGGGCAGCTCGCGAAATGATTAAATTATTTACAAGTCAAGAACATGAAGAACGAACAAAGAATACGGAGAACGAACAAAGAACGTGAACACAAATTCTCTTGAAATTTCAACACAGTTTCCCCTTATATTAGATGATATTTCAAGAGAAACTTTAGCAAGGTTTCCCTTTAAATCAGATGATATTTCAAGGAAAATTTCTGCAGAATTTCCACTTGTCCCTAAAGAAAGTCAGAAGAAAACTGGTCTTCGAATAAACGGATCAAAAAGTGAATTAAAAGACATACATACCTCACTCACCGAAGTCATCGATGAGACAATAGCATTGTATTCCTTATCTTCTTCTTGACAGTGCTTCACTCACACTTCTTCCATGTCTCTATCTCCCCTTCTCTCAACCACTCAACCTTAGCTCTAGGTGGTAGTGGATAGAATGTAACAGAATGAAACCGTAGAGAATGAAAGGGAGGGAGTTGTATTTATAAACCTCAAAGCTGCCTACGTGTCATCCTAATCAGTGCCCAATCATCATAATCGGTAAATCATTATTTGCCTGATGTGGAATACAATCCCAGTCAGCTACCCCATCACTGCTAAAATCATGGGCTATCCGGTGCATGTTTTTGCCCATGTCCATCTCAAAGCATGTGGTTTGGCTAATGATACTTAGCACTAATCGTGATTGTAGTTTTAACTACGATTAATACTTACTAATCTACAATTAATATTTACTAATTATTATTTGTATTTTTAATCTTCATCAGTCTCCTTAATCGTGAGTATTTAATGTTAATGACAGCAATTAAAGATTAATGACAGCTTAACAAACGTCAACATCTTTTACTTTCAGAATTCATAACAATTCAAAACAACCTCCGACTCAAAATGCATAACATCATCTCATCGAACCAGATCTAAGATCCATATTCATAGTAGGATCCTAGAAATTGATTTTGAGCTTTACAGTGGTTGATTTCAACCAAGGTTTTAGAAACCAAACTGAAGATCATCAAACCAACCAGAGATCAATTTCAGATTTTATGGTTGGACCAATGAGATCAAGCGATCGAACCGATGATATGACATAAGCTATTCATAAAAATCAAAAAAAATCAAAACATTATATTATTGGTTCAATTCATATGGTCTAGCCGAGTCAAAGTGAGTTATAATGATATTTCATACAAAAAGTATATCTGGATTTTCACACTTGTATGCCCCTATATTTCTATAAAATTAACAAAGTTAACAGTAATGATCTTTTATTAGTACATTTGTACTCGTGTATTATACCAACATAAAGACAATATTACCTTTTTTATGCATATAGGGGCACAAGTTTAATTGAAAAAAGGTAGTGGTACAAATGCTATTAGAAAAACTCGAAAGGATGTAATAGATATATTTTTGTCAAACTTATCAGAACCACTCGAAAGGAGATAATAAATATATTTTTGTCAAGCTCATATAAATACATATATGTGATGTCGAAAATTAATGTTTTTATAGATATTCAAACTCAAACAAGTACTAACATACCGTTTCTCATGATACGACTATGACAACTTATTCTTTACATAGAGCACCCATTTGTTGGTGGAAGGGAACAAACCTCATGCACAATTTGGGAAACGAGAGCAATGCTCATAAGATAGGAAGTAGGGATGTCAATATGGATAAAGTCCGTTTAATGACCCGAAAACCGGCTCATTTTTTAGGCAGGTTTCACATCCCAAAGGATTCACCCAAAGTAATTTCTTTCCATTATTTTGAACATGCTTTTTCATGTCTATGAATTCACTTATAACTGCCAATAACCAGATTCCAATACTTATTAAACATATGAAAATATATTGTGAACTCAAAGCTAGAGAGTTACAACAGAATTTGATTGTTGAGATGATCGGTAGAAAAGAAATACAACGTACTATCCGACCAAGTGCAGAGAGACAACGCATAAGCACCGTACCAAAACAAAGAAAAAAAAGCAGCAATCTGACACCCCCCCATCATCTTATTGATTTACTTAGGACCAATGTCCTTCAAGGCACATATCTGCTCCTCACCCATGGCAGACATAACAGTCACAACCAAATCTTTACCCTCGCCAAAACCATCTTTGATCTGCAATTAAATAATGACATCAATATTAGATTTTGTTCATGAAACCAGAGTGGATATGTTGACAAGGCAATTTCAAGCTATAAGAATACAAATCGAGAATGACATTGGAACAGATAAGGATATGGTAATTGGTAACACTTATATCCACATCCATATCAGTACCAACCCACTAGCCCTTTCTTGGTACTCCATAATCCATATAAATTCTCAGATCCACAATGGGCTAGCCCTTTCTTGGTACTCCATAGTCCATGTAAATTCTCAGATCCACAATGGGCTTGTCAAACATCTAGATATTAAAAGAAGATAAGAAAACCATATTTTATTACTTCAAATTAAAAGACACATAAACAGACACAACCCGCACTTCACGTCTGTTATGGCACCCTTCTCCCATGGCCAACGAATAATGAAAACCTTGTGCGCAGAACCACATCACAGATGTTAGCCAGTACTACAAATTTGGGCCGAGTTTATTAAACGGATGATGGGTTGGCCAAATTCAACTTATTACGAAAAGACCCAGCAGAAACAATTTGACAGTTAGCAATTGCGTAAATACAAAAATAAATAATATAAAGTACAATCACCAATCACGGCCGTCAAAAGGGCACATGCAACAATTTTTTTTTGTAAAAGGTTGAACTCGTAATATGAAAAAGATGTCTGCTTTTATTTCTCTTATAACGCAATCACATGTAAATTTTCAAAGAGCTTCTGACCATTTTATCAAGCAACCTTTCATCAGTTTATTTTATCATTCGGAAATTATTTTATCAATCATGTCCAAAAAAGAAAAATCACATACTTAAAAGTGACCTAAACAACAGACATAGAAGAATCAATAAAGTGTGAAGGCATACCTGGCCCAGCAAAGTTTCTTCGGTCGGAAGCCTCAAGTCATCCTTTGTATTGCCATTTTCAGTCAAGAGACTAACCTGCAATATTAAAAATTGTCAACAAACATCTTAAATGGTTATTAACAAAAAAATGAAGCTCAAAAGAGTAGTTATAAATGTATGACATACAAATCCATCTTCTGATATGTCAATCAACTGATATTCAACACGGTTAACATGTGGAACCTGCAAAAAAAACATTAGAAAATCAGACATCAATTGTATTAATATAATTTTAACAATGCTTAAAAAGAATAGTTTTAAAACTCACATCACAGTTATGAGAAGAAGGCACTATATCTTCAAGTTTCTTGCCATTGAAGATATCAATAGCAACAAAGTGGCACTTAGCGTGACCATGCTTTCCGGTTTTTGAAGTAGATACTTCAACAACCTACCATAGAAATGGCCAAGTAAGCTATTAATAGACATGGGAATTCACAAATATGACAGTCAAAATGGGCAATTTTCTGTTAGGAGCAAAATCTTCGAATCCCACATATATGCAGATTCTACTCAATCAAATATTGACAAAAAATAAGCAGGCAATAATATATATCTTGGCATTTTTGCTCAAACCAATAGAGCCAATATCATAGAGATTTGCATTGAACGAAATTAAAATAGAACGTTACCAACAATCTCTAAGTGCAGTCATATAAAAATATGAAGTATTACACAAACATACACATTCTTCATTTGAAATGAGGGTTGGCATTCTTAAATTCATTGCATGATTAGTTTACCTTTCAATTGAACCCACATCTGGCTTTCCATATCTTATATTGAAATCAAAAAATCTATTTTCATGGTATTTCCTTAAAAACAGATTGTTCTCGGAAATTTCAAAACATCATCTCAAGTAAAATATTCACTTAAATTTGACATTTTGATTTTCGCACATAGATTTTTGAATCACAATATTCAACACAAAAAAGTTACAATTAAAAGAAAAAGAAACGAGGGACATGTCAGAATCCGCTCAAAATCTTTGAGATATGGTTTTATATTTAAATGGGGGACAACAATTAATGGGGAAAAGCTATTTTTGGCATCTGTAGACCCATGCACAATCCAATCCATCAGCAGCATCCTTCTTGAAATGGTGCCTAAATGTGACAAAACCAATCACCAGTCGATAAATCAATTTACAATAAAAGCAACCCCAAATTCCCCCAATTAAAGTACTAAAAATAGAAATTAAACTCCTCCCACCATTCCATGCTAACAAAAAACTAAACAGAAGATTAACTTTAGAATAGACGTCTAATATAACTAGCTATCGTAATTCCTATCATAATGTTCCTAAGGGAGGATTCGTGACCTGATATCAGTTCCGACAATTCCCAACATATTCATCTGGTTGGACAATCAAAAACCGTGGACAATACATCATCTAACATGAAGAAGCATCAGGAAAGAATCCATAATTGCATAAAAATTTGGAGGTCAACTAAAAGCTGAATTGAGATTTTAGAGTGATTTGATTAGGCATCAAAATAAAGTGGGAAGAACAATATGTAATAAGAGGTCGGGCAGGAATAAGGCTCGCATGATTCTGGTGGCGGAGTAATAATAAACAGGGTGTGTCTTCTCATTGTGTATGGAAAATCTGAGATATCCAATCAGTCCATTTTGATGCGCTTCTCATTGTGTCTTCTTGTGGTTAAACGAGGTATTCTTGTGGAAGGAAGGTCCATCTGATCCAAGACATATTAAAGTTTACAGACACTTATAACGTCCAAGAGCAACCGATTTCGCATGAAAGCGAACAGACACAGTTATAATAACAAACGCTTCTTGCCCACAACAATAGAGCACAAGTTGCGTCCAACACTCTACTTAGTTAAAAATACATCATAACAAATCTAACACAGCACAAACAGTAGCTTTTTGCCATCACAGGAAAAAAGCATCTCTACCCATCCCCAAAGATTCGATCTTTTCCACACCTTCGAGAAAAAGAACAAGTACCGAATTTGCGCGCAAACATGCGTCATCGGAAGACGCGGAATCCGGCGAAAAGAACCGAAAGGGAAAGGGACTGCGCAAGCAAACCTTGCAAGGTCGGCCCTTGATGACGATGTAGCCGTTCTTCCTGATCGTACCGGCCTGCTGCGGGTAGGTCTTGGAAGCTCCGGCGTCGGCCTTGGATTCGAAGTTGTGCTCCTCGTCCGACATATCTCCTTTCCCTCTCTCTCCCTCTCTCTCTCTCTCTCTCTCTCTCTCTCGAACCCTAACCCGAGCTTCGATGGAAGAGAATAGAGGGGGGTGCGGTGGTCGCTTATATAGAGCCGCTAGAGTTTGTTGGACACCAATCCTTTGACTCATCCACTGCTGAGATCATAATAGACGGCCTGGATTTCTCTTCTCTCCACAAAATGGGGAAGGATTAACTCAACCGGCTTCCATATTAAAAAACTATGTTTCAAAATATTAAAAAATAAAAACAAAAATAAATATATTATAGAGAACATCGAAGATAAACGTAGAAGATAACAAAATGTACGAGTGATCGCGTTAGTTAATAGAAACTAGGTTATTAAGATAAAAATCTATCCATAAAATCGCACTCTGAAAGATCAGTGCAAACTGTGAGAGCTCAAGTCAAGTCATGTTGCTCAAAAATCTATAAGCTTAATCGATCTTTGGAATACGAGTGAGATTCTTATCATCGGCCATCACGTATTTATTTATCTTATTTATCCATAATATCTATTTGAAGTTCTTTTATGTAAGTACATATACACACAAGAACAATATCCAAGGTATCTACTGTAAATTAACTATTGAATTTTAGTTATATAGCGATCAACAGTCACAACAACATGTGTTGGATCGATCAAACTTAAGCAACAATCTCAAGTTCTTCCGTCTACTCGTTTTCCCCAATTTATCTATCACAAAAGTGTTCCCTTGGTATAATACATTGAGTATAAATAGGTGCCACAATAGTTATCCCTTCACAATAAGCACATGTCTTTCAATAATTATCGCGCTACCTCTTGATATTCGTAGAGCGACTCAGACAGTACCTAACTCCACTTATAGGGTTGAATAAATATGCAAATAGAACTTCGCTCTTTTAGTACTTACCTGGACCACTAGAATTGTGTTTTGCTCTCAGGTATACCATCTTCCCCTAATTGAATCGAATGAAAATACATATTCTTATAGTAGGATATTTGTTTCGACATTTGTTGAGTAGAACCTTGTTATCATTCTCATATCTAGGTCGCAACCTTTTTTTCCTACTATTCATCATTTATATCCATAAAAAATGGTGAATCCTTCTCTCACTTTAAGTAGGGTTGGCTACGTGTATTCTTGCTCAAATCCATATTGAAAGATCCGATTATTTTTTACATTGGTTGTCGACTACCTAACGCAGCCTCCACGAGGGGGATTAAAAATAGGCTTCAATTCTTTAGTTGTTCTATTTCTCACCTCTAGTCCAAAGGTGTGCTCGTATGTGTGTCATTCGTAACAATATTACATTCCTACGTATTTCTCATTTATTATTCCATTATATGATGCATACTTGATTTCTTCTCATTAAAGTAGACCTTTTATCTTTTAATTCCAGACTTCTCTTTTTTAAAGGATTAATGGAAAAATTCTCAATTGATCATCTAACACTTCTCTTCCTATTGTGAATCAAATTCAAATGATCACATTCAACTAATCATTATTAACAATCTTCAATCTTAACCATGAACTTTAAAACATATGTAGGTGTAACCCTTATGTTATATCCATCAAGTGAATGTATTGAACTCCATATACTTTTTAAGCAACAGAAGAGCCACACCCTTCAAAGGTTGGGAACTCTCGAAGCAAAGTGTAAGATAAATATGGGATATGAACTGACATGAGTACACTTCAATGTTTAGTTGCAGGGTTGAGTTGGGTTAGAGTAACCTCATGTCAAAGAGTTAGTCAGATGGATAATTATACAGATGGATAATTCGAGTAACCCCATATTTATTCTATTCTCTAATTATTTTGGCTCTTCTATTAAAAAGCGTGTTTCGATTGGTAAGTCTGCTGGTTAGATAACTTAAGATGTCAGGAGACTACTTAGTGCAAATGGCCTGCGTACGAGAAAGAACTTCATAGAAAGGCCTCAGACTAATTGAGGAATGTCCGTACAACTTCTCTTGGACAAACGAAGGGCATGCAATTGAGTGCAGTTCATTTCCTACGGGTCATGAGGTTCTAGTGGGACTTTTTCACTGATAGTCAGTCGAGGCAGTTGAGCCCCATTTCTTGAGTGTTTTTCCACTCAATCAACTGCTAAAAAACAAACTTAGTTGACTGAGAATAGTAGACACTATAGAAAGAAAGCTTTCTTATGTGCTCAATCTTAGTCTTCATTCTAGGAGCATGGCAATGTCGAGTGTTTATAAGTGAAGATATTTTGCATATTGCCTACCTAATTTTATATGACAAAGTAGATTTTTGGGTAGTCAATTTTTTGTAGAATTAAACAAAAATATTTGATCATATTATGGAATTGAATGTATTAGACATTCTTTAATTCAATCCAAGTCTTCGTATTGAGGCATATGTACAATATAAAATACATCTAGGACATGCATATTACATACTAAATCACAAACTACAATGATGCAAAAGACCATTATGGGTTATTTTTAGGCTCATATAACATATGTAGAGGTTATTTTAATAATCATGTACTGATAGCAAATGACGAGGTTAATTTGCAAGGTTTTAATTTTTTGTTCATATACATACATAATAATAACATCTGTAAGGATTTCGATCACCACCCCACTCGTGAGCCCCAGTCCTAGATTGTCGGATGTTGATCTACGGTTGCGGTTAAAAACCACCTCCTGGCGTCAAAACCACCATCCAATTGAGATCATTTTAGGAATATTTTGAGATATTTCCTGTCCAAATCCGGTATTATTGCTATTATTTCTAAATATGCATTTGACTAGATCTCTCTCTATCTCATTTCTGAAAGTTATTACATCAATTTTTTTGCCAACCTCAATCTCCTCCTCCCCTAGCATTAGATTCTTACGGTCAATTCTCAAGACAAAATTCCAAGCTTTTATGCATCCAGTTACATATTTTGTATACCGATCATTTCTCAATCATCATGAATCCATAAGCAACATTTTGTAGGACAGGCTAGAGATCATGTTTTTCGTGTTTCATGTTCATAATTCTGATTCAGTTTTCTCTATGCTTCGTTGGATCGTATTTTCTGTTGTAGTTTCGTGGATATAAATCACTATCATATCCATTAATAAATTTTAAGTTCTCTAATGAAGGTTCAGATATTTTAGGATGATTTCTATTTCGTGCTCAATCATCAAGGTCTGAATGAATGAAGATGTTAACATGGAAAGTACAATCTTATATTTGTCATCAGCATTTCATGTTTACTAATATGGCTAACTTAATTATAAAACTTGTATTAGGACTACATTTATCATGTGCATTCCTATACTGTCATCCGGCGTTCATGTTACAAATATGTCTAGCTTAATTACAAAAAAATGGATAAGGAATAAAATTATCAATCATATTATACATTTTGAATAGCATATGGTGATATCTACTTCTGCATCCATTCGTAATATATCAAACATTTAATATGTGCATATTAAGTCCAGTCCATATTGATATTCGATTCTTATTATATTCTTTACTAGAAATAATCATCCAACAGTAACAACTTTTTTTGTTACGAACTTGGTTATCACTGTTTCTATATATTTTTTCACTATTCAATCATTCAATATACTATAGGGATTTTTACACCCATAACCCTGAGTACTTTCGCAATAACATTCATAACCCTGCATAATTACGAATTACACGAGAAACCCCGAGTAATGCTTAACTCTTACATGACATAACCCTATGTTATCTTCTGTTTGGTATACCTGACGGTTTCCATTGAAAAAGATAAAAATACCCCTGATGTTCATTCCTATTTGCAAAACATGCCCCCTCCAACAACCCCTCTCCCTGATTGACCGACCAATGCCCCCTGTGCTCGGCGGTGACCACCACCTCTGCAAACCCCTCTACCCACCTTCTCTGTCGAGACCCACCTCTGCAAGAAAGCCCCACGACCTTGCCCACCTGGAAGGTCCACCCCCTGCCCGTCGAAAACCAACCTGCAACCACCCCCGACTGACCTCAAGCCCCACCCGTGACCGACAAAGCCCCCACCCCACAACCCTTAATGATAATGACCTGCAGGCCACACAACATCCCCTCCCCCCCGACGACGACCTGCGGATGTCCCACCCCCCCCCCCGGCGATGACCTGCGGATGGTCGAGGATGCCCTCCCCCCACCCCCACGACGACCTGGATGCCCCCGAAGCTCTGTCTCATATCAACGCTTCGACTCCTCCGTCGGTCTCAGCCAGCTTAGGGCTCCCCGCCACCTTGCCTTGGTCTGCCTGAACCGAGATCACCACCGCCTCGCATCTCTAAGGGAAGGCGGTAGCGAGGAGGAGGAGGGAGCAGACGAGGATGGCGACACTCCACCTTCGCCTCAACAACGTTGTGTTTTTTATTTGGATTAATCTCAACCGTTAGATTGTTGAACGGTTAGATTAACTCAATCATCTGGTTGACTTAATGAGATAAAGTAACGGAAGGTTATAGATGTAAGATGGCGCACTTATTCAGAGTCCTGAGCGTAATTCGCGATTATACAGGGTTATGAATGTTATTGCGAGAGTACTCAGGGTTATGGGTGTAAAAATCGCTATATTATATATCTTCCGTTTACATAAACTTTTCATCCAGGCTTACAAACGGTAACAATACATTTTTTATTATATAATTATTCAGTTTGTTATCCATGTTCTGTTGAGTATTAAGTGTGCTTAATTTGTCAGTGATCATAATTCTGACCCATTCTAAATTGTATAAATCATAGGGAAAAATACCTTTTAAGAAAACTTTAATTATACTTGCAAAGTAATTTTTATCCTAGCATACAAAATCCACATCACATCAAACAGTCAATTAACTATGATATCGGACATGTTATATGACATTCCATCTCTCTTTTTTCACTAGAAACAAAACAAGAAAGTGTAGGATATTATGATAATGTTTAGGAAGATGATGAACATGATCAAAGGTTTATTACCCTTTTTAAAAACTAACAAATAAGGACTATGATCAATTCTTCCGAAGGACATGATAAAATATGATAATAAAGGATCATCGATTCTACCAACAAAACAAAATGTGTTATGGAGCATTTCTTTCCAGAAAATGGATCACAAAGAATCTGTTTCAATGTTGTATGTATTTCATTTTCTTTTACCATAGAATGCATTTGAAATTTAATGTCTAATTTTCATTTATGTAGATTGCAATATTATTCAAGACAAACTGTATAGCATTATTTGATGTGTAATTTTCATTTATGTATAATTTCCATATTTTTGGCTTTACATAGATATGCCCATATTTTTAATCAAAGTTTGCGTACTTCGCCGCCGGCTCCCCTCCCAAAATGCAAAACCTGGGTACCCATGGTTTCGATAGTGGGGATGCCCTCAACCAAATCATCCTTTGAACAAGATTGATAATCTTGTTCAAAATGCCCAACTTGCATGACAAATATAAAGAGATGAAGATACTAAGATGAATGTATGGTAAAACAAATATATATATATATATATATATATATATATATATCAAATAGAAACCCCTAGATTTTTTTTGCTTCACCAGAGGAGGTTATCAAGGTCTGCACATAATTACCTTAATCTGTGTATCTCTTCACTTTGTGTATTCACACCCCTCTACATATTTATATTCTACAGTAATGATACCAGAATGACATGACTTCATCATGTATAAGATCAAACTACAACGACGTAAAATATCTGGAACTAAGTGAAAGAACTTTGCTCATGCTACAATATACAAACAGCAGCAGGCGGTAAACGGTTGCGGGAGTCGATCAAGTCGATGGCACTGCCCGTATAACTGGGACTACAAATGCGATTATACCAAATATATGTATGCAAACATGAAGTTGCTGCAGGAAATGTCTTTACAGGCATACCAGTGCCTCTTGAAAGCTAAATCACAAGCACAATTTACCATGTTTCGAAAATCTGTGTAGAAGATCACATGAAGTATGAATTGCCCGAAGAATAAACCGGTGTTCCTGAACCGGTTGAACTATTTGCAATGATACAATCAGATAGCTCTTTGTATACATCTCGTGTACATCCAAACAAAGTTGCTCAAGCGGAGGATGTCTTAGAATAAAACATGATTTACAGAACATTTCATAAAAAATAATTATGCAGCATGAATGTACATATTCAAGGGTGAATCTCCATAACCAAAGAAGCAACCTTCATCAATACATATTTAAATATGGTAATCAATGTTAAGACACATCTCAGTTGTTTACGGAACTTGGCAACATTTTTTTAAATATACCTGCTGAAATGGGGACGCACAAACTATAAAGTGGAAAACCCATAAATAAAGCCTCTGACATACTACACCAGTTCATCTTTTTCTTTTCTTTTCAAGTGAAACATCCGACGTGGTAAGAAAGGGAAGAACTGATGCTTATTTGACAGAAGAATCTACTAACCACCGAATGGTAAAAGATTTGGCAGGAGATGACGAACTGGACAAGGTTGCTACTTTGCTTCGGCGCTACTCGTTGTTGTTTGTATCTGATGCATTTCCTCCTTCTGGAGCATAACAAACAAATGCAAACATGAGACGGTGATATGAGACAATACCGAACATGATATAAATAGGTGGCGCGTTAATAAAAAGAAGCAAATAAGATATACCTTCCCCCTCTGCATGGGCATAAGCAGATCGCCTGGACCGTACTTGCTGATGAGGTGTAGGCTGTGAGACGGTAAAAGAGCAGTCATCATCCATCAAGAAAGTCAATCAATGCCAATAATAACAAATTGACAAAGAATAGTTAAAAAGAAAGAAACACTAGTGTATGTGCCTCCTGCCCTTGTCTTAACCTTCTAATCTCCACTCATTTTGAGAGAACCATCACAGAAAGAACCCTTATTTCCAGCAGGGGATGGATTTGAAATGAGAGTATAGGAGGGCAAAATAACACCTCTTAAAAAAAACATAATTACCATTGGCTACAAAAAAGTCGTCCTTTGTGCGTGTAAGTTGCAAAAGCAGACATCATCATATGTTCCATTGTCACAGACGCATAAAACTTGGAGCTCCAAGACCAATACTATTGCGATAAATAAGCAAACAAAACACCAGCTAATGTTTAATCTAGGTTCCATATATATAGCACTTTTTATATGTTTACCAGGCAAATGCCCAGAGGAATCACAAGCCAAAGACCAGAGCACATACAATGCAAAATTTCCCATTTATAACACAACAACAACAACAAAGCCTTTTTCCCACAATTAAGTAGGGTCGGTTACATGGATTCTTCGCCTCCATTCAGATCTATCTTGGGTCAATCTTGGGCTTGTATCCAAAAAACTAAGATCCCTTCGTATAGTCTCTTTCCAACACTTCTTGGGCCGTCCTCGCCCTCTCTTAGCCGGCTCAAAATTTCCCATTTATAACAAGGACAATATACTCTTATACATAGAATGTTGAAATGTGCCTTGTTTCTCGATGACTAAATGACCACTTTAAAGTTCTCTCTTTGAGGAAAATTATTTTGTTTTTGAGAAACTTGGAGGAAAATAATTGTCATGTTTTTAGAAGCATAAAAGGACCTTGCGACTTAACCCATAGAAGAAATAACAAATGGCTGCGCCAGGTTAATATTTCTGAGTTCCATTATGTTTCTTTGAAAAGTTAAAACAAATGGTGACTACCAAAGTTTGATAATATTCCAAGTACATTAAGAGAAACGTAAAAAATCTCTTTTAGAGGACCACATTGAGCACCTCACATTTGTACATGTATCAAATAGGCCATTTCCTGACTGCAGTTCAGATCCTTGCAAACAAAATCCATCCAGACTTACCCCACATTTAACGTCCCATATTTGTATCTGAGTGATGTAATCTAAGTAGAGTTGTGAACTAAATTGCAATCCTAAGGACTAAATGACTGAAACAAATAAAATGGCATGCAATGCAAGAACTACGGGGGCCGAAATGCGATGAATTAAAACTTTGGCGAAGAAAAATGATGCCTAAAATTCAGCAAACGATGTCCACAATATACTCGAGTTCTAGCACAGATCTCACCACAAATTCAGGGCAACCCAGGTAGTTAAAAGATCCTAGGAAAATATAGCAAGGTTGCAACAACTAGGGATCTCAATACGTCACCAAACCAAACAGCAACATAACAGTCCACAATACTAATGCTACGCGGCAGAATAATAGGCAAAAAGGGCGCTCATACCACAACCGGCGGGGAGTTTCGGTGCGCTTCAGACCTAGTCGGTAGCAGCGGGGTGCGGGAAGCCACAGCGGTGAATCTCGACGGTCTAGGGGGCCGCGGGTAGCCGCTAGAAGGCACAAGCGGCAGGGCTGCAGTGCTACTGGCACCGGGTCGAACACGGGGGGGGGGGGGGAATGGATAGAAGGAGGCGGAGCAGAGGGGAGGCGTCGTTGCTGTAGGAGGGGCTGGGGGGGAAGGCAGTGCGGGAACGGGGTCGCGGGGAGGACGGCGATGCGGCGGCGGCTTGGGGGATGGATAGGAGGCAGCGTCGGGGGCGGGTTAGAGTTCGGTGGGGGAGGGCACGGCTGGGACAGGGGGAAAGGGAAGATGGGTTGCAGGCGCGCGAGGGGGAGGGCTGGCGAGTGCGGGGAGATGGTGGGAGCACGGGATGGTGGCGGGAGGAAGATGGATCCGAGAATGGATGGAGGCGGCGGGAGGGGGAGTTAGGGTTCGGGGGGAGGGAAAGAAACACGGGGGGAGGGGAAGAGAGGGCTGCAGGAAACGAGAGAGGGAGAGAGGGAGAGGGAGAGAGAGAAAGAGATAAGTAATGGGGAAAATAATTCTTCATTTCATAATTCTTCCCAAAGGTGGGGGTGCCTTTTATAGAGGCCAGATCCCCTCAAACAAGCAACTAACTTACTATAAATAAACTGAAAAAAGAAAAGATGATAAGACCTTATATAATGAGCCTTTTACATAAATAGATAAAATGAATAAATAAAAGGAAAAAAACAAATATTCGGCTAAAAAAACACCACATAGCATCATGCGGCATCAGCTCCCCCTGCTGAGAAGAATCTCGCTCCATCGAGATGGCGTTGCGATAATTCTGAAGTATATCAGGGCGGAGTTGTTGAAGTTCATCCTCGTCAATCCAGGTGCAATCTGTCAGAGGTCGTCCCTTCCACTTGACTAGATAGCGACGGAAGAGACCACATCTAGTCGTAATATCTCGTATGTCGGCTATATCTTCTATCTGATCGGCATCAGTCGCGGTTGGTGGTTGGTGTGTATCATCAGCGGAAACTACTGGTGTGGTTGCATCTGTTTGCTCATCTCCGTGATATAAGAAGAGATCTGAAACATTAAAGACTGGCGACGTCTGGATATCTGACGGTAAATCAAGTAGGTAAGCATTCTGCCCAATCTTCTTGAGGATTTGAAATGGATCAATCTTTCGGACACTCAATTTCTGGTAGACACTCAAAGGAAACCTCTCTTTTTTTAAGTGGACCACCACTAATTCTCCAACTCTGAACTCGCTCTCTCTCCGATGGAGGTTGGCTTGGGCTTGGTATTTGTGGGTCATGGTTTGAAGTTTGGCTCGATTTTCGGCATGGATATGGGTTAGGTGTTCGACCAGGTCCTCAGCGGCTGCACTACTCCTCCCTTCCATGGTTGTGGGTGTAAGGTCTAGAAATTGGGTAAGTGGAAAGCCGTACACACTCTCGAATGGCGATTTTCCGGTGGATCTATTAGTGGAACTGTTTACGCGAATTCGGCTTGGGGAAGAATTAGATCCCATTTAGACGGAGAGTCCCCTGCAAGACATCGCAATAAATTCCCTAAAGATATATTAACTACTTCGGTTTGCCCATCTGTTTGTGGATGATAAGCAGTGTTGTATTGCAAACGAGTACCAAGACGAGACCAAAGCGTGTGCCAAAAAATGACTCAAAAATCTGGTATCACGATCCGAAGTGAAAGAACGAGGAATACCATGCAAACGAACATCACGAAAAAACAAATCAGCGACATGAGATGCATCTGAGGTTTTTTTACATGCAATGAAGTGTGCTATTTTAGAAAATCTGTCCACAACCACAAAAATAGAGTCAACTTTTCGTACCGTGAGGGGTAAGCCTAGCACAAAATCCATAGTGATGTCTTCCCAGAGTCGCAGAGGAATCGGCAGAGGTGTATACAACCCAGTGTTCTGCCTATGACCTTTGAATCTCTGACATGTTTGGCATTTTTTGTACAAATTTGTAACATCCTTCCGCAATTGCGGCCAATAAAATCGCTCTTGGAGAAGAGTCAATGTCTTGTCCCTTCCAAAGTGTCCAGCTAAGCCACCCTTATGCAGTTCTGAAATTATATTCTCTCGAAGAGAAGTGGCAGGAATGCACAGTTGGTGGGCCTTGAACAGGAATCTCTCATGAAGGACATAAGTGGTTGTCGGATTCTGTCCAGTGTCAATACACTCTGCATAAGCTTGTCCGAAGTCAGGGTCAGTGGGGTAGAGATCCTTGAGTGCTTAAAACCTCGTGGTGCTTACGGTCATTGTGGTCAGGACGTGTGCTCGTCTGCTCAACGCGTCGGCCGCGCGATTCAGGGTTCACGCCTTGTGCTTGAGATGGAACGTGTATTCTTGGAGGAAACTAACCCATTTTGCATGACGCTTGTTAAGGGTTTTCTGTGAGTTCAGATATCTTAAGGCTTCATGATCAGAGTTAAGGACAAATTCACGCTGAATTAGATAATGCCTCCAATGCTTGAGAGCTTGCACCACGGCATAGAATTCGACATCATATGTGGAGTACCGTGATCGAGCTTCATTCAACTTCTCACTGTAGAACACCGCAGGTCGTCCTTCCTGACTCAGGACGACACCAATCCCAACATGTGAGGCGTCACAGTCAACTACGAAAACTTTGGAGAAGTCAGGAAGTGCCAAGACAGGGGCATGGGTCAACCGATGCTTGAGTTTTTGAAAGCTGGTTTCTGCCTCAGGAGTCCAAGTGGGTGCTCCTTTACGTGTGCAATCTACTAACGGAGCCGCGCAAGTGCTAAAGTTTCGGATGAAACGTCGGTAGAAAGAAGCCAATCCCAGAAAGCTGCGAATCTCAGTGAGGGTTTTAGGCACGGGACAGCTCTGAATGGCCTGAATCTTGAAGGGGTCAACTTTAAGCCCGTCGGCAGTGACAATGTATCCCAAGAAGAGGACCGTGTCAGACATGAAGGAGCATTTCTTAAAGTGGACATACAATTGTTGGGCTCTTAAGGTTTCCAAGACTTGTCGTAAGTGGGCTAAGTGGTCGTCTTTGGTGAAGCTGTAGATTAATATGTCATCAAAGTATACAACCACAAACTTACCGATGAAGGGTCGCAATACATGATTCATGGTTCGCATAAAAGTGTTGGGAGCATTAGACAAGTCGAAGGGCATTACTGTCCATTCATAAAGGCCCTCTTTGGTCTTAAAAGCAGTCTTCCACTCGTCTCCAGGTCGTAGGCGAATCTGATGGTACCCACTGCGAAGATCCATCTTGGAAAATAATTTGGCTCCCGATAGCATGTCGAGCATGTCATCAAGGCGTGGAATCGGAAAACGATACTTGATCGTGATCTTGTTGATAGCACGACTGTCCACATACATCCTCCATGTGCCATCCTTCTTTTGGGTAAGCAGAGCAGGCAACGCCACGGGACTCATACTTTCTCGAACATACCCACGACGTAGGAGTTCCGTGACCTGCTTGTTCATTTCTTCGTGCTCACTTGGGCTCATCCGATAATGTGGTAAATGGGGTAAGCTTGCTCCAGGAACTAGGTCAATGTGATGTTGAATGTCTTGCAATGGGGGTAGTCCTTCGAGTAATTCTTCAGGCATAATGTCAGCAAACTCTTGAATGATGGGCTTTACCTCAGACGGAACTTCGGGTATAGTCGTCTCTTGTTCGGTCACTTCACGTCCCATCAATGCGTAAATAGTAGAGCTCTCCTGAACTTCACGTTGGAATGTCTGGCTTCCATCAACAATACGGGACCAGTAGTCGACGGTTTTGACTGTGGAGTACATTTACCAGATTGCGCAGTCGCGGATCGAAGCGAAGCCACCTGTCAAGGGCTAAGGGCCTCGCGTTGTGGTCTAAGGGTCACACGTACCTTGTTTATGAGAAATGAGTAAGTGTTCGATTTTCCTCTGTATTCAGTGTCCCTATCAAACTGCCAGGGTCTCCCAAGTAGTACATGACAGACATCCATAGGAGCTACATGGCACCACACCTCATCTCTATATGAAGGCCCAATCGAGAACCTAATGAGACTCTATCGGTGGATCGAAAGTTGAGTGCCACCTCGAAACCAAGCCACACTGTACGGTTTCTCGAGTGGTTGAGTTGATAAATCCAATTTGTCGATCATTTCTTGAGACACGAAGTTCTCAACGCTTCCTCCATCAATGATCAACGGACAACGACGTCCTCCTGAGGTGCATGTGGTTCGGAATATGCTGCATCGCAGCCAACTATCAGCGTCATTGACAGCGGGTGTGAATAAGATGTTCGTGGGTGCACTGTCAGGGGCAATAAAGTCCTCATGTTCAATCACCAGGAAAGGTCCGGATATATCTCCATCTACTCCAAGAAGCTCATAGTCATCAGCTCTCGAAGTGACAGCAGTTAAAGCAGCTTGATCCTCTTCAGGCGCTTCCTGGTGGTCAAGGGCAGGATCTTCAGGGTCTTCGATGGTGCACAAATGGGCGGGCATGGCCTTAGGGTTTGGGCACTCAGCTGCCCGATGTCCCTTCTGATAGCACCGGAAACAAGTATCAAGTCCGATAACGGGTCGACTTCCCAAGATGCCCGGTCCGGGGTTTCCAATAGATGGTCGTGCGGCAGCAGTGGTTGATGGTTTAGTTTGGGGCAAGGCCTTAAATGTCGGTTTCGGTCACCATTTCGGTATCGACCAAAACAGAATTTCGATGGAATTTCGGTGGAATTTCGACCGAAATTTCGGTCATTTTTTTGTACTAAGACCCCCATATTTCGGTCATTTCGGTCATTTCGATCAAATTTCGGTTTCGACTGGATATCGATATTCGACAGAAATTCGACCGAATTTCGCTGAAATTTGAGGCCATGGTTTGGGTTTGCCTGCGACAATCGATGGGGAAACTATCGGTTTGGAGGTCGTCATCGGTGCACTAGTTCGTGGGACGGTGTTCACAGAAAAAGACGTCCTCCTTGTCTGGATTTTAGCAAGCTTAGTTTCATCCCGTTCAGCTTGCTTGTAGGCTTCGTCGACGTTTTGACAGTTGTGGAGGTAGAGTTCATCTTGGATAACTTGACGAAGTCCTTGCATGTAGCGGGTGACTTCCTAGACAGGAGTCTCCTACAGTCGGTTGCGATGAATGAGGGACCAGAATCCTTCGGTGTACTCTCTCACGCTCATGGTACTTTGTCTCCAAGATTGCAATCACGCATACAGATCTCGCTTGTAATCTTCAGGCACAAACTTTGTTTTTAGTTTGGCCTTCATCTTGCTCCAACTGCGAATCTTACCTTTTCCTTTTCGTTTACGTTCAAATTACAAACGGTCCCACCATAGCAGAGCATGTCCCTTTAGTTTGATTGTGATAAATTGAACTTTTCGTTCGCTAGGCATAGTCTTCCATAAGGCCTTAAATGTCGGTTTCGGTCACCATTTCGGCATCGACCAAAACAGAATTTCGATGGAATTTCGGTGGAATTTCGACCGAAATTTCGGTCATTTCGGTCATTTCTTGTACTAGCACCCCCATATTTCGGTCATTTCGGTCATTTCGGTCGAATTTCGATTTCGACTGGATATCGATATTCGACAGAAATTCGACCGAATTTCGCTGAAATTTGAGGCTATGGTCTTCCATACAAAGAAGTGTTCGACGGCTTGGAGCCAATCCAAAAAGACATCAGGGTCTCGTCCTCCGTCAAATTCAGGAACATCAAGACGGATGCCTCGATCCCATCCGTCATCGGGCCTAGGGCCTGCTCGTGACGGGAATTGATAGTCATTAGTAGGTTGTGATGTATATCCAGGAGTGTGTGGATCTTGGCTCTTTGAAATGAAAGGGGTGTCATCTCTTAATCCTTCATCTTCGCTTTCCTGTGAGAGATAATCGCTAACGTGTCCATCGAAGGTAGAAGAACTAGAGTCTTTGGATGTGTTACTCCGTGAGTGTCGTCTCCGACTAGTACGCCGACCTTTGTTTGGCGTTTCATCAACATGATCTTTCCCTAGCATGCGACTATTTAATGTGGCAATTTGTCCGTGTGCTGCGGTAATTCGTCTGTTCATTGTGACAATTTGTCCGCTCAGTCGATCGCACATCTGCTTCAGTTGAGCAGATAAGGATTCTAATGATAGCTCAGTGTGTGCGGTATAGCCGGTTTTAGAGGTAGTCGGTTTTTCGGCTATGGGAATCCTATGCTTTCTTCTCTCTTTTTTTCTTTTTTTCTTCTTTTTTTTGTTGTGTTTTGTTGTTGTTGTTTTTATATGCAATAAAACAAATGAAACGGATCGATATGCTCTAATACCAAAATGATGTAATCTAAGTGGAGTTGTGAACTAAATTGCAATCCTAAAAATTTGAACTAAAGGACTAAATGACTGAAACAAATAAAACATCATGCAATGCAAGAACTATAGGGGCCGAAATGCGATGAATTAAAACTTTGACGAAGAAAAATAATGCCTAAAATTCAGCAACCGATGTCCACAATATACTCGAGTTCTAGCACAGATCTCACCACAAATTCAGGGCAACCCAAGTAGTTAAAAGTTCCTAGGAAAATATAGCAAGGTTGCAACAACTAGGGATCTCAATACGTCACCAAACCAAATAGCAACATAACAGTCCACAATACTAATGCTACGCGGCAGAATAATAGGCAAAAAGGACGCTCATACCACAACCGGCGGGGAGTTTCGACGCACTTCAGACCTGGTCGGTAGCAGCGGGGTGCGGGAAGCCACAGCGGTGAATCTGGACGGTCTAGGGGGTCGCGGGTAGTCGCTATAAGGCACAAGCGGCAGGGCTGCAGTGCTACTGGCGCCGGGTCGAACACGGGGGGGGGGGGGGGGGGGGGGGGGGGGGGATGGAGAGGAGAAGGCGACGCAGAGGGGAGGCGTCGTTGCTATAGGAGGGGCTGGGGGGGAAGGCGGTGCGGGAACGGGGTCGCGGGGAGGACGGCGATGCGGCGGCGGCCTGGGGGATGGATAGGAGGCGGCGTCGGGGGCGGGTTAGAGTTTGGTGGGGGAGGGCACGGCTGGGACAGGGGAAAAGGGAAGATGGGTTGCAGGCGCGCGAGGGGGAGGGCTGGCGAGTGCGGGGAGATGGTGGGAGCACGGGATGGCGGCGAGAGGAAGATGGATCCGAGAATGGATGGAGGCGGCGGGAGGGGGAGTTAGGGTTCGGGGGGAGGGAAAGAAACACGGGGGGAGGGGAAGAGAGGGCTGCGGGAAATGAGAGAGGGAGAGAGAGAAAGAGAATAAGTAATGGGGAAAATAATTCTTCATTTCATAATCCTTCCCAAAGGTGGGGATGCCTTTTATAGAGGCCTGATCCCCTCAAACAAGCAATTAACTTACTATAAATAAACTGAAAAAAGAAAAGATGATAAGGCCTTATATAATGAGCCTTTCACATAAATAGATAAAATGAATAAATAAAAGGAAAAAAACAAATAGCTGGCTAAAAAAACACCACATAGCATCATGCTGCATCACTGAGTTTTCATACAAGTCAATTTAGTTAACATTTGTAGTACCAAATAAGCCATTCCATTACCGTGCCGTCAAGTATCCCTTGTACTAATTAATAACCTCATCAGAAGTGAATTTGCATGCTCACCAGAAGTGAGTTCAATTACATGGCCAACCATAATTCGACACTGCAGAGAGAAGAGGTAGATAATGATATCTGTATAAGAAGGTAAGCCAAGGTTCATGGATCCATCTGATCACCCATGTCATATCCCCTTTTCTGAGCTCATTGTTCATTCCTCCATAATTCTTAGGTTTACTGAGGAGAAACTTCTTCAGGGAACTGCTAGAAATATGTGGAAATGTGGCAATGGTTCACGCTAGAGTTCTGGTTGCACGCAGCAAAGGGGAGTGAGGTTCTTTCTAGATTCTTTCAGCAAGGCAGGGAGTAGTGATGATACAGGGCACGCAGAAAAAGGTGTGAGGTTCTGTAGATTCTTTCAGGAAGAAAGGAGTGATGATAGGGTGTCTTTGGAGGAAGAGTGGGGGCAATATTGGGACCTTCGGCACTGGGGTAACAAGTAGAGCAGAAGTGAAGGCTTGGGTGGAGGAATGAAGTGGGCGAGAGGGGGGTGGCCCATGATCAGGAAGACTTGGCCCACAATATGAGATGGAGAGAGAATGGTTGCATCGTTCTACAGGAGAAGCTTTTGTCAGAAAAGAGAATAGCAGTATCATTTTGCTCTATATTTTGGGTGGACAAGAGAGTAATGGCATCCATGAAAAAAGACGGCTCAAGCCTCTTTGCGAGAGATGTAAAATGGTTTTCTTCACAGAGAAGCTGAATGCTGACAAAATCAATGGCACCGGAAACATAACACGATTTATTTAATAGGAGCATATGACCGAGACAGTCAAATGGTCCAGTTGGTTGCTACTTTGGTTGAGATTAGAAATTCGAGACAAATGGTTGGAAAAATTAGAGTTGCTTGGAAAAGGAAGTTATTTATTAGGGGCACATTGGTTTAATCACTGCAAATATTTAGCATGTCTAACAGTGCTAATAATCGTGTGAGTGGTGGACTAAACTGATGTGCCTCAGACAATCATTTAACCAGTTGAGTTTCTCTGATTTTTTTTAATTTATTTTCCCCCTCGAGTCTTAAATAGCAGTTTAACCTGAATTTGAGGGATTTGCATAATAATTTACTTGATATATAAATAAAAGTAAAGAAAAGTTGCAAAACAAACAAAAGTCTATGATGTCAGCCCCATGAATCAGACACCCCAAATCTGCAAAAATGAAAGGGGAAAAAAGCAAAAACTGTCCAACCAGACATTAAAAAAGATTTCTCTAACTTGAAACATCGGCAGTGATACAAGAATATAGCCCAGCAAGAAAGATACATAACCCTAGACATCTAAATAATGCTCATCCGTTTTGTACAACAAAAGAGCGTGAAATATCAAACCTGTAACTTTGGCCGGAGTGCTTCAAGCGGTCCTTTTGGCTTCTCCACAGGTGCCCCTTGCTGTCATAAACAAATAAAAATTGACAGTGATAAATTCAACGGCTTTCTTTTCATTTCTCCAAAAGAGAACTCAGTTTCCCTTTGTTTCAATTCGATGGCTTTCTTTCCATTTCTCCAAAACCAAATTCAATTTCCCTCTTTTTTTAACTTGTACAACAGCACACTTTCCGGTACAATATTTCCCTCTTATTTTTCATGGTATGCCGAAAGGAACTTTCCCTCTTTTTGTGTTGATGACAAAACAAAACGAGTAAGTACCTTTCCCAATGCCCAATCTGCAGAATCAAAGTAAGCACGCTCGTGGTCCTGAAAAGCAACACTAACTCATCAGGTCAACGCACCTTAATGGTTATTTAAAAGGCATAACTCTACTTTGCTTATAAAATAATATTTCCGGTACGGCAATTTATTTCCACAAAATTTCACCTTAGATATTAATGGTACTTTCCTAGGCAATATTCCACCGTACTTTTTCTTGATTGCCTCCTCCTGAATAGCACATAGAAAATACATTCCACGGAGAGATAAGAATGTTTTTTTTGTAAAGTAAAATGAAAGTGAATTGCAGTTAAAATGGCAAACCACCTGGTCTTTATACGACGGTTGGGAGTTCCCACCATCCATCTGTGTATGTTTGTCAGATTCTACTTGATCAGCACTTAATGGAACTTTTTCAGACATTAACACTGTATAAACACCATGTAAGTTAACCAAGAGAATCAAATTGACTTCCTAAAAAATCCTACAACAGAATACGGCATGCATTAAACAGATATAATTTAAGTGTTTGACTTCTGCATAAACAAGTAAAAAAGTTCAATCTATACCTCCACACGGAAACCCGTAGTTGTATCCGAATTTAAATAAAAGGGGATAAAGATAGAAAATACTTTATGAATCCATATCCAATTGTTATCTCCCCATTGTGATATCAGTAAAACTTCCACTATGGTTGACATTTCAGTGATAATCATGCATGCAACATTATTACCAAGACTTCCACTATTTGTGAATATCTATAAAAATAAATAAAAATCTTGATAAAATTTGAAGAACTTAAAAGGCTCCCACTTCACTCTGAAAGTTCAATCTTAAATGAGTTAATAAACCACTCTCGTCAATCAAGAAAAATGTGAATACTGAACTAGGTATAAATTGCAATGATGTTGCATTATAACTTGTATATCACATCCCCTGCCCTCATGTATGCAAAGTCTAATCATGCACCTTATTTACAGTTCTCTCTAGCATAAGCAAGGCAAACTTGTCCATGCACTCATGATTCCACGAAATAGAATTTAAGTCGCGACAAATTTAGGCTTCATTTACAAACATGCAATAACAGATTTGAAGGATTTTTTTAGAATCAAGTTGTAGGAATATTTATCTGAATCGCAATCACTAAATAAAAGCATGCCCAGGAGATTCATGGCTTTTATCTTGCCTTACCATTTTGAACTTTCTCATAAACGAACTGAACATCTTTAGTATATTTTTCTCTGAAAAAGTGAGTTGAGCATCCTAGTTTTTTTTAATCATTGAGCATCCCAGGTAGGTGATCTCCCATAAAGTATATTGATCTAACGTTAATATACGGCTAGGGACCATAGAGAAATCTTCTGTGAACTACCAAATTCTCTGCATAGAACTGCTCATTGAGAAAATCAAAGCATTACCAGGCTAATCACAAAATGAAGAAAAATGCATTTCCTTTTCCCCCATGGATAGATAGACAATGCTGGCAAATATCCTACTAAATCCTTTAGTGCAAGGTCTATCCTCCTGGAATATATACACTTCCCTCCGCCTCTTGAGCAAATTGGCAAGAGACAAGTAGATGGGTCATCTGCCACCCCCTGACAAAAAGGGCACATGATGTTGATGGTAGAAAAATATGGAACCGGAAAGTCTTCGTCAGCACATGAAACCTCCATAGGAAATAAAAGAAGAGCTTCACCTATCAACACCCAATAACTTTGAGCTCTACCATAAAAGTCATCTTGCTTCTTCACATGGTTTAAGATATCATGATATGTCGGCGAGATATTGGTATCGACGAGATGTGGGGACCGATATTCATATATATATACACACTTTTCTAGATATCGACTAATATCTCACAAGATATCGGTGATACATCATCATATCACTCAAAAATGATTGGTTTCAGTACAAAGTTCTCGGATATCGACCGATATCGTCAATGTTTCATCGATATCTACATATATCGATGATATTACTGTTGTAAGCCCGATTTCACTACTTACTCTGCTACTCTTTCGAACCCTCCCCCACCCCCACCCCCCAAGCTCGATAACCAAGCAGCAAGACCCCTGTCTGGTAAGGTATGGTACGACAGGGGATACATATGACGGTTCTTCAATTGGACTTCTCCCCCTTTGGCAATAGAGATGAAACAAGTCTAATCTTCATCACGTTAGAATCACAGGTCCATAACATATCTCAGCAATCAGCAGTCAACTGTCAGCATTGACAACCAGCGATACATGTGATATAATGTGTATTAGTGTGCTAAATACACCTCATTCTTGCATATAAATTTTTATATGTATGTTATTTATTGTTTTGATAACTATGATGAACTTAATTTGTGAAAAATTTATGTTTTTACGTCATTTTTGAAATTTCCACTGATATCATCGATATATCGCGATATATCCACAATATGTCCTTTTTTCAGGCGAACTGATACAATATCGATATCGATATTTCGAACCTTCTTCATTGTCTCCACTACCTTTGCAATTTATGATAAAAAAATTTTATTGCATTCAAATTATCTTTTTTTAGAAAAGCATTCAAATTATCAAGCATCACTCACTAATGATGAAAACCATTTACTAAAAGTTTAATTTTAAATGTAATTTATTTACTTTGTTCAAATTGTATTTTATTTTATGTATTTTTACCAAGGGATGCATTACTCCAACATATAACTGCCTTGTGTTAGTCTTTTTTAAAAGGATTAACCTTGGTGTTGAGGGGGATGACTATATGATTTTTTCAGCCAGTAACTTTATTTGTATTTCCCCTTGGTTTTCATTCTTCTCCTCTACACTATAATCCTTCTTCTCAACCCCCATTTCTTCTTCCTTGAACGGCTAAGTGAGCTCACTCCCTCATCTTGTACATCTTTCACAATTCCACCCAAAACCCCAAACAACCAACATGTTTCTCATTCTTCTTGTCCTCTCACTTTTTCAACCTCCATTTTTTCCCTTTGAAAATCCAAGTTATGTTACATTGGTGTTGTTAAAATAAAACCTGAGCAAAAGATATAACAACAAAGTCTTTTCCAACATTCAGATCTATTTTGGGTCATTATAGGGCTTAAATTCAAATAATTAAGATCCATTCAGATAGTCTCATTCCAACACTTCTTGGGCCTTCCTTGGAATCCTTGCTCTCTTAGCCATCTCAATGTCCCAAATCTCGCATCTTCTAACCGATGCATCAACCAACCTCCTTTGCAAATGTTCAAACCATCTTAAACGATTTTCTCGCATCTTATCCTTTATCGAAGCTACACCAACTTTCCTTCGAATCGCTCATTTTGAATCCAATCTTTTCGTGTATGACCACACATCCACCTTAGTATTTTCATTTCTGAACGATCATTCTCTTCACATGTCTATGTTCACAGGCCGACATTCAGATCCATAGAGCATAGCAGGTTCATGTCTACTTTGTATTGTAATACTTTCCTTTGATTTTCAAAAAAATTTTCTTATCACAAAGAATAGTAAAGGCTCCTCTCCATTTTAGCCAATCTGCATTTATTATATGAATAATATCTCCATCAATTTTCTCATCCTATTGTAAAACGGATCTCAAGTATCTAAAAGAATCTTTCTTCTGAATGTTATCAACATCAATCTTCACCTCGAGTCTTCCACTGTTGTTTCCATCAAATGTGCACTCCGTTATTAAGTTGTAAACCAACTTATACGAAATCCTTTAATCTCTAAGACATGTCTCCAAACCTCTAGGTTCTCATTTACTCCATCTCTTGTCTCTTCAATCAACACAATATCACTGACGAACAACATACACCAATGTATCTCATCCTGAATGCGACTAGTCAACTCGTCCATAATCAAAGTCAAAAGGAATGGACTCAAAGCTAAACCTTAATGCAGACCGATGTTGATGTTAAAATAGTCATTCTTCCCACCGGGTAGATAAGCCGAACCTAAGCATAAGATAGCTTAAAGTAAATATTGGGAGTGTTTGGCATACGAAGGACCAAACAAACCTAAGAAAGACCTGAATTTTTTGGATAACAAGCAAGGCCTATGGAAGAAAAATCTAGCAATATTTTCATAAGGACGATTTTCAAGGCGCAAAAAAGAAAATTTGGTCATTATTCTCCTTGGCCTGCAATGCATGATCTGCACAATTTCCTTTTCCAACACAAAAAAATGTCTCATTAGATATGGCTCTGTGGACATTGCTTAAAAATTCTGAACTTTTGATTCAACCAAAAGACCTCTACAATAATATCCCTTAGAATGTCAATCAAATCCTGATCTACGAAGAGATTCCACTTTAACCAAAAGACCTCTAATGTAATAGCCGTTCATATGTCCATCAAATCCCAACTGATGAAGAGATTTCACTTCCTCGAGTCTCACATCTGCATTTCAAGTTAACATCTTCCCTAATGGTGCATTCACTGTCAGATCTGTAATGTCAACAACTTATTTACCCGGGAAGTTAGTTTATCGCGTAAGCGCTAATGAGAGAAGGAAAAAATAACTCCAAGGGTTCAACTCTATAACAAATATCAACCAATGCAAATTGCATCGTAGTTCCCAGAATGCATCAGATCTCAGTGTGCTACGTTCATTTACGAAAAGAAAGCACCAAAACAAAGATCCAGAAACTGATCTTCCCCAACAAGAAATGAAGCATCAGAAAAGATCACAACATGAGGATGTGTTCCGTACCTCATCCGGCGTGAGAGAAAAAAAAGGGAAAGTTGGCATTTGCGAACCTGGGAGGAGGAGACAGCGCGATCTGGGAGCTCTGGAAGGACGGTGGCGCGACGAGGCAGCGACGCGGTGGCGCCGTGGTGACGCGCAGTGGCGCGCGGAGGCGGTGCCGTGTAGGCAAGGGGAGGCGGGGGCAGGAGGATTTCGTTCGGAGGTCTGTCTTCGAGTCGAGTGTCCAGAAAGGGAGGGTTTCGTTCACATATGGGTTGGAAGCTCAGTCTATTCGGATCTATACTCGGATCCGAAGCTTGATCTTGACCGTCAGTTAGGCGGCTGCATATGCGGTTTATTTGACCCAGTTAGGTATTTGGGCCGCATATAAGCGACATATGCGATTTGAATGCCTAGCCTTCTACGTGTATGTGGTGACTTAGAATCCTATCCTCATAATCAAGAGTATTCCCCGATGCTTTCACTTTTGTCTCACCCAGCAGTTGAGCCACATATATCTAGTGAAGAAAAAGCTATGATATTAATACAGTATGCAAGAAGACGCCATGCCCTCAGAAGAAGGATGTGAGCAAGCTTTGAATCAATGCCCCCCTGAGACCCTCTCTTTGAGAAGAAAGGCTGGTTCGTCAAGTCAATTTTATAGGTCTATCTGTTATCAATAATGGTGAATATTGGAAGTATGTCATTTCTCAAAATGTTCGGATGGAACAAACTCACAATTCCCTTCTCAGGTCTCTATGCTTTTATTCCAGGGATCGATCTCCTAAAAGGCCCCTTTCCTTTTAGCAATCTATGTAAGCGAGTAGTCTACAAAGTGCCAAAAGCCCATGCTGAAGCTCTTTGTCTTAGAAGGACTAAATGCATTATTTTTTTCATTACGCGAATGAAAAGAGGAGGCATATCATAGATCTCTTGATAGGCAATCTATCCAATGAAGACTATCGAAGCATTTAATATCTAGGACCAATTTAGAAGAGTTGGTAGACTAGTGACCTAGATGAGGTGGAAGAGATGACTGATATTAGCATGACGCTTAGGTACCCTACCGATGATCCTCTCTCCCAATAAGATCAGTTATGTTAGCACTAAAAAGGCTATCGAGAACCTTTCAAGATATATTTGAGGTCAATTAGGACACCAATGATCAGCTCTTCCCCTTCAGTCCTTGCATGGGGGAGATGAACAAAGACGCCTATTGAGTACACCGACAAAGGGAAGATAGACACTCAGCCTCCTCACTCGACAATACGACGCTTCGTCCCCTGACTATATGCCCACTTATACTCCCCCAAATCTCTAGTTGGGCTTTCTATATACTCAAAAAACATTTGAACCGGCTTGCCTTTTCAATCATGCACTTTTGTTCTTTGTCCCTTGTGCTTGAGCCAAGAATCCCATTGCCTTCTCCTGTTCAACTTCCCTACCTGCTTTTCTGGTTTGACAATTCCCAAGATTTTTGGTAAATATTTGATATTATATAAATAAGAAAAGGGTGTTCAGAAATTAGAATCTTGGGTCATCGATGTCCACAATAACCACATATATGATGCTTATATATTCAAGTATATCTTATATCCAATTATAGAAGTTGGATGTGACTTTAATGCAATGCCATATATATATCAAAGTATAGAATTATTTTTATAATAGTATCCTTTTTATAAAAGTATTTTTTATGTAATGTTATACATCCAAGTATATTTTATAAGTTAACTATGTATTTAATGGATCGGTGAATATCTTTTAAGCTTGTAAAAAGAACTACATGAATTTTTAGTATTTTTATTGATTTTTATGTGTAATATATGCAAATGATGGAATAAAAATATGCAAAGCAAAGGTGAAAATTTCATGATAAGGATGACAATCTTCTTATAATTCGCTGAAGTTAATGTGATGAAGTTAATGTGATGAAATGAGATTCATCACTTCGTAACAAAAGATAAAGGAAGGAGAGCCTTATTTTGACAAAATTCTCATCAGGTATCTTCCCAACAATTTCTAGTGTCATTGCAGATGCCTATCAAGGAATTGTACTAGTGCAGTTCCCGCGCTCCGCCACGGGTTGGATTATTTTTTAAAAAAATTTAAATTATAAAAAGTAATTGAAATATTAAAATATATTTTTCCTTTATTTGATAAGTGAATATAATATTTTTGGAACAATGTATGTAATATTGAGAAGTATCTAAACATCCCTTCATCCATAGACAACAATATAGACCACAACAAAATGATGTTATTAGACTATAAAATAAGTGCACCTCATGTATGAATTCCGATAAAATATTGATACGAAAGCACTTTTTCATATAAATAACATCAGGAAACCTGCGTAAAAACTTGTACATACATATATGTATATATGTGCATGCAAATTTTTCTAACTATCAAAATTTCTAATAAATTAGGCAACGATTTAGTCGTTATAAATTTAACGGAGTAGACTCTCAGTAACATTAGATATAGTATATGCTTTCTATATTAGTCGTTATAATATTATGCGTTATAATTTTAGTAATGACATTTACGTATATGCGTTATTATTTAATTATAATTAATATCTAAATTATAACTATTAATGCCATTGTCTCTTTTAATAAAGAACAATGAATTAAATACATTAGAATAATGCTATATATTCATTTACCCAATTAAATAAGAGTTGTTAGTGAATAATACACATGTGGAATATGTTTATAAATCGACATTTTAGACAGGTGATGCTTATCACATAATTAATATTTCACACTATTATCATGGCTGGAAGGTAGAGTTAATTTGTTTATGATGATAACATTTAGTGGTTGGTGAGAGAGAGGAGGGAGAGAGAGAGAGAGAGCTTGGTGGAGAGGAGAGAGTGAGCGGAGAGAGAAGAGAAATGGAGATGAGAGAGGGATAGAGACCGTGGAGAGAGGGGGAGAGTGAGTGGAGAGAGATAGATGTGGAGGGGAGAGAGTGAGTGGAGAGAGAAAAGGGCGAGAGAGAGGAACGGTAGAATGAGAAAAGAATGGGGAGAGGCACATGGTAGAAGTAGGGAGTGGGAGGGGAAAACTCACGAGTGAGTGGAGAGAGAGAGGAATGGTTGCGAGTGGGAGAGAATGGAAAAGAACGGGGAGAGACACGCGGCGGACATAGGGAGTGGGAGGGGAGAAACTCACTAATAGTATATGTTATAGATGTCTTATTTTTTTGGCGAGAACATACCAATTCTTGCTTCTTTTTTGCAAAAGTTTCCACTACCACCTCAAAACCTAATAGAGTTTCAAGATCCTGTACCAAGAGATGCAACACAAGAATTTACCCATTTAGTTTATATTAATTTCTCAAAAAAAAATTTAGTTTATATTAATATGGAATCACAAAAAGGTGATTTAAATAATGTTGTAAAGTTTGAGATTGAGTTTGTTCTCCCTCAAAGACTCTTTTGCAATGTTCCTTCCAAAGGAATCACCAAATTGAGGTTACATTGGCTTTTCTGAGTCCAGAATCAAAGGTCATTTGATCCTTCTCACAAAAGAGAAAGAAGTTTTGTGTTGAAGGAAAAGTTAATCGAACCTTAAGTTTGTTGAATATAAAAAAGGCATTTAGAAAGTATATGGTCTCAATTTTATTTGTCCAATTTGTAAATATGATATATGTTTGCTCACTGCTATCCTCTTCTATAGAGTTTATCATGTGTGTATATGAGATGTATAGTTATATATCTTAACTTAAATGAAAATAAAAGATATTTCTGGATCCAAAAAAGTTTAGGTGCATCGATATATACATGTACAATGGTATAGCGTAAAGGTTAGAAAATAAAAAGCGTTCCAGAATGCGGGATGCATCAGTACATCAATAGGTATACCAATACGCCTAACATACCTTTATGTAAATTTTATATAGAAGGAATCTTCCATTAATTTGAGATAAGCAGTTATAAATAAGAATGATTATATTTGATTCTTGTAATTAAATAGACATTAAAAATGAAAATAAAGATAAATAGGTTGGTACACCCTAAAACCCTCTTAATTTAGGAAAATATTTTAATAAAAAATATGCAGCTCCTAATAAATGAATAATGTTGAAGATGATTTTAAGTAGACGCCTTGTGATTGCACGAATTTAACATATTCTAAATCAAGTGTTTGGATATCAAACAATGGATAGAGATGCGGATGTGTGATGAACCACTAGATGGCTATCTTAAAATGGATTCGTAATACAACCACTTAGCGATCTATCAGAACTGAATCGGATATATCCGTGAGGAGTAGCTCAACTTAATTAAAATACTTTTTAACCTTGGAATTCCATAGTCGAACTCAGGGGCACGAGCTACATCAATGATTAATCAAAGATTAATATCTAAGTTAAGTGATTGATTTATCTACTTAGGTCACCAATGCACAGATAAATGTGAAACAACACATGATGCATGAAGAGAATGCATTTTTCTATTTTCCTTTTATGCAAGTTAAATTAAAGACGATATGCAAAAGAATGCAATGGTATGCAAACAAAGACTAATGCATAAATATGCCCTAAGTTATTAGGTAATTGAGCCATAAGTTAAGATCTAATTTAATGAATATTTGATACATCAAAACAGATATATGTGTAAGAAAATGACATCTAGATGATCAGTGAAATGACATTAGTTGTATCAATTAAAATAGTCTTGTTTAAAGTGTCAAATAAGTAAATAAATCATATCATTATGAAGAGTATCAAATAAACATAATAATGAAATTGAAAAAAGGAATCCATATGCTCAAGTATCGAGGAAATAGTCTAAGGGCATAAACACAAAAAAACATGCAAAATAATTACAAAGCGTGACATTTAAGTCCTGATAGGGGCATAATTGTAATTAAATAAAGCCGCAAGGGCATTATCTACAACTGTTCTCACGCACGAGAATCATTTTATAATTTGTATAAGTCGATAGGACATGGATGCAAATAACCCCATGAGCACATGTGTTCCACGCGCCTGTTTGGATATGTTCGCAAATATGAATAATCACACATGTGTAGCAGCAAATTTCCTGTCCTACACGTGCTATGCACGCGTGCGGAGGCTGGGAGTGAGGTGTGGACCGGGATAGGTGGCTCGGGCTATGTGGGTGACCCGAGTAGCTTCGTTGGAGGCTCGGACCCTCCGAGACAGTTAGTTCTGAGGCAGAGGCATGGAAATGTGAATGAGTTGTCCGATCAAGATGATCAGACGACACTTGTAGCTCGATGGGGCCTCTGCCTCCTTCGTCACATGATGGCAATGATGGGCACCGACGAGGCAGCGCTTCCTCCTCCATCGCCCTCCGAGCTCGCTGAGGATCCTCAGACCTTCACTGACATCAAGCAAAGGTCACATCGATGCGGGGGACCTCTGGGGTTGCTTGGATTTATTGTTCTGTATTTGTATGTTATTTATTGTTTCAATAACCGGTATAATCTTAATTTGTGAAAAAATTTGCCATTTTACATCGTTTTCAAGATTTCCACCGATATCGTCAGTACATCTTGATATATTCATGGTATGTCAATTTTCAGTTGGACCGATACAATATCAATATCGATACCTTGCTTCTTCATTGTATCCATACCTTTACAACTTAAGATAAAAAAACTTAAATTTGATAACATCTGCATTCAAATTATATTTTTGTTATAAAAGCATTCAAATTATCAAGCACAACTCAGTAGTGATGAAGCCCATTTACTAAATTTTTAATTAGAAATGTAATTTATTGACTTTGTTCAAATTGTATTTTATTTTATGTATTTTTACAAAGGGATGCATTGGTTCATAAAGATGCATTACTCCCAACATATAACTTCCTTGTGTAAGTCTTTTTTAAAAGGATTAACCTTGATGTTGAGGGGGGAGGATCAGGGTTTAAAAAACAGGACCGGATCGGCCGGTCGGACCGGTGGGACCGGGAACCAGCCCCGACCCGGTCGGTTCGGCCGGTTCTTTGTAATTAATTTCAAAAAAACAAAAAATAAAAAATCATGGTCAGACCGGGTTGACCCGGATGGGCCCAATTTTGATGGTTTGGTAATTTCAAAAAATAAAGGTTTAAATAATGAAATAATGGGGTTTTTTATCATGTACGCCCTTCTTAACTTCTATGATATAAGGTATGTATCTCTCTTTTTTGGAATATACGTTATGTCAATACTTTCTTAGAGTAATTTTCTTGAAACAAATATAAATAAATGATTACAATATTATATTCATATATAATTGTAGAAAATATGACTAACTTTGTAGAGTAAAACTCGAAATAGGCAATCGTGTTATTCTATTTAAATATTTGAAATTTCTAACGATTATTTCATTGATATATACATGCATACTTACATATATGTATCCGATTTTATTGGTTCAAAAAACCGGTTCGACCGGCCTGACCAGTAAATTAAGTTCGGTCCGATTTTTCCGAGTCAGTAAGAATGATGACGTCATACTGATGTCGTCACCGGTCCGACCAATTTAGACCGACGGTTCAACCTAGTTGGATCAAACCAAAGACTGACCGGTTCAACGTCCGGTCCAATTTTTAGAACCTTAGGGAGGATGAGTATATGATTTTTTAGCTAGTGGACTTTATCTGTATTTCCACTTGGCCTTCGTTCTTCTCCTCTACACTATAATCCTCCTTTTCAACCCCCATTTCCTCTTCCTTGAATGACTAAGTGAGCTTACTCCCTCATCATGTACACCTTTCATAATTCCACCCAAAATCTCACACAACCAACATGTTTCTCAGTCTTCTTGCCCTATTATCCGCTATCTTCGAAAAATTGGTGAATTGCCATCATTACTGCTTGTGGATTCACATTTGTTGCTATAATCTATGCTATATTATCCGCTATCACTACAAGTAAATGAGTTGTAGTCACGGAATGTGGCTACGGAAACTTGTGGCCAAGATAATTCCGTAGTCACTAGTTTTCTCGTAGCTACAATTCCGTGGCCAAAGTCTTCACACAAGAGTTGTGGCCACGACAAGTTCTGTGGTCACTTGTAGTGACCACGATATATTCATGGATAGAGAACTCTCGCGACGAGACTTGTAGCTACGGCTATTGGTCACGACGTGTTGTGGCTAGAGCCATCTGTGGTCACAAGCCCCACATCCGTGGGCATAGTTCTGTAGCCACAACTTGTTTTCCTTGTAGTGTATCTTAATGGATGTTCCACCATACTTGGGGGAGATCTTGTGCTCCCGGTTTAATTTATAATACTCCATTACGACATATGATGCATCTGATGTACAAAATTATCGGTGATGCTTTGTGAATGTTCGAAATGCTGGTTGGATTGGGCTTACACATACTACAAGAAAAATGAGTTGTGGCCATGGAATGTGGCTATGGAAACTTGTAGCCACGATAATTCCGTAGCCACTAGTTTCTCGTAGCTACAATTCCGTGGCCAAAGTCTTCGCACAAGAGTTGTGGTCACGACAAGTTCTGTGGTCACTTGTAGTGACCACGATATATTCGTGGTTAGAGAGTTCTCGTGATGAGACTTGTAGCTACGGCTACTAGCCACGACATGTCATGGCCAAAGCCCAATTCCGTGGCCACAAGTCCCACATCCGTAGGCATAATTCTGTAGTCATAACTTGTTTTCCTTGTAGTGACAGTATCTTGTTGCATTTTGTCATATCCTCTGATTGGCTCAACGTTCATATCTTCTTCTTAAGTTTATGTCAAGTTCTATTTCATATTATGGGGTGTAATTCTGGGGATCATTTATCTCGATACGGTTGTCAGGGTGCCTACAGATGGCGTTTTATATATGGCAGATGGATTGCTTAATCTGATGACCGCAAAAAAATGGTCCTGCGGGATAGTGAATTCATATTAATTTTTTCCTGCAATATGCATAAGGAAAATTCTGTGCTTGTTTCCTTTGCAAAAAAGAACACCTTTATGGCGAACGATAGATCCAAGCGGGCATGATGAGGAGATCAATTGTGGCAATGTCCTATACTATGGCATATAGACTCACTATAAGGAAAACAAGTTGTGACCACAGAACTATACCTACGGATGTGGAGCTTGTGGCCACGGAATTGAGCTCTGGCCACGGCACTTCGTGGCATGTAGCCGTAGCTACAAGTCTCGTCGCGAGAGTTCTCTAACCAAATCAAAAAACAAGATATATAGATGATTTATGCAGTTTTTCTATTTGGAATCGTGTTAGGTCTAATTCCTATTACTTTGGCGGGATTATCCGTAACTACATATTTACGAAAAAGACGTGGTGATCAGTTGGATCTTTAATTGAGTACCACTACAAGTGACTACAGAACTTGTCATGGCCACAACTCTTGTATGAAGACTTTGGCCACCGATTGTAGCTACGAGAAACTAGTGGTCACGGAATTATCGTGGTCACAAGTTTCCATAGCCACATTCCGTGGCAACAACTCATTTTTCTTGTAGTGACTCTCCATGAGCACCTGCAATGATGTGAGCTGTGTTATTGAACATATATGAATGTTACGTGCGTTGATACAATCAACCATGTCCAGTGTTTCAATGACAACAATGACCTGAATGTGTCTGATGTACACGAATAACAAATTCTGAGGTGCCATGACGATGATTCTGAGCACCAGTAATACGTTTTTTTCCATGACAACAATGATTCAATCAACCATGTCCAGTGTTTCAATGACAACAATGATTCGCGCTGGAAGATCTTTAAGATGGACCGCGCTGTATACTTGTACTTGAGAAACAAGTCTGGTTGAGGATGTGATAACGTTGACAACCATCCAATTGCATATGATGAGGTTGCTTGGTTGCAGATTTGTCTTATTTTTTGAGTTTAGTAGATGTACCGGCCATTCGTCACTTCAGTACAATTATTCAATGAAGTAACATATTTCAGGTAGGCAAGACATACCGCGAGTATATATAGTAACCGCCCCTTGCTCTACTACAAGGAAGTTCCCTACATCATCGAGAGGGTCTTTGCCACTGGGAGGTATGCCAGCTCTTCACGCGCTACTGTGGCAACCCAGGAGCTTGAGGATGAGCTTGTCGACCAGATTCAAGATGAAGAAAGCAATGCGGATGATGTGAACGAGATGCCGACCCACCAGTGGTGAGCATGACTCAGGATCCAAGCATAAAAAGAGTGACGACGGGCATCGCGTTGCCCATGATATGTCCCATTTTATGTAGATGATAGGAACAAATTGGTGCGCGATGAAGACAACATGATGAGGATGCCTGCGAGGCCTATCGTGAGGTGAGGGAGGCATATCCTGCCCTCTCCCCTACATCATACATAAAGCTTGCCGATGCCTTGACACAACTGGCCCGAAGAGAGCTGTTTCGGTTCGTTAAGGACGACCCCGAGTACCTGCAAGCGTGGATTTACCATGTCCTTGGGCAGCCGTGAACCATCGTGTTTGGACTTTGGAGCCAGCAGACCATAGTCAGACCACCGTCGTCTACTTAATATTCTCATCTTTTTTAGTCTCCTAAATTCCATGTATCGTTGGACAGTTCCTTGTGATCACCCCTGCTTTATTATTTGTATAAGTTTAGGACTATCATTGGACAATTCCTTTCCTGCATTATTACTCGTTTAACTCCAGGACTATCAATTGACAATTCATCGTGATTAACCTTGCAATATTTTTAATATCACTCTAAGCCTATCATAGATTGATGTAGTTGCTTCTTTGCAATACATTTTACATAACAACAATTACGAGCTTAATATTCCTTCGTTTTTGGGTTTGCATTTCATGTTTGTGGATTATTATGCTATCTTTTTGACTGCATAAATAGTTGCTCTGCAAATATTAATGATCTTTGCGAACTGTTATGCTCAACAAATACATTTTATGTTCACTACATCAAACTAAACTAACTACAATTGAACCTATCATAATATAGTGCATTTTACACGGTTTCATTGGTGTAGATGGGCAATCAACTGTACAGCCCGTTTGAGGAGATTCTTTTCGAGGCAACCGAATTGTCCTATGCCATGGCGATGTATCTATTCGTCGAGGTGGTTCGTGAACGGGAACTTCCACGTCTCCCCATTCCGCTTAATACAAGGTCGTGGATGGGACATATTTGGATCGATGACATGATGGCATGCCATGTGGAGCCATCATATCGATGCTGTCGGATGGAGCCTCGAATTTTGATGAAGTTTGTGCAGTTACTTGAGCAGCATACATGCTTATCCAACACTCGCTCCATGGATACCATAGAGCAGGCTTGCATTTTCCTCTTTGCCTTCGGCAACACACAGTCGAACCGGGTGTTTCAAGAATGGTTTTTCTAACACTCCGAGCCTACTATATCCATGCACATCCACATGGTCCTACAAAAGGTCCTCCTCTTGGATGACATGCTTATTCGTTTCCCACGACGGAAACACCATGGTGCATAACATCGGATCATCGTTATGCCCCTTACTTCCAGGTAGGAGCATGTGCACCTTGTCCCAACACTTACAACAAACATACTCCTTACTAGTTGTTGCGTTGTAAGGTGTCCTCGATGCTATCGATGTGATACACATTAAGGCAACAATCCTTGTTGGTCTAGAAGCTTCCTACCGCAATAGGAAGCAGTTCATATCGTAGAATGTCATGACTGTAGCATCCTTTGACTGTTTATTTACGTACATCCTGGCTGGTTGGGAGGGATCTGCCTCAGATATGTCTGTGCTATGAGATGCCATCGATAGGGGTTGCTTCATCGTTCTAGAGGGATGTAGATATCCGGTGGATTGTAGATAAACGAATACGAATTCATTCATCGCTCCATATCGTGGCATTACATATCATCTACCAGAGTGGTGTGTATTAGACAAGGCGGAGTGATACATCTCCCACAAACACTTGTTCATTGCGTCATGATGTTATGTATGAGACAGGATTGATAAAATTGTATAGGGGATGCAGGTAAAGATTGTCGAATTGCAAATGTCATTTGGGTAACGCATATGGTGTTTCATTTTCAAACGTTCACATGTGTGCTTGTTTCATTCTTTTCTATTTCGATTTGATCCATAATCCATCATTGCGACATTTGGTGCCAAGGAAATGCTATAAATGCATAAATATGTTTCTCATGCCAAAATATCTACCGGCAACGATGGTAATGTTACGGTTCGATTTGCCCTACTGCAACGGTCACATGTGCGATTGTGGAAAGAAACTACTGTTGGTGTTTAATGAGTCACACCATTTACAGGATGTCGAGGACCGCATGTGGTACATCAGCCCAAGTGAGGTAAGCACCGAACTCAATCACATGTGTACATGTTTGATGTTTAAATTTCAAACTTGATCTAAGATGCATTTAGGGTGAAGGGGTCGTCGCTCCCTCCCACGATCCAGTCTTTGACATCAAAGAAATCGTTCTTACTCGATCTACATATGGTATTGGAGTTGGCATTGGATTTCAAAGACGAGAAGCTAGAAGAAGCAGAAAGATCACTCAGAGAGAATGAAAGAATAATCATCCACCTCCCTGAAGCATCGACATCAGCTCATGTCATGATACATGATACACTTGTTGATAAGCATGTTGTAACATTGCTCTTTAACATAAGTTGTAAATATGAACAGATGGGAAAATTTTGTTATCTTTTGCTTCATGTATGTTCATGTACTGTTGTGGTTGATCATCATCTCAAAATTGATCGATGATTCTCCATGCTCGATAATCATCCCATATCTTATAAGTATGGCTTTCTTGTTGTCAATTTCAAGTTAGGATACATAAACATTGCAACTGATTCTATTTTCATCCAAGGTGATTGATAAATACAGATTGGTCCTTGTATGAACATGCAATGAATAAAAACATATTGACTTATTATGAAAGTTCAACTAAAGTGTCTAAAATAAATAAACTCATCAACATGTTTTATTTTGAGTACACTTCACCTCGATCACAAATTAAAGAACAAGATATAGTTTTTCTAGGAAAGACATGATATTTGTGTAACAAAAGAGTGATATCAATTATACTAGATAACTAGATTTATATACCACATAAACCAACCAATCATATGCATAAGTCTAGATGTCTTAAATCTAATCATTGCATTTAAGCGGGTTAAGAAACTAGATACATGGACAGTTGCTTAATTTATGGTAGTCAAAAAGTCGTTTGAATCCATCTCAACTGAAGTTTAGAATTTACTCCGTCGAAGTGAATAACATGAAATTATTTAATGTACGATCGACTGTCAAAGTTGATATAAATTCATCGAAATCCATCATAACATTATAACCCTTGTTCTCGTTACAATTTAATTAAAAGTAAATTACATATTAGGTCATCATCTATGGACCCAATCTCAATATGGGCTCCAATCTTTCAAATGTAACAAAATGAGTTTTGACACCATTTCTATAAACAACATCGCTAGAATAAAGAGAGAGATGGGCTAAATTGCCCATGGTCAAGAATGGGAACTTCTGATAACACCACTTTCAAGAATGGACACTTTAGTTCGTCTCTCTCTTTTTTCTAACGGTTGTTTGTAGAAATGGATTTTGTTATATTTGAAAGATTGGGACCCATACCGGGATTGAGCTCATAGATGAGGACCTAATATGTAATTCACCCTTTAATTAATAATAAAATCAACTAAAATAGTGATGTAATATGAGTACATACATATCCGTACATAAAATACATACATATATATAGGGTTTTTATGAGTTGTGCCCCTCTGAGATATTCCAATATCAGTTATGCCCCTCACGTTTCTGGGAATATCAGTTGTGCCCCCGACTTCTTGTCGTCCTATTAGTTGTGCCCCTCTGTTAGTTTAACCGTCAATGGGTTGACTTAACCATGGTTTTCTTCAAGCCATGGTGCAGTTAAGAGGGGTATAATTGTCCAGACTTCTTCTTCATCTTCCTCCTCCTCCACTTATTCTTCTTCCTTTCTCTTCATAATCTCTGTCTCTTAATTACACCTTCATACATCCATCAAATCATTAAAACTTTTGCATTTTGACGGATATATCATTCATTGTGGATCAAATGGTGAATTTTATTGCATTTTTCGATGAACTTTTCATGAATCAATTAATCAAAATTTCATATTAACTAAACAAATATTGAATGGTCCCTGTTTTAGCCCACAACCTCCTCCTCCCCGCCCCTTCCTCATCTGCCCCCATTCCTCCTCTGTCCCTTGCTCCTCCTCATTGTGCGCGTTGCCGGTGAAGGCTTGAAGGAGCACATACGATCCCCCGCCTCACGTGTACTCCTATTACGCAACTCCTCTACTACACCTACAACCACGTCCTTGCATGGGCGTCCGCGGCGAGCGCAAGGTGCACGTGCTGGACTTCCATGGAGAGGGAGGTGCGGGGGAGGAGATCGAGGTGGAAGGGGACGTGTGGGGGCGATGGGAGGAGTTGGGGAAGAGAGGAGGTATGGGGCGCAGGGGAGGTGTTGGGACGGAGGGGAGGTGCGGGGTCGGAGGGGAGGGGAGGTACAGGTGGAAGAGCTCAAGGCGGAGTGCAAGGTGTAGGGGCGGCGGGAGAAGCTGGGGGCAGAGGGGAGGTGCCGGGTGGAGACAGAGGCGTGGATGCAGAGAAGGAGGTGCAGGGGGAGGAGCTTGGATCGGAGGGGGAGGTGCGGGAACGGTGAAAGTAGCTGGGACGGAGAGGGAGGTGCAGGGGCAGAGGGGAGGCACGGGGCAGGAGGAGGAGCTCTAAGGGGAGTAGCTGGGGCGGAGAGGGAGGTGCGTGGGCAAAGAGGAGGTGCGAGGGCGAGAGGAGGAGCTTCGGGCGGAGGGGAGTTGCGGGGGAGGGGGGAGGAGGTTCTCGAGGAGGAGCAGGAGTTTGTGGAGGATGAAGAGAAGGGGAAGGAAGATAATGGACTTTTCAACCTATATTTTTAAGTTTAATTCCTGATGTGTCCCTAAAGTTAACGTCGGTTTGCATTGGGGATGGACGGCAACTAACGCGAGGGGCACAAGTGATAGAATGACAAGAAGTCGAAGGCACAATTAATATTCTCAAAAGGGGAGGGGTATAATTGATATAGGAATATCTCGAAAGAGCACAACGGATAAAAACCCGTATATTTAATATATACATGCACATCAATTCCATCATCTTAACAATATAAAATAATAAACAAACGATCATTATCTCAAACTTCAGAAAAAATCACATCACAAAAAATAATCTAACAATAAAACTTTTTATCCAAAAACCAAAACTATATTTCAAATTACCCTTCGTGGAACCCACCTTTGAAACTAATTATCCCACGCCACTTAGCCCTCTAACCGAACATGACGTTAGGAATTAGCTGTACATTCCAAGGGCTTTTTGTGGGAAGAGATTCAAATTTGATTGCAAGGAGAAGGGGGCATTTATGTAACTTCAACTCCCTCTCTCTTCCCTACATCACAAACTATCCCCCACCACCTCCAGCACCCACACTGAGCCTCAGACCACCACCACTGCCCCTCCGCCTCCCAATGGCAGCAGATCCGGCGCCGCCGCTACGTCCCTCAACCAACACCCTCCTCCTACTCCTCCTCGCCGCCGCCGCCGCGAGCCTCGGCGCCGCCACGGACCACATCGTCGGGGGGCACCTCGGGTGGAACCCTAACGTGGACTACACGCCTTGGCTCAACAACCAGACCTTCTACGTCGGCGACCTCATCTGTAAGCTCCCGCTCATCTCCGCTCTCTCGTGAATGTGGTCTTTCTGGAAGGGGTTCTCAAAAATCTGGATCGATTCCAAAGTTCGAGTTTTTATTGTTTGTTACTTCCTGTCTTTTTACAAAGGGAAGTGAAGGTGAGTTGTGAAGAGGGGAATGGAATGTGAAGAAAATAGCAGTAGCAAGCATTTTTTGCTTTAAAATCGAGAGCTTAAATTTAGTTAAAGCGCAGGGGCTCAAATTTAGTTATTTAACTGTTATAAATATCTTCAATTAAAATGTTGTATGAATTGAAGGCTCAAGCAGACACAAAATGATTTAAGTAGAAAAGTAGAAATGATTTAATGTTCTTTCATATATTTGATTGTGAGTATAGTTTATTTTTTCATTTACTATAGGTGGGGGGAAGAACATTGTAATGGAGGTACCAAAAAGAACTGTGTTTTCTATTTGAGAGGTGAAAGACATGACTTAAAAACGAAAACTTTGTTTCATTCACTCACTTCAGATCCCCACTTTGTTCTTTACTTTTGTTATGAAAAAAGTACGAGACAATCTCGCATGCCTTTTCATCCTCCTCCTCCCAATATTTGCATTTGGACATAGCCCAACAAATAACTTGAGCTCTAAGATTCAATGATGATTGATGACCACATAGGTTGTGCATTCAAAGAAAGATTATTTTGCATTGGTTCCAATTTGTTGCATTAAAAAACAATTTAGTTTCATTTGTGCTTTTCAAAAAAACTCGCAAACTGCTTGTTGCTGCCTCTCTGCAGCGATACCTTTTGCCTTTCAGATGATTTTATCGCCATTGTTTGAAAATGGAATACTAGCCATTATCATAGCTTGGTGGTTGAGCAATGCCATCTTATTTATCACAGAAGGAAATAAATTGCAGTGATTATTTATGAGAGTAAAAATGCAGAAGAGGACCACTGATAAACTTTGAAGATGTACAAAGTTGGACGATGAGCCTCATACCTCATAAGCAACATCAGAGAACGTTGAAAAGTGATGGAACCAAATTGTTAGGTATTAATCTTATTTAGATATAAGCCCGAATAGGAACTATGGTCGATCGGTCGAATAATCTGCCAACTGGTCTCCTGGATTACTTAAAGGTAATTCCAGAAAGATTTAAACCTGGGGTTTATTTCACAAAATCCATAGGTTCGACTCCAACCTGATCAGTAACAAGATTAGGTTGGCTTGGGGTAACCTCCTTTCAAAACGCTTATACTTTGGGCAACCTTTCTGAATAAAGGGGGTATTTGAATGGTTAGGAGCGTTGGAATGATCGTTGTGAGGTGATGTAGAACTGTTTATATGTTATATGTTATATTGATTGTATTTATGATTGGAATGTGCTTTTAATGTTGATCATTTTTTAAAATTTTAATAGAAATATTGTCGCAAAAGAAATGTGGGACTTATACCAGAATTCCCACCCAACAATATAAAGGTATATGGTATACCTGTGCGTATCCTAGACGCAAACATTGGTTGGGATAAGTAAGCGGTTTACCTGATCGAAGAACTGTTAGATGCATTTTCGGGGGTAATTTACTAATCCTTTTCTTGTGGTCATGTTTAAAAAGGATATTTGAGTATGTATCAAGCAAAATAGGCCATCAATCCACAATCCTTACTACATGGGATCTTAATGTAACTACTTTGACTTTCTAACTTGACACCATGTTTTCGTTTCCTGAGTTCAAATATTGAGCCATAACCAATGGTTTATATGCAAAACCTGTAAAATATGGTACGGTTAGGCAAGTTCAAACCTGCGACAAAATGATGTGACTAAGTTTGCCAGGTCTCTCGACTAGTCGGAATTGCTAATCATGCGTCGATGTGCAGCATTTAGGTACCAGAAGTTCATGTACAATGTGTTTGAGGTGAACAAAACCGGATACGACAACTGCACCATTGAGGGAGCTTTGGGTAACTGGACCAAGGGCAAGGACTTCATCCCCCTGGATGAGCCTGGGCGATATTACTTCATTTGCAATGGCTTCTGCCTGCAGGGCATGAAGGTGACCATACTCGTCCACCCGTTCCCTTCTCCACCTTCACACTCCTTGCATCACGGCAGCTCCAACTCCACTGCCTCTGCCGCCACACTGCCTCTCCTAGGACGTAGCTGGACCCTCCCTTTCGTCGTCACCACAGCAGCAGCGGCATTTCTTGTCTCCCTTTTGCTCTAGTTCAGTTCCTTAGCATCGAATTTCTGGGTGTAATGGTGTGCACATTTTTATGTACAATTGGTGATTCTTATCGTTCACGGCCGGAATCTTTTCGATTGTAATTCTGTTGGATATTTCTTTGAAATGCGAGTTACTTGTTCTTACTATTGTAATTGTTATTGTTTATGTTGCAGAGTGAGGAATAAGTGATTAATTGCAGGATACTGTTTGTCCTCGTTTGAAGTAAACTTATCCCCAGGGCACAATCTGATGGTCCCTCCATTATCATTATATATGATTAAATTGTATACAACTGTTGTACAGGACCTGCATCATCATGTGACAACCTTATCCAAAATTTTGATCTTGCGCGTATCCAGCTATTGTTCTACGCGTGTCCAGCTGTGCCCATGAACTTGTCTGATAAATTCCATTTTGCCCCTTCCTACTCCATCGACATGTATTCAATTCTAAGATGGAAATATCCAATTTTGATGGGATACAATTTTTCAATGTGGTTATGAGCAGTAATTGTTGCTACGAGAACTTATATATGTGTAGAGCAGATTCTCTGTTGTGGGTTTACCTACAGCAAGAGGGCTCGGATCCTTTGCAGTAACGAGTGTTACAGCAGAGAGGAGTTGTAATCCTTATTATTATTATTATTATTATTATTATATTATGGGGAAAATGGGTCTGCCCCCTAAGGGCAGCCAACATGCCTGCCTCCATCCCATTTTTTCGCAAAAAAAATTATTTTTTTCGAAAAATTTCACAATATATATTCATTCTATATCCCTCATATATGCCATTCGTATTTCGTCAGAAACAGAGACTCCTACGACTTCCACCTAGACGTCATTTTTTTAACGGTCGCAGGATTTTTTAAATAGACCCTGTCTGGATGGAGGCCGTAGGAGTCTCTGTTTCTGACAAGGTTTTAAAAACCGAACCGGACATCAAACCGTGAATGTATCGGTTTTTGGTTTTTATGGTCGAACCAATGGGACCGATCGGTCAAACCGGTGATGACGTCAGCAGTTCAAGGAAGCCAGAAAAGACCGAACCGTTGTAATGTTGGTTTGGTTCGTATGGTTCAACCGGGTCGAACCGGATTAGACCGGTATATCATACAAATAAATACGAAAAATGCTACATCATATCCTTCTAGAATTTGTTTACTCTTATCCTTCTAAGTTTTTACAATAATACTTATACCCCAATTTTCAATACAATTACACGTGTCCCATATATTTTTACAAAATCAATAGTAGTGGCATTTTATTAGTTCATTTGTACTCCCATTTTATACCAAAATAAGGATGATATTATGATTTTTTTAAGAAAATATAGGAGCAGAAGTAAATTTTCTTAAAAGTTAGGGTATAATTGCTCTTATAAAAACTCAAAGTGCATAATAATCATAATTTGTAAAATTTATATAAATACAATAAGTGATGTAAAAAATTAACAATTTTAAAATTATTTAAACTCTAATTAACGATAAGTGTTGTCAATTTATTGCTTCTCATAGTATGACTATGACAATGTCTTCTTCATTTGTTATTGTTATAAGCGGACAACCTCATACAGAATGTGAGAAGAGAGAGGCAATGCTCATATGGCATGAGGGGACAAGCGATAATGAGCCATTGGCACATGTGAAGGAGAAGAGATAAAAATGTATTATAATACGAGTTAGAATGAGACTAGATTATGAATATTTCTGAAAAGTTTGTATTTTATTGATTTATTGGAAATTATTTTTTTTGTCAAAAATCAATGGTTGAACCGGTGGTTTGGTTTAATTGGTTCAACCGGGTTTAAGCGGTCCAACCGGGTTTTGACCGGTTTTGACTGGTTTTTATTTTCTGAATAAAAACCGGGTGGTTGGACCGTTTTTCCTTCGGTTCTTGGTTTAACCGGTTCAACCGGCCGGTTCGGTTCGGTTTTTAAAACCTTGGTTTCTGATGAAATTCGAATATCATATAGGAGGGATATAGGGATGAATATACATGGTGATATATTTCAAAAAAATAAAAAAATTTGCCAAAAAATAGGGCGGGGCAGCCAACAACCCCTATTATTATTATTATTTTGCGATTTCGATTCCAAAATCCAACATGATAGATTGATTTTTAGATTAATGCTCTACATATTCTCCAAATTTTAATCAAACTTGATGTTGTTTGCTATTTTATCTTCATGGTCAAAGATTCGATCAACATTTAAGAAAATTAAAGTTCATTTAAAAAAGATCTAGACCTTTAACCATTAAGATAAAATAGCAAATAACTTCGAATTGAGCAAAAATTGGAGGATATGTAGAGCATTAATCTAGGATTCAATCTATAAAGTTGGATTTTTGAATTGAAATTAAACAAAAAAGATTACAATATCAATACCTCTGATGTACAACAAAGGAATTCGGGCCCACAATAAGGTTTGTTATATCCCTTTCCTTTTTTTTTGCAAAATTGAACTGAAATACCCAACTGGATAAATTGAATCTATGACTATTGTTCTACATATCTATTGAATTTTGCCTAAATATGATGTTTGTAGCAATTTTATCTTAATGATAAAAGGTTCTATCGTTTTTAAATAAATGTTGACTTTTCGTTTGACGGTGAAGATAAAAACAGCTACAAACATCGGATTGAGGCTAATTTTAATAGCTATGTAAGTTTTAGCATACTAATCATAATTTTAGATTTTTGAAATCAATTTTGAAGAGAAAAAGAAGAGAGGATATGCCCCCATATATGAGTTCATATGCATTGAATTGGGAATTCTAATCGACAAATTAGCACCCTAACTGCCGCTAACGTGGGCTCAAACTTACTGATTCATCTAATTAAACCTTTTTATTTTATATCAAAATTTAAACGAACAAAAATGTGAAAACATGCAATCCATGCATAATTTGTTAAGATTATAAATATCCATCTACGGAGAACAACAACAATAACGAAAGATAAAGCATATGGTGTTTTTCTTCTTCAAATGCAATAGACCTAGATGTGCATGGGTGACTCGAGGAAGACCTCCATTCTACTTGGATTGCTCACCATCTCCATAGGCAACCTTGGCCACATCCCCGGGGCTAGTCCCTGGCTTCGACTTCGCGA